>VMKM01000541.1:0-305703 GCA_008360985.2 Macquaria ambigua
TTGAGATTAAAAACAAATAAAGAGTATCCGTTCTGAAATTCCTCGCGGTTGATGCTTAGAGGTAAATCTTTAAGATGTCTCCCAGTGGCGATAAACATGTTGTAAAACTCTCTGACAGAAGTCCCCTGGTTAAATTGGGGTTGGAAAGCCTTGGCCGGAACCTGTCTGCCGTCCTGACACAGGGCCAGATATTCCACATCATTATGGGCAAAATTGAAGGGCGACAGGTCTCTTCTCCCCGTGAAGGATTCGTGGTTAACCATCCCTACAACCACGTACTTTGGCATGGTACCCAGAAAGAGGTTCTCCTGGTTACATATTCTAGAATTCTGAGGGATGGAGTAGGTTTTTACATTAATGCGTGATAGAGGGTATAGGGCGTTACCCCTCATTAAAGCAGACGCATGCCCTAAACGAACAGCGGGGGCAACGGTCACTTTTTTCATAAAGAGAGACGCGCATAGTATTCTTAAACGGAAAGTCGAGTTGCCCGGTCCCATGAGGCAATAGTCATCGCTGGCGCGGGTCAGTTTAATTCTCAAGTCTACAGAGTTCAAAAGAAGCCTCTCGCAGAAAAATATGTCCCCGTGGAGAGGACCCAGCAGTTGAACCTCCCTAGAACCAGCTGTAAACCGACCTCTCTCATTTAGACCTCTGGTAGGTCCGTTATTGATCACTATAGAGTCTATAGCCCCGGCCGTGTCTTTGTAAAACAGGCCCGCGCTGAATTGTCCTTTTAACGTATCAGTTGAATAGTTGAGCAGAGTTTCGATCATAGCCCTGTAAGGGTGTGTGTCGCTAGACTGTGAAATCAACCTATCTCCTAGAGTAACGTCGCATTGGCTAAAAATGGTATTCAGAGGATAGTTGATGAGTGTCACCGGCTCTCCGTCCTGCAGGTCGGTACCGTCAGCGTTGGTAATTTTCAGGCGGAGGTGCAACAATGTGTCGTTCAGATCCAAATACTTTTCACCGTCTCCGGGGATAAAGAACTCAATGGGGCCTCTATCGGTAATGGCAGATAAAGGTAAAACTTCCAATAGACCTTATCTTCGATAGAAAGCTGCGTCATGGGGGCTGAAAATAAATCCAGCTCCCCCATAGTACACTCGGCGGATTTATGATGTAACAGAGCCATGGTTTCTCTTTTCTAAAATATGTCGCTGCTCCGGACTGAGCTCCTTCCTTTAGGTAGGTTTCTTCCGACTGATTTTCTCTTTTTTGAGTTTCTGCGTTTTTTACTTCCCTCCGTAACGCGATCTCCCGGCGGTCTCTTCCTCAGTCTCAGCGACAAAACCATTATACCGCCTGATCCTTCTTGACTCTGGTTCTTGGCAAATTTCCCCATCGTCTGACTTATCACGTCAGAGGCAATGTTGGATGCGGCCGATTTCAGATGAGGTTTAGCAATGGCAAAACCTCTTTTCACCAGAGGGGATACAAAACGAAACACTTTTGAAAATATAGAGCCTATACCTCGGCCGTACATGACAGGTGCTCCGTAAAAGCCGGGCAGAGTGCCGCCGACTTGATTTTCATAATAACTCACAAAACGATGAGGATCCGATCTCAAAGACACCTGCGCCATGATTGATCCCTAAGGCAAAGCTTTTACAGGCCTAAATTGCAGTTTCACGATAGTTTTCCCGTAGGTAAAGTTTACCGGGACGTTTTGATCCGTTTTAATCTCAATCTGAATGTTTTCAATATGTTTCTTTGCCACAGGTAGATAGTCGGCAGGGTTAAAACAGTGTGTGACTATGTCACCAAACGTCCCCTCTACTTTAACCGTGCGCAGGAGAGGAGCGTAAGCGTCACCCACCATCTGATGACGGACCACGTCGCTATAACAGTAAAGCTGATAGAACCCCGACTTTATATCTGCCGGATAGGGAGCCAGTCTCACGTCGAACTTAATCCATTCTCCCGGTTTGAATCCCAGCATGTAAGCCACGGGTGGAAAAAAGCGTAGATGGTATTGACCACCTGCTTGACATTCAAATCTTTTTTGAATCACGCTATAATTTAACTGAACATCGGTTCCAATTTTTTTAAGAAAAGCTTCCACCTCTTTCTCGAGCTGAGGCAGGTCCGTGTAATAACCTCCCCTAAACCTTTGGCGGCGGACCTCGGACTCTTGATTCTCGGGGTTAGGTTTTCTCCTCCATTCCAAGTAGGCCTCATCTTGGGGAATGTTAAACCAGCTGTGCGGGTATGAAATCTCAGTCAAGGCTACCTGCCACGGGCCCTCTAAATTAATATGTTGCGCTAAATCCACCCTAAAACTAGAACTTGTATTGTTTTTAAATACATCGAGGCTAGCGTTGGAGGGTAGTGTTACATAAAACCCCTCGCCTGACATTTGATCCATGGTGTAATGAAACAGATGAGAAGAGAAAGTAGGTTTTATACATTTTTCACTTGAGAGGCCTTGACCCAGCTGTTGAATTTTTCGGGCCAGTTTTTCCAGTGTACTAAAACCTGTTTTTCACCCCCGACAGTACGTCGTCTCAGAATTTTCTCCACCTGATACAGCTTGTCTTTAGCCAATTTTACTTTTTGCAGCTCTGCCTCATAAAATGATCCCTCGATAGGTTCTCCGTCGTAATCTTTGAGTTTGTATATGGGGGGAAACCGGGGAATGCAGTCGGATATTGTAAACACTTCGTCCGTAAAACTCTGTTCATATTTTTTGTCAAACACTCCTCTCAACTTTGATATTCTGACGAGATCTCCTTTCTTGAAATTCATCTTTAATTTGTCCTTGTGACGGATGGGGAAAGTACCGTACAGGTTTTGAAACACTTGAAAGGCGTTCTCCGACGTCACCTGCATAGGCGTCATTTTTATACTCTTGTGATAGCTGTGGTTATAGCTATTCACCATGTCTTGTAAGACGTCGAGGTATCGTCGGGTGTTTTTAGCCGTAAAATATCTCCACATTCTGGTTTTTAGCGTGCGATTAAATCTTTCAATCACAGAAGCCTTTAGATCGCTGGCTGTGGCAAAATGTACGATACCGTGTTTCTTCATCAAAGCCTCAAAACTCTTGTTAAAAAACTCTTTACCAGCGTCCGTTTGCAGCTTTTCCGGAGTCTGACTGTCTTTTAAGACGGACTCAAAGGCCCTAGCCACCTCGGCGGCGGTTTTCTTCTTCAAGACACGTACGTAAGCCTTTTTTGAAAATATGTCTATGACCGTCAATAAATAATTAAACCCGTCGTTATGTTTTGCCAAGGCTTGCATGTCACAAAGGTCGGCTTGAAATTGGTTTAAAGGTCTAGGGACAAACACTCTGTTTCGGGTAAAATGTGTTCTGGCAGGTTTATGCAGAGTATAGGCATCCTGCTCCGATAAAAAATCTTTGACGTTTTCAAGTTTGACTTTCTTGCCCGTTTCATCTCGCACAGCCGCGCGGAGACGTTCTACCCCTCCGAAGCTGCCTGGATGTGCCGGGTTGTAATACACTTTTTTCATGAAACGTTTCTCCGCCATCCTATCGTCTTGCCTTTAGCAGTATCCGAGGTTTTACTGAAAAACACAGGCTCGACGGTGCTTCTTTATTCAGTTCTTTATTAATCCATCGTTTACAAATTAAAAAACAATACAATGTAAAGGGTATTCATTTGTTTTTTTTTATTACCAACCATAAGCGTAACATAAGATAGCATATGTTTTGAGTATAAGAGTAATATAGAAGACTAACATTTTAACATCTTTAAGGCTTGGTCTAATATGGTGCAATCTAGAGTATTGTGAATAGCATAGTGTAATTCTTTCAATTGAATCGCAATATTCACAGACACATTGCTTTGCAGGTAAACACATACCACGTCAACAAACAAGGCATACAGGGTGAACAGATGGGAAACTTTTATATCAACCATATCTTTACTCCATTCTGTCACGATTTTTCCAAAAGTGTCTGACAAACATGTTTCACTTATACAGAGGGTGCGCTGTACAATCGGTTCCCAGGATGAAGCATGGGCTCGTACTTTATCAAAAATGTTTTCCAGTCGTTCGATTTCTGCATCTCTGACAAAACCGTACGTATTGGTGTGTTTAAAAACTCTGTTTTTAATGGCCCGTTCCAAAAGATCTATTAACTGACAAACAACATCACAATCCTCCACACAGCTAACAAGTTTTATCCAGTAATTACCCATTTTATTGATCTTTGTCCCAACAGTCCTTCATCACTCGAAGCTGACCTATTTTTACCACATCCTCCCCGATCAGGTTGTCGTACATCTCGTGGATAGCTTCGTAGATCTTCCTCGTTGATTTCAGTTCATGTAAAAGCGTCTCTGCAACTGTTTTGACTCTGACCTCGTCCGCTTGGATGTTGCGCATGTGTAGCAGACACTGAATGGTAGGAATGAATCGGGGGGTCCAGAGTCTTTGCATCAGCCGGTAAAAGTTGGTCGAGTAAAAATCATCCTCGAGTATTTCCAAACACTCGTGTTGTCTCTGGCTGGGGTGGTTGGTCAGACAGCCGTGGCAGGCGTCTTTCCGGTAGTTACCCAGAGTAATGTTGAGCAGATGGAGCACGGCGGTTTTTACAACGTTGATGAACCCGGAGGACACCCACCCGTCGACTTCATCTTCCTCGGGGGCTGCTTCTCCCTGAGGAGATGCAGGAGAGGGAGGAGGCGTCGGCGGGGGTATGGGAGAGTCAGGCGCTTGGGACTCCTCAAATTCGATGTCAGTTTCGTCCGAGTCGGAGGAAGCGTCGGGTAAGTCGTGCTTATCCGGAGAGGGTGGGTTCAGAGAAGGCTCTGTCGGAGGCTTCTTCACCATCCTCAGACGAATGGGCTTGGGACAAACACAAGTCAGCCCTTCATCGTCAGAAGAGTCAATCGACGGACGGGGGTCCGGCGAAGGTTCTCGCTCCCAAAAGGTTGTTAGACTGGTCTGACTCAGGTTCCATCCGGTGCTCTCCATCTTTTTCTCCTGTTGCTCGATGTCTGATTGTGTCGGGTTGTTTCTGTCGGTCGAGGGTTGACTGTGTCCCCAACGGGTACTCCTTATATTACGTAGTTGGGGCTGTGGAGGCGTGGTTAAGGTTGTAGAGGCGTGGTGGAGGCGTGGTCTAAAAGATCATAGCTTTCTTTGTGACTAGAGCGTCCCTCCAGTTGCGACAGCTGTGAAAAAGAGAGGTGAATCTTTCAGCTTCTTCTTCCATCTTTTCAGACCAAGCAGCGACCGGCAGGTCTAACAATGTCCGAAATACCCCACAATCAGAATTAAAACACTCCAAGACGAAATGCTCTACAGCTTCCTTTTCCCCGGACTTGCGGAGGCTGACGCGGAAGAACCAACGACCAGAGGGTGAAGTTTTCGTCTGCCATACAGCGCAGGTAATAATTTTTCTCTGAGCTTCTTCGTCCTCCACGTCGAAAGATTCCAATCTTACTCGTTTAGCTGGTGTAGAGAGGGTTTGCTCTTCATCCGTCGTCTCCTTACTCCCTTGGAGATGATGCATCACCAGTTTCAGCACTCCCCAGTCGTTGGAAGTCAGCGTTGCTATGGCAGTCACAGGCTCCAACGTTTCACCTTCATCCAGCTGGTAAAAACAAAGATCACCAGTTTCGTACTTGAACACGTAGCCCCAGACTCCGCGTAGACCGTAGGGTTCTAAAGACCATTCTTCTTGCAGAGACTCGGGTGGAGGCACCTGAGTTCTACTCAAATAGACGATGCGTTTCTTCGGAGCATCCGTTAGTGAGGCTAATTCTTGATAGATTGTGACGGGCGTCTCGCTAATGAGCGCCACAGCGGGTCCTGTCTTAGATGTTTTAGAGTCTTCCATGTTTGTTTGATTCTATCTCTCCTTCACTCCAACAAGACCGAATCTGTTTTAAACTAAGCAGTTAAACAAGGGTTAATATAGGAGCTAAGAAGGGGGACGGACGAGAGGAGGAGCAAAAGGAGGGGCCCAAAAAACAAATTTTTTTTTTAAATGCATGGGGCGGGACTTCCGGTGACAAATACCGTGATTTGATTGGATGAGGCGGGACTTCCGAGGGGGCGGGGCTTGTGACGTGGCACGTTCTGATTGGGACCTGTCAACAGCCTTGATGGAAAGTGGTCCCTATTTCTCTCTAACCAGCAGCAGCAGCTCGGTGTGTGTTTATACACTTCATACATCAGCCTCATAAAAACTACTGAAACAAAGAGATGAGACAGAGAATGTGAGAAATCATGGACTAGCCACCAACCAAACTCTGTACACTTTTATGTGTATTTTAAAAAATCACTTGAATTAAAATGTGAATCTTTGCACACAGCATGTTTCAGGCAGAGTAGATACATGTTCACAAGATGTCAGGATGCAAAGTGCTGAGCCAAGTTGCAGTAAATTATGTTTTTAGCTTTCAAAAGAACACTGTCTCAGCTGACTGATAATAAGAATTAGAAGAATGACTCTCACACATGTTGTAAGAATGTATTTTTTTTTTCCATCAGCAGCAGGAAGACGTTACACCTGCAGGAACCTTCATCAGTGATTTCAGTCTTCACTACAGGATCAAACTGTGACAGCTGAGCTGTTTCACAGGTTTCAGGTGTATCCACAGAGATGATTTATTAAGCAGCAACTAGTTCCTCTAAAGTCTGTTTTCATAATGCATCCTTTTAATGAAGTACATAAGAAAAACATAAGGTTTTTAATAATAATAATAATAATAATTAACGCTGACAGTTTCAACATCACGTGTCATGTATTCAGATCTTTTCAATTACTCAAAAATCACAAAATGTCACAATTAATTAATGAATTGAACTGCTCGTTTATATTTTTTGTAAATGGTATTGCACTACTCTACACTCTGTAACTGTGGGATCTGATGTTGAGACTTTTTTAAAGGTCAAAAACAAACCATGTTTTTTTCTTGTTTTACAACTTTTCTTTTTCTGGATTTCAGCGAGGAGATTGCAGCAAACGAGATCAGTAAAAAGCAATATATTTGTTTTTTTTTGTTTCATATTTTGGAGTTTTGGATCAAACAAGACATTCAGTGATGTTACCTTGTGCTCTAAATATTCTGACTAAAAGGTTTGACTGCAGGACTTTTTACTGTGAACAGAGTATTTCTACACTTTAGTCACGCCCTCCGTCCCTGACTCACTGTCACCTGACTGATCGATGCTCTCTCTCTCTCTCTCTCTCTCTCTCTCTCTCTCTCTCTCTCACACACACACACACACACTACTGTCAACACGCAGACAGCACTAATCGATCAAACACAGAAATCGATCCCAGAGAGACTCGATCCTTGATTTCTCTCGCCATCTGAACCGGAAATCAGGTGAAGGCTGACCGTGAACCGACAGCAGGGTCCAACCTGGAGCTTTCAGCCATGGTCTTCGAGTCTCTGGTCAGCGACCTGCTCAACAGGTTCATTGGAGACTATGTGGAGAACCTGGACAAGTCCCAGCTCAAGATCGGGATCTGGGGAGGTGAGCTCAGCTGCTAGCTAGCAGCTACCGCAATGACATACGGAGGCCAGACTGTGTTCAGAAATATCACACTTTAAATTTCCCTGCTTTCTAAACAAATATGAACACACCATGCAACATGTTCGACTATGCAGTACTAAACAGCAGGTTCTACTCTTAAAGTCGGCATCAATACAACCCACCATTCAGCTTTTGTTACAATGAAATTTCAACTTTAGTCAAAGCTTCGCCTGCCTTCGCCGCCCTATCTACACCACCATACTGCGAGACGTTAGCGGAAGCGAGCGCTTTGTTGTGGTCATGAATATCTGGTTTTGTTAATTAGAGCGGTTGTTGGTTCATTATATTTATGCCGAATTGCAGGAAAACTCACAACGATCAGAAAATCATCTTCATATTTAACTTTCACCTCAGTCACATTAAATTACCAGGTGTTCGAACGAGGTTTGGCGTGATAATCTCACCGTCACAGAGCCTCAGTAATCGGGTAAACAATGCCCCCCCCCGCCCCTACTTCAGTCCGCTGACTGCACCTGGCTGCGGCCTGTTCAGGTGTGTCTCTCCGATCCCAGATCAGTCCACAAAGTCAACGGTTCATCTGAATCTGAATCAGGTTTATTGCCAAGTAGGTTTACACACACAAGGAATTAGCTTTGGTGTTTTGGTGCATAAGAATAAACATAGTGAGTAGGAAATACAATGCAAGTACTGCAAGTCAAGAAGCATAAATACAAAGACAGACGGACACAGAGTTAATTCAGTTAATTGACCATCCTGCTGCTTATCAGCTCAACACACACACACACACACACACACACACACTGTGTCTGTCCTGTAGAGTTAAAACTGTTATCATCAGTGTGGAGACTCTGAAACCACCATGTCTGTCCACTGATGATTTGACAGACTCAGTCCCGTCTGACCGTTAGACCCAGATCTGATGTGGAAACAGATTATATCACGACATGTAGAAGAAACTGCAGTAACTCTACTCTGACTGTGTTGCTGCTAAAGCCAGAGAACTACATCAAGTCAAAGATAACTACACTGTATACGGGCTCAGTGGGCCGTCCTGTTTAAATTGGAGTGTATGTACTATATATATCTTGTTGTCTTTTGCTGGACCAGCGGAGCTGGTGATGGTTAATGTTGTGGTTATGGACAGGATTGTCCTACAGAGGCCACCGTACTACAGCTAGATATAAAGAGGAAGTAGTTGAATAAAGTTGGAGTTCAAAGTGTGGTCCTACATACAGTATATATGATAGAACAGGATCAACCTACCTGTGTGAGCTCCTGATTGGCTGCTCAGCCCATCACTCATGAATCCTGTTGTTTTATTGGTTGTTTTTCCAGCCACTGACTTGTATTAGAGGCGCATCAGGAGGAAGCTGCAGTTGAATCAGTGTGTTGCAGCTTGACGGCGTCTCTAGGAAAGAAAATACAAAATAGACACATTTTTATGGTTAATTTGAATTAATATTAAAATGTTAAACAAGTAAAAACAAATTCATTTGATCATTTTAAATATTTAATAATAATTTATGAAGGTGACTGGTGGGGCGCTGCATGTTCGTTATGTTGTGATGGTGTTATTGATCGGCCGACACATGATGGTACAGAAACAGGATATGAAATTATATTATAATAATTATTATATTCATTATATGCAGAGGAAAACATAAATACTGATAAATGATCCAAAACAGAATCTGTTAACTGCATGTCTCTTCTGTGTCTCTGCAGGAAATGTTGTACTTGAGAACCTGAAAGTGAAAGAAAACGCTTTGGTAAGTCTGAGGCTCCGCCTCCTCCCTCTGATGTCACCATCCCCAGTGTTTCTGATAGGTGGATGTATTATAAGAACTGGATATCAGACTCAAAGATGGCATCCACTCCTTTGAATAAAACCTGCCATAAATGACTCAACTGATTGAATGATTATCACCACAGTTCATTAATTTTCTGTCGATCAGCTAATTGATGAATGAACTAATTGTTTTCAGCTGTAATTATGACAGTTTGTGTGTTTGTGTTTCAGAGTGAGTTTGATGTTCCATTCAAAGTGAAGGCCGGACAGATCGGTGAGTTGTGACTGCTGTAAACTACAAGACTGACGATCAATCAATCAGAGAATAATATAATTAATAAGAAGTGAGAATAAGAGCTGTGAAACAGAGCAGCATGACTTGGTGTTTGTTGGTTCCTCACAGGAAAACACAACACTCATGATACACACACAGTATGACCTCAGAAACATGCAGAAACACACAGTATGACCTCAGAAACACACAGTATGACCTCAGAAACACACAGTATGATCCCAGAAACACACAGTATGGCCTCTGAAACACACGGTATGACCTCAGAAACACACAGTATGACCTCAGAAACACACAGAAACACACAGCATGACCTCAGAAATGCACAGTATGACCTCAGAAACACACAGTATGACCTCAGAAACACACAGAAACACACAGTATGACCTTAGAAACACAGTATGACCTCAGAAACACACAGTATGACCTCAGAAACACACAGTATGACCTCAGAAACACACAGAAACACACAGTATCACCTCAGAAACACACAGTATGACCTCAGAAACACACAGACAAGCTCAGTGTGTGTTTCTTACTGAAGCTCTGATGCATCTCTGATATCATAATAACAACATTAGTTTAACTAAAGCTCAAAAGATTCTGATAATCTTTGAAAGCCTCATTAATGATTCCAGCAGCTTGTCATTCTTAACTCGATTCTGTCAGAAAACAACTTACACATAACAGACATTCAAATAAGAAGAAAAAACCCTGAACACATAAATCAAACCACAGATTGAATCCAACATGCAAAGACCAAAAAGAAAGCACTCAGTCTGTCAAGAAAAGTTTGCTTTACTGTAAAATGGTAACATTTCTAGTTCAAGTAGTTTTAGATGGTAATTTTATGAAATCTTTAGATTCATTTTTAGTAGGATAAAGTTTTTCATCTTCAGATGGTGTATCTGGGATAGTGAACATATTTTTCGATCTGTTTGTGCTCGGCTCTAAGCTCTGTCACTTGTCCACATCAATCCGCCCGGTGAATATTTTGGGGGTGAGGCAGAGTTACCCAGCAACTCCAGAGATGTTTGTTAAGACAGTTTCTCCCTCAGTCCATCAGAGTGACATCAGTTTACATCAGTGGAGTTCAGGGTGTCTGCAGAGCTTCTATCTTTTGACTGACTGATAACAAACACAGTGTTACTGGAGGATTTTAGGTGTTGTGGACATGACAGATGAAGAAGCTGAAGATGACAGTTAGTTATTCTTTCTAGCATGGATTTTTAGGGATTAATTAAAAATCTCCAGTTGTTTATGGAAATCCCCGGTTGTTATTGAGCCTTTCATTACTGTTGACTGATAAAATGGATCTGTGAGCGATGAAGGGAAAGGTTTGGTTGTTTAAGAAGACACATGGAGGAATGTCTACTTTACTCTCATGTTTCAACATAACCCCCTCTGAAATATTGTTTTTACTGACCTCCAGTGGTTTAACTTCCCACATTGCTGCAGTGATGTAGAAGTGTACTCCAGTACACTGTGACATCACTGTTGGGTGTGGTTACAGGTGCAACATGTCCACATTCTTTGGTGTGACGGTCAGATGGACACCCTGATGTTAGTGTTAGTGAGTTTGCTGTGTTGAAAATGTTCATTTTCTGCTGGCTCTTTTTGTTTTCAGCTGCTTCAGTTTGGTGATTCTTAGCTCTGGATACTGTGAGGACAGTTTGGTTCTGTAGTGGCATTTTACCTCTCTTCACAATGACCCACTGTTTAATTGAAAATTGCACACACTGGTCTCGTGTTTCTTTCAAATATAAGGAACAAGCATTTTTCTATTCATCCTTAAGTGCACATTTTCACCATTAACCTCTTTTTTTCTGTGCTTGGCTAGTTCTGAACATACTGTTTTTCAACCTGGTTGCATTGAATTATTGTTATGGGTCAGGTCTGGATTGAATTGTATTTTGGTCCAGGTTTGGACCAGAGTCCGACTATTGAGTATGTGGGCTTTAAACAGTCCAATATTTACTCTTTACATGGTTCAGATAGCTTGTATGTAATAATTAGGCAAACATAAAACAATAAAAAGATAAGAAATGCAAGTAAACAACGAAAAAATACATTAGGTAGCAAGAACAAAATGAGGAAATGGACAAATAAAATAAGACAACATATGAGTACAAACATTCATCAAAGCAGCAACAATAGATAAAAACCCAGGAAATAAAATACAGTACACAAACACATACTGTGTGCAGGCTGATGAGGAGAGAGGTAATCAGAAACATAATCTGGGGCCATGAGGTGCTGTAAAGGTAGAGTAGGATTTTAAAATCAGTTGTAAAACAAAATAACAGGAGGTAAGGACAATGGGAGTACTTTCTATCATCCCTGTAACTTTAACTTTTGAAAAATGGCAGTTATGATAAAATAAACAAAATCTTAAAAAAAAACAATCCACAACATTTAACACAGGAAAAAGAGGACAGGAATTACTGGACAAGACAGAGCTTCATGTCCAAGTGCATCAAAACCAAAAACCTGATTAACAAAAATAACTAACCTAACAATCTAACCTGATAAACAAATCTCACACAGCTGATCTGAATTTCCTGTTTGTCTTTGTGTTTTCAGGGAAGCTGACGTTGAAGATTCCCTGGAAGAATCTTTACAATGACTCTGTGGTTGCCACGTTGGACGGTCTGTACCTGTTGGTCGTTCCTGGAGCCAGTAAGTGACGGTTTAAACCTTCCTGTAAATCTGTCATGTCTTTGGACAGCAGACATTACTCATATTAATACATCAGAATTAGTATTTAGACACTCCAAGTAGAAAATCTAATTAGAGAGCTCCATCTGTTGATGCAGTGTCTCCATCACCAGATCAGCCAAAAACATTACAGACCGCTCATCTCTATCAGATGACCCTTTTCTTATATAGGCAATGTTTCAAAATGAACCCATTTCTCTGTTTCTGTTTATTTCGAAATCACACAAAGTGATCAGGAAGCTCTGGAGAGAGGCCGCAATGAGCCCATCAAACATGGGCACAACTGTCCATCCAGCTATTTATCCTGGTCCAGGTCATGGTGGCAGCAAACAAAGTAGCCCAGACATCCTTCTCACTAGCCTCCAGCACCTCCTGGAGGATTCCGAGGTGTTCCCAGGACTGAGTCGTTATATAATCCACCAGTGTGTTCTAGGTCTTCCCTAGTGTCTTCTCTCAGTTGGTTTGCCAGATCCTCTTTGAGATGACTGAAAGTCCTTCTCCATGGCCTCCTGAACTCCTCCCACACCACAGTTTTTCCTGCAGCGACCACAGAAGCTGCAGTCCTTCTGACCTCCTGATACCTGTCTGCTGCTTCAGGAGTCTCCTATGCCAACCAAGTCTTCAGCTTGATGGCCTCCTTCACTGCTGGTGAAAAGGCTTCTTTGGTTGCTACCATGAGAGGCACCAACGATCTTCTTGCCACAATTCTACACAGCCTCCTCCACAATGGAGGCTTTGAACATGATCAACTCAGACTTCCAAGGGATGGGAGTTGAAGACCTTGTGGACAGGGGCCTCAATCTGCCAGCAGCCTTCCCCACCGCTCCCTTCCAGGACCCCATCCAGAGACTTGGAGGCCGGGTACTGTGAACTGCTGCTGTATTACAGAGGTGACTCTGTTGTTCTCCAGAGAAAACTCCTTTGTGATTACATCTGCCCAACTCCTTTCACCCTGGGTAGTACCCCTTTCTAAGAGTTTGTTTCCAGAGCCCCTGCTGTGTGTAGAGGTCAGCACAACTATAACATTTTCGTACCCCTCCACCTCCCGCACTAGCTCCGTCTCCTTCGCCACCAGAGAGGTGATGTTCTTTTGCCGCCATCCAATTGG
Organism: Macquaria ambigua; assembly: GCA_008360985.2. Lineage (NCBI taxonomy): Eukaryota > Metazoa > Chordata > Actinopteri > Centrarchiformes > Percichthyidae > Macquaria > Macquaria ambigua. Next base: position 13,393 of record VMKM01000541.1, read on the forward strand.
CAACACCCCCAACCCTCACATCCAGCCTTGCAGATGGTGGACCCACAAGGTGTTGGGCCCATTTCTTTGGACTGAGCCCGATTGAGCCCCATGGATGTAGGTCCAGCCCTCCCAGGCCTAGCTGTAGGGAAGGGTCTGGGTCTCCCTAATCCAGGTGAGGTAGCTTTGCCACGCTATGAAAGTTCTGTAATAGCTTTTAGTCTGGTCCCTCACCTTGGGGGACCCTATCAGGAGCTGTTTCCCCTGATTACAGGTGTACCAGGGTCACACACCACCACGTCAACTACTAACTACACAACTGAATGGTCCTGATAATAGTAACTTAATGATTAAACATTTGTCAAATTATCACCAGTTTTATAAATATTCAAAATAACTGAGTTGTTGAATACTGCAAGAATTATCTACAGTACCTGGTGAATGGAGCCAGCTGATTGGCTGGTCTGGTCTGGAGGTGGAGCTTATACATGGCTGATGTGTAGAGTTATTTATGATGGAGCAGTGTGTGTTCTCAGTTTTTGTGTGTTTGTTCCAGCTGGATCTCAGCTGAAAACGTGTCCATATAATGGTAAGATGCCGAGGTTCAGAGGTGGTGGTTCAAGTTCAGGTCCAATCCGGTTTCTGTGCTTCCTGTTGGGGCGTCCACATAATAATAATAATAATAAAAATAATATATATGTTCTGATCTGATGAAAAATTTACAGATCTCCTTAACAATAAAAGCTCTCTTTGCCGTCAGATTCCTGAAGGTGGAGAGCTTTTACTGTGAAGGACCTGCAGTTGTGATACATACATCCATGTGTTGAGTTAGCACCGAATGCTAACTGTTTCTTAGATTTTAAAGCATTTTACTGTAGGAGAGGAACTGTCTGATAATGAGACAGCAGAAAGAAATCAGTTTCATGACGTCTGATATCCCAACCTTTTACAGTGTAGAAACTCAGTGGATTAACAGTAAAACTACATCGTGCAGCCCTGTGTTCAACTCTGTTATCTACCTCTCATTCTGTTGAACCTTTTTTATTCCAGAGCTGTGATGGTTTCATATAGATTTAGCTGGTTTCTAATCTGGGATTTTCTTCAAAAAAATTCTGGGAGTTTCTGGGAGGTTTTGGGAGGATTTACTGGTATCTGGAACCGTTTTGTCTTGTGGGGCCCATAGCTTAGAGGCTTTGTATAGGCTTTGCCCTCTAAGTCTATCGCTAGTGGGATAAGGGTGAAGCAGGATGTGGTCCATGCCCCATGGGTCTATCCGGTACCCACAGGCACAAACATAAGGGGGTGGCAGTAGCTCAGTCTGTAGGGACTTGGCTTGGGAACTGGAGGGTGGCCGGTTCAAATGCAGCATGGAACACAGTATGCATGTCTATGGTCGTGTGTGTGTGTGTGTGTGTGTGTGTGTGTGTGTGTGTGTACATGTTTGTGTAGTTTATTTGTTTATTTATTTATGTAAAAGGATCCCCATTAGCTGATGCCATAGCAATCAGCTAGTCTTCCTGGGGTCCACACCTGACATACAATACATAACACATTACATGATGAACATGAATTGCATTAATATACATAAAAGTACATCAATATACAATTAAAACCAAGCAACACTGTTTACATTTACTTAGGATATTAATTAAAAATCAATATATAGATGATATTTGAAAAAGAAATAACAACACAATAACAATATGAAACAAACATGAATATTGGAAACTAACACTGAGTTATACCACCTACTGTAAGTCAGTCATCTGCATGCCAATAAATGCCTCTGCATATTCTTTTTAAAGGATGATTTATTTTTTATTAGCCGGATATTAAGAGGTAAATTATTCCAAGTTATGATGGCTCTGTAAATGACTGTTTCTTTCAGCGAGTTAGTCCTTGAGCTGGGTACCACAATATGACCGTTACCAGCAAATCTGGTGTTATGGTTATGTGTGTTATTACAGAAAAAGATTTGGTCAAATAGAAATGTTGGAATCTTTGAGTTAATGGTACGGCTGAACAATGTGGCCAAGCTTGAGGAAACCCTTTGATCAACTGTGAGCCAGTGCAAATTTTTAGTTCAAGTTCTAATAGAGCTGCCCAGAACAAGTCTAGCAGCCCTGTTTTGTGTAACTTGTAATTTAGCGAGGTTTGTTTTAGATGCAGAAGACCATACTGTTGAACAACATTCCAAGTGGCACAAAATTAATGATTGAGAAACTTGACCCACCATGTGTGATTGTACATAAGGAGAACACTTTCTTGTGACTGCAATGGCTCAACCCATTTAACTAACAACTGTATTAATATGCTCGGTCCATGATAGGTGACTGTCAAGGACCAGGCCCAGCAATTTAGCTTTGTTCATGTGGTAGAACAAATCCTGAAGATGGGGCAGATGTTCTTCAGATCTTCACCACACATTAAAAACAAGCAATACTAGCAAATAAAACAACTGAGTCGAGATGAGTTCAGATGTGAGCAGAGTTTACTGTTGAATCAAACAAGACGGCAAACACGAGTTCTTCCATGGAACAACTGATCATACAGTGTGCAGGTCTTCGTTACCCCTCCTTCTGTGGGCCTTAGAACATGGCCCCACCCTTTGACCTTGAGTTGACTGATAGGCTATTCCTTACATCTCGGGCCAGACACCATTGTTTTTCTTTTTAGCCAATCCCCCTTCGATCAGTAAATAATCGTTTCAAATGCTAGGTTATTTCCAAGTCCTGAAGGCCTGACATCACCGCATCAATAAACAATCGTGTTGGTCCTCAGCTCTTTCTGTTTTTAAAAAAAATCATGATACTCTAGGTACTTTTACTGTTTTTGTGTAACCGGCCATAACCACCTGCACCATACTGTTCTTGTGCATCCAGCCATGTCCACTTGTACCATGTCAACCTGCCCTTTTCTGATTTTAATTATTCTGTGGTTTTGTGCTTATTACATATTGTTTGTGAGCATAAAGCTGTGTCCTCCCTGACCTGACCCTTCTTACATTAATACAGCTTCACTACCAGTGATTCGACTACATTGATTATTATTATTATTATTTCCCACATTCACCTGTTGTATGGGTTCACCAGATATGGATAGCTCCAGTTTTGGCTTAGAAACCAATTTGTGTCGTGACCCAAAGATGATACCTTTAGTTTTGGATATATTTAAGGCTAATTTATTTGTTTTAGTCCAATCATATACTATATTCAACTCGCTAGACAAAACTTTATTTAATTCATAGCTTGTGTTTGCTGCATAATATGCTGTGGAATCGTCAGCGTACATTGTTATATCTGCATTTTTCACAGCAGAGGGCAAGTCATTAATAAAAATTGAAAACAGGAGTGGTCCCAGACAACAACTTCCTTCAGGTATACCACATACTAAACTGCTACAATTTGATAGACTACCGTTGTGAAAGACCCTTTTAGAGGAAAGATAACTCTTCATCAATGTAGTCGCAGATGAACTGAAACCATAACATTTAAGCTTTTCAATTAAAATAACATGATCAATGACATCAAATGCGGCACTGAAATCTAACATAACCGCTCCCGCTATTTTTGAGTTATCAATCTCCCTTAACCAATCATCAGTCATTTGTATAAGTGCTGTACAAGTCGAGTAACCCTTTCTGTATGCATGTTGATATTTGGTGATCAAGTTGTTATTGTTAAAGTAGTCTTGGATCTGAACATGAATAATCTTTTCCATAACCTTGCTAAGCGCAGGAAGAATACTTATAGGTCTGCTATTAGGCCCACTGAAAGGTAACTTATTATCCTTAAGTAATGGAATGATTTTTCCCTCCTTCCACAGTCTAGGATACACCCCACATAGCAGATATCTATTCAGTATGTGACTTACCCAAAATATAATCAGCAGCGATGTTTAGCACCTTGCTGTCAAGATTGTCAGAGCCCGCACTGCCATATTCAGGAAGAGTCTTCAACAATATCTTAACATCTGTAGCCTCTACACAGTTGAATTGGAACATACAATTTTTATCATCCATTATTTCATTACTTATCAGTTCACCAGGTTAGAATCAGTACCACCTAGGCTCTGCCTCAGAGTATTCACCTTGTCGATAAAGAAGTGATATCTTGGGGCTTAGTTAAAAACATACCATCTGATTCAACAAAAGATGCACATGCATTTCTCTTTTCTCCTTCTTATGGTTTCATTCAAGGTATTTCAAAGTGTTTTACCATCATGTTTAATACTATTAATTAATTGCCTCAGTCTCAGATACTGCCAATATATGAATGGAATTAGCAAGCGCCAGATTATTCAAGTCATGTATCTTGTTCCTTATGCTACAGATGTCCACATGTGCAATTACCAGGCCTTTGTTTGGGAGCTTTGAAGGGCTCAATGTCATTATTTGAGATAAGAACTGCCTTGGTCATAGAAGTCTTAAAGACAGACATGCATAGTTCAGGGACTATTTCTGGGTTTGATGATCAGCTTGTCATATCTCAGCACTGCAAAATCACCCCTCTCCCAGGCCGCATGCAGCTCAGGCGTCAACCCCTTCCTTTTCTTCTTGATTAGGTCATAGTAGTCTTCATTGTGTGTTCCCTTAAGTTTCCTTTAAGTTTCTTGGCCCGCGATAGTATCATCTGGTTGTCCTTGCAGCGCAGTAGTTTTACTACAGTCTGTCTTGCCTGCTATCATCAAACTTTCCTACTCTATGGGCCCGTTCTGTCAATATCCTTCACATTCAGGCCCAATTTATTGCTTAGTATTTTTTGTACTTTCATTTCTGACATTTCCCAGTTTTCACCTTTTTCCTCAGGGACACTGTCAGTAATGATATTGCTCCTCTGTGATTGATTTTCCAAATAGTCCATCTTTTTCTCAATCCCATCAAGGGTCTCGACAGATTTTGCTAGGTCCTCCTCCAGTTGTTTCAGTTTTTTTCCATTCTCACGTAGCACTTTATCCTGACTCTCCAATTTTCCATGAGCAAATTCTAGACTAGTCTTGAGGTCCTGTATCTCTTTGAGTGCACTATCCACTCTCCTACGCACAACTGTGATAATTTCGACACAAGATTTAAAGTTCTTACTTTTTTACTCCAGCAGCTCTCTGTAAAAGTCCTTTTGTTGATCCATCATGAGTTGAAGAGTCGATATTGTCACCAGCTCTTCCTCAGGATATTTCTGTACTTTAGGTGGCATCTTGACAAAGCACTCAGATGCACCACAGTCAATGGTTTGAATTTCCAACACAGACAAGTAGGCCTCAATTCCAAAAAATCAGTTAAAAATCTCTCTTTGTGAGCTGTATCCATGGCTCCTTACTCTATGAAAGAGTCATATAACTGGGTTTAACTTACATAAAATTAGGATTTGATTAAAATAAAAAAATATTTCCAAAGTATCTTAAAAGATGCATAAGAATACGAGTGAAAAGCTGTGTTCACTGAGACAGGAAACAGGAAGTCAGTGTTGAAATGATTGTCGTAGTAACACTGCTATCAACTGTAACAGTCCAGCAGAGAGCATAGTAGGAGAGAAAACAGCGGATAGATAGATGGATAGATGTACTTTATTCATCCTGAGGGGAATTGTTTTGTTACAGCAGCAGCACAATCAACAATACAATAAGAATAACCATAGAAAATTAAAAGCACAATTGCAGATCTGCAGAATAGCAATAGAAAAGACAAGAAATAATAAAAACAAATATATATAATACTGTATATATCTATATAAATATAAAATAAAAAGCAGAATTGCAGATCTGCAGAACAAGACTGAAGAAAAGAGCCATAAGAACAGGTGTGCAAAAAATGGCAGTGAATAATATATACAATATATGTATGATATAAACAGTATGTACAGATGATAGTGCAACAGTGTGTTAAATAGTATGTACAGATGATAGCACAACAGTGTGTTCACCTGTCACACAGAGGTGAGCTGTTGTACAGAGTTATGGTGAAAGGTAGGAATGATTTCCTAAAATGTTTTGACAGCGGAGCTGAATGAGTCTGTTGGAAAATGAGGTCTGCTGTCTTTGTAGTGTGTCATGGAGTGGGTGGGGTGGATTGTCCATAATGGAGAACGGTTTGTTCAGTGACCTCCTGCTCCTCACTGACTCAAACGTCTCCAGGTTTTGACCAATGATAGTTTCAGCCTTGTGAATGCGTTTATTGATCCTGCTGGCATCTCTGGCACTGATGCTGCTCCCCCAGCAGACCACAGCACAATAGATGGCACTCGCGACCACAGACTGGTAGAAGATCTCCAGAATCTTGTAAAAATAGAGAAAATAGAGTCTGCTCATCCCCTATTTGTACACAGCGTCGGTGTTGGTCCTCCAGTCCAGTCTGTTGTTCAAGTGGACACCCAAGTACTTGTAGTGCTCAACAGTACCAACCTCCTCACCCATGATGTTTATGGGCTTGGTCGCTGTTCTCTTCCTCCTAAAATCGACCACCATCTCCTTGGTCTTGTTGACATTTAGGAGCAGGTGATTCCTGCTGCACCACTTCACAAAGTTATCCACCAGTTCCCTGTACTCGGACTCCTGCCCATCTCTAATACACGCCACCACCGCAGAATCATTAGATAACTTCTGCAGGTGGCATGACTCAGAGTTATACTGGAAGTCTGAGGTGTACAGAGTAAACAGGAATGGAGACAGGACAGTCCCCTGTGGAGCTCCTGTGTTACTAACCACCACATCAGACAGGGAGCTCCCCAGCCGCACAAACTGGGGCCTATCTGACAGATAGTCAGCGATCCAGGAGACTGTAGACGTGCTGACACCCATCCTGAGCAGCTTCTCACTCAGTAGAAGTGGTTGGATAGTATTAAAGGCACTGGAAAAATCAAAAAACATGATTCTCACAATGACACCACTACCACCCAGATGAGAGTGAGCACGCTGCAGCAGGTAGATGACAGCATCGTCCACACCCACATAAGGCTGATAAGCAAACTGAAGAGGGTCTAGAGCACGTTTCACCTGTGGTCCAAGGTGGGCCAGAACCAGTCTCTCCAGTACCTTCATGACATGTGAAGTCAGGGCAACTGGTCTGAAGTCATTGAGGCCAGATGGATGAAGTCCATTTACTCTCCATGAGGCATGAGGGAGAATGCACAGTTACACGGTCCAGCCATATTCTAGGTTTCAACCTAGTCTTGTTTTATTTTAACGGACCTCAGTCTAGAGTCAGAAGCTTGTCCGGTTGATCAGGTCTGGCAGTCGATTTCCTGGTAGCAGCAGCAGTGTTTCTTTCTTTTCTGGATTGATAAAATAGTAAAGACATCTGAATTTCAGTCCTCAACAGAATCATGGAGCTGGTTTTATTGTGCAGGAGCTTCACTACATATTAACCTTCACAATTCAAGAATGAAGCAGAGAAGAAGAATCTTTGTATGAAGTGTGTGAAGAAAAATTCAGAAACAAGCAGCCGACTGAATAGAAGAGAAACCTCAGACTGCAGGAGGCGAGGGTTTGATACTGACATGATTTTCCCTTTAAGACACATCAGATCAGTGTGAACCTGAATACATTAAACACACAGAGACACACCTGGATGCTTATTTTAACTACCTGTTTTTGTTTATTCTTTCTGTGGTTTCTTCAGTTAGGCTAAGAAAGAACAGTTCTAACAGTGCAAGAGAGAAGAAGCAGAAACCAGTTTTTACAAGTGTTTACATTAACTGGAGCTCATGCCGCATTCATAAGCATATAATTTAAACCGTAATTACGAAAACGTTCATTGGGAAAAACGTTCACCCTCCGACTTGTAATTCAGAGTCGTAGATATCTGGAATTTCTGACAGTGCTGGCAGTTCCATCCTAATAAAGTCCAGTATTTGCACTAATACAACCCATTCAGCTCATTTTATAGCAGCTGTTTGTTGGTATCTGATTTCACTTACAAACTGCTACAAATACACAACACAACAAAAGAAGCTAATGTAGGCTATTTATTTGGTGTGGCTCTGAGGCTAACTATTTTGGAATAATGAACACTCACGATAGCAGGTGTTTTTCCTGTTCTTCACATTCTGCTGACAGTGTGTAAATGCAGCATCAGGTAATAGAGCAGGTGGGTGGAATATTCATCTCTATGAACAGATTCTGCATATGAAGGCAGAATCTGTAGGCAAGGGACAAGATTTTGGTATTGGAAGCATTCTAGTTTCTGTTTGTTGTCCGTTTGTAGTTCGAGTAGTATTGACCAATTACATTTGAGTGGGCTTTGGTTGCATGCAGGTAAACCAGGGCTTCTCAAAGTCCGGACCTCGGTAACGGCAAGTCAATCCGGACCCAGCCCAGACCTCGTGTTATGAAAACAATATGTTATGATGTGTGACGTTTTCTACTTTGAAATACATACAATATTGATCAATAAATTGTTAGTGACGTTGAATATACAGTGTAGCTGGAGATCATTCACAGCGATCCTCCAGATGAATGTGGTTATAATCTGCCTTAAATCCGACGTCTTGTGCCTCTGACGATAGCCGACGGGTTCTGAGATTGGTGGAATATAAAATCAGTTTGAACAGAGACATGACTATTGTTTGATTTGTATTTTTTTGTAGCCATAAAGTTTGATGCAGTGAAGGAGGAGCGTTACCAGCAGGAGGCGAAGCAGAGAGAGCTGCAACACATCGAGGAGGCGCTACAGATGGCTGCACGCAGAGGTGAGACAGTCTGACCTGATTGACCTTTGACCTCTAAATGACTTCTAACTGACGTCCGACCTCTAACTGACCTCTGACTCATCCTGTTACACCTGAGGACTCACCTGGCTTGTGTTCCTCTGCTGCTGTTTGTGTTTTCTGCCTCTTCTGTGTTCTCTGCTTATTTGAAGCTTTCTGGTGATTTTAACTTTCTCTTCATGCAGACAAACTCAAAGAGAGCAGATACAACACAAAGCAGTCACCACACACATAGACACGTTTGTTAAAATGGCACAAGCCGTATTAAAAACATAGGAGTGTCTCAGGCTTCATTTTGTGTTGTAGTCCAGTCCAGTAGTGTGTTGTTACTGGGAACCAGTCTGTCCCATTTCAGAGCTGGTTTGAGGAACTTTTAAAGCTAAGCAGTGGTGTGTGACTTTAGACTAAAGATGTTAAATATCTCAGTAACTGAAATCTAAAGGCCGTATAAATGCAAACAGGATATCTCTATAACACTGAGGAGATCGTATAGTGGATTTATGATGGTTTTCTGTTATTAAAAGGAAACAAGCTCAGTTCCTGTAAGAATCTAGTTTGAATTTCTGTGACAATCTGCTGTCTAAACTACCCCGTCAGTACTTATCAGTTATATTTCCATTATAAGTATTGATCTCAGTAGGAACGTCAAAGCTCTGTGTTCTTCTACAAATATTTTGTTTTAGAACAAGTTTTAAATTAATAAAAGGTGACATACAAGATGGTGTCATCAGCATAGAAATAGTCATTACAGTACTCAGTTGGAAAAACAACATTTATGTACAGTAAATGTTAGGGGGCCTAATATGTATCCTTGAGTGACACCTTTATCAAACATCTGTGGACTTGATTTGAAACCATCAGCAACAACAGTTTGAAGTCTACCAGAGAGACCAGGTCCCATATTCACAAAGGATTTGATCTCAACACCAGCAGTCCTCCTAAATAAGTTTCTAACTAAGAGTTTCCTCTGAAGAACTTTTCATGAAGCTGCTGAAAGGATGACATTGTGTTTTATGAATGAACTTCCTCACTATCTCTACAGTGATTGGCTGACAGGTGACTGGTCTGAGTCAGTGAATTAGCATTCATTCATACATCATTCAGAGGATGGGTGGATGGATGAATAAATGGATGGATGGGTGGATGGATAATAGATTGATGGATGATAGGTGAATGGGCTGATGGATGGATGGATGATGGATGGATAGATGGGTGGATGGATGGATAGATGGTTGGATGGATGGATGATGGATGGATGGATGGGTAGATGGATGGAAGGGTGGATAGATGGGTGGATAATAGATCGATGGATGATAGGTGGATGGGCTGATGGATGGATGGATGATGGATGGATGGATGGATGGATGGATGGGTGGATGGATAGATGGGTGGATGGATGATGGATGGATAGATGGATGATGAATGGACGGATGATGGATGGATGGCTGATGGATGGATAGATGATGTGTGGATGGATAGATGGGTGGATGGATGGATGGATGATGGATGATGAATGGACAGATAATGGCTGGATGGCTGATAGATGGATAGATGATGGATGGATGGATAATAGATTGATGGATGATAGGTGAATGGGCTGATGGATGGATGGATGATGGATGGATAGATGGTTGGATGGATGGATGATGGATGGATGGATAGATGATGGATAGATGGGTGGATGGATGGATGGAAGGGTGGATAGATGGGTGGATAATAGATTGATGGATGATAGGTGGATGGGCTGATGGATGGATGATGGATGGATAGATGGGTGGATGGATGGATGATGGATGGATAGATGGGTGGATGGATGGATAGATGGATGGATAGATGGATGATGGATGATGGATGGATAGATGCATGATGAATGGACGGATGATGGCTGGATGGCTGATGGATGGATAGATGATAGCTGGTTGGATGTATGTATGTATGGATGGATGGGTGGATGGATAGATGGGTAGATGAATGGATGGATGGGTGATAGGTGGTTGGATGGATGGGTTGATGGATAGATGGGTAGATGGATGGATGATAGATGGATGATGGATGGGTGGATAATAGATGGATGGATGATAGGTGGATGGGCTGATGGATGGATAGATGATGGATGGATGGATGATAGGTGGATGGATGTATGTATGTATGTATGGGTGGATGGATGGATGGGTGGGTGGATGGATAGATGGGTAGATGAATGGATGGATGGGTGATAGGTGGTTGGTTGGATGGATGGATGGATAGATGGGTAGGTGAATGGGTGGATGGATGAAAGATGGGTGGATAATAGATGGATGGATGATGGATGGATGGATGGATGGATGGATGGATGATGGATGGATGATGGATGACCGGACTTCATCCTGTAATGGTGTAATTCTACATTTAACACAGATTTTACCTGTAAATCCAGCGACGGCCATGAATGCAGCTTTATTGTTGTTTTTTGTTTTTTGTAGTTTTTGTATTTGATAAATACTGTTGATAAAACTGCGGCCTGAGTGGCAGTAGTACAGAGTTGTGCCAGCCATCATCTCTGCTGTTACTGGATTGTTTTAAATTGTTGCTGGATCTTTATTAACTGGTTGCCATCTAAATATGCTTTAAAAAGATAATTATTGTTGTATTATTCCAAAACAGTGATGTGATGAGTCACATGACCTGCAGCAGCTCTCAGAGACTCAGGACTCCTCAGGACCTCCAACTCCTCTCAGACTGACCAGATACTTTTACAGATGAAATGCTTAAAGTCTTAAAGTCTTAAAGTTTCTCCAGACTCGGACAGTTAGCAGCTACTTTTAGCCTGAAAATGTTCTCATGGAAATTATGTTTTGAAAAGTGAATGTATGATTGAATATGTTTTACATAAATAACAGCCAAAACAGATCAGAGAAGAAGTTTGAACAGTACATTAGATTTTGGAGTGGATGTAGGAGGTGAAGGGAGTCGGTTACGTTACTGTCAGTTCGTCTTTTCACTTGGTTTAGTGAAACAGTAACTGTCTGTTCATGCTGCACTGAGAAGATGGACAGATGGATGAATGTATTAACATGTTGTTTGTACTGTTCATGCTGCATTCGCTGTCAGCATCTCAAACTGGAGATCTGCTGTTCAGTCTGGAGAGTGTTGTTTACAAGGAGCCTCACAACGGTAACACACATGCACACACACACACACAAAGCTCTTTTACTACCTTTTATAAAATCCAGGTGTTGATTTATACGGAGGCCCAGGTATTTATATAAAACAGATACTTCATTGTCAGATCCAACATTAAATCAGCCAGTGATGGAGAATGAAATGCTTCAGTTTTTTTTTTTTTGTTAAACAGTCTCATATATTTTACAGCCTTATTGTTCCTTTAAACTGCTAATTAGCTTGAACAACACATGTAGAGTCATCAGTTTGTCTCTCAGCTGGTTTTATAATAAAGTTGAACAGTAGAAGGTGCTGCTTCTTAACATCTTCAGTTCAGATGAGTTTTAAACTCTGCTCTGTGATTGGCTGTTCTCCTCTCACCTCCACCTGCCTCCTCACTACTCTTAAACTCAGTCAGGTTGATTTATTTGAAGCTTCTGCTGGTTTAAATCATCACAGTGACACTGAATGTGAATATTAAACCCTCAGAAGATGAATGTGTTTCTGCTTCTTGTCTCTTTCTGTGTTTTCGGGCTTTTCTGTCACTAACTGCCGTCTCTCTCTTTAACGCTGCAAAGTCCCAAAAGGATTTAAAAAACATAAAAAGCCCAAAAAAGGCTTGAAGAAGCTGAAACGACACGACAACAAAGCAGGTACGTTTTGTTATTTTCACTGTGTGTCACCTGCTGGAGGATCTTTGTAGGAAAACATTTGAAAACAGTTTGTGATGAAGACGTGTTTTCATGTTCATCTGAGGTTTAAAGATCCTGACCGCACAGAGTTCAGACTGAACGTGATGCAGGTTCTCATCCCCTGTCCCCCTATTGTACAGTACAGACATTAGCTGTTAGCTGCTAATGTCTGTACAGTCTGTAGAGTACAGACGTTAGCTGCTAGCTGCTAACATCTGTACAGTCTATAGAGTACAGACGTTAGCTGATAGCTGTTAGCTGCTAATATCTGTCAGTCTGTAGAGTACTGTCTGTAGAGTCGACTGACAGACGTCCTGGTCTCAGGTTTCTGTTCAGGTCCAGGTCTGATCGGCTGACAGATGTCCTGGTCTCAGGTCTCAGGACTTGTCTCTCTTAGTTAGTTTTCTGTTTATTTCAGAGAAACCTCAAGAGGAGAAGAAGGACACGTTTGTGGAGAAAATGGCCACTCAAGTGATCAAAAACCTGCAGGTGAAGATCAGCAGCATCCACCTGCGCTACGAGGATGACGTAAGTACTGGTTCAGGTCCAGGTCCAGGTTCTGTGTTTTTTGTCAGGGTCTGATAGTCAGATGTACAGTGATCTCATTAAAAACACACCTGTTCATTGTTCTCTGTCATGTGACTGTTTGTTTCTTTCAGCTGTCAGACCCACAGCGCCCCCTGTCTATGGGAGTAACACTGTCAGAGCTCAGCCTGCAGGTAACACACACACACTAACATGTTTATACTTCTATACTTGTGAGGACCCTCACTGGCATAATGCATTCCCTAAAGCTAACCGGGCTAACCGGGCTACACGAGGGCCATCACTTTTCAGCTTTAGTTCAAACGTGGGAAAAAAATGAATATTCGAGCTGTAATGAGCTGTTTGAATTCAAACTTTACAGTCTATAATCATAAAACGTGTCCAAATTTTTTTTTCTAAAAAAGTGACAGTCCTAGGCTATAAATGTATAGCCCAAACACATCCTCTAAACCTGATACTGACCTTAAACCCTCAAACAGTTATTTGAAGAAGTGAGGAGCAGAGAAATGTCTTCACCGTCAGGGTGTAAAACTGGTCCTCACAAAGGTACAAGAACACACATACACACACACCTGTGACAGGTGTTATTGACCTGTTGTTACTTTTTATTTTTCAGACCACTGATGAGAACTGGAAGTCATGTATCCTGAACGAAGCAGCAAAGATCATCTATAAGGTGACAGATGCTCTGCTTGCTCTGAAACTGAAACTCTGTTTGTTTACCTAAACTTCAGTAACCTGGTTACTGTTGACTTTCTGCACTAATTTAACTTCACACAAACCTGATTTTTATAGTCGGGGTATAAGCCTGTTAACACATTCACACAGTCCAGCTGTCCTTCCTGCATTCAGCAGCTGCGGCTTTGTTTCTTTTAGCCTGGATACTTTTAGCCTGGATGCCGCTCTGTTACCAGTACACTTGCTGCAAACCTTGCCGCTTTCATGTGAATGCACTCATGGAAGTGTTGAACTGGCTTCGTAGTACAGGCCTCTGGTCTCTGTTCGAAATAAGCTCAAATAATACTGTATCTTCCTGCTCGAAGATCAAATCCGGTGTTCCACAGGGATCAGTACTTGGACCACTTTTGTTCTGTGTGTACCTGCTGCCCCAAGGTCACGTTTTCAACCAATGCGACATAAATGATCAATGCCATGCCGGCGACACACACATCTTTCTTCTTGTAAGTCAATGATTCCTCCAGCTTGTAAAACTGTCTTTGTCAAAAGTCAATCAGTGGATCTGCAATAACTTACAGACACCGATGTTTTCATGGTTTCTCTGTATGTTTCTCAGAGCCATACAGTCAAGAGTCTGGGAATACTTTTTGATCCCTCTCTCACTTTCGAGCCACATTTCAACTGCCTTCTTTAACCTGTTTATCTTAGCCAAAATATTACATACGTACAGCACGCTATCCAGTTCAGACGCTGAAATCCTCGTAAATGCTTTTATAAAGTCATCAAGATCTAAGAAGTTTGATCATATAACACCTGACGTCTTTGCATTAGCTACCAACACAAACCAGAGCTGATGACATAAATCCATCTCTGACCTGCAGAGATTTAAACAGATCGGCTCCTTCCTACATCTCCAGTCCTATGACTCTGTGTACTCCATCTGTCCTTTATGTCCACTCGATGCTGCTTATTGAACTGTTCCTGACTTTAATAAAAAATCTTTTGGGGGTAGAGCCTTCGAGCTCCCCATCTTTGGAATACATTTCAGCTGCATATTCGGGTGGCGGGCTCTGAAAACTCAACTTTGGCCTCTCCGAGTTTCACTGGCTGGAAAATCATCAACTGGTTTTGTTCTGTTGCTATGAACCTCAATCCTGCTGTTATAGGAACATTATTACTGGTATGTTTGAGCCTGATGGCAGGTTTTCTAACTTGTGTGCAGAGCAGTGTCGGAAATTTGCTGGGGCAAAGTGCAAAAATGCCCCAAGAAATCTCAGATTTGCCCCTAAAACTGTGATCAAGGGGCAAAAATTGCCCCCAAAATTAAAAAAAAAGAAGATATTTACCAGTTTAGTCCAATATCCTAATCCTACATTTAACCATCATTTTATTTTTATTCAATTCATTTAATTTCCATTTCCGTCTCTAATGCACACTCGCACAAACGGCACTGTTGTTCACACTACTGTTACAATGCCTGACTGGCAGATGCCAGGCGATCCTGCACCTGCAGTGAAGTTAGCTGTTGCGATGGACCGATACCTCATTAAAAAAGTTCTCACTGTTACCGAAGAAAGTAATCCTAGGTCGTCACCAACGCCACCCCCAGCAAATAACTGCGGGTTCAGACAGGAGGCGCCCACTTCCTTTCGGTGCCCATGTTAACCAATCGGGCTGTTCAGACAGGACATGCCACGCTGCGGAGCGCCGAGGCCAGCTTGCGCTTTGCTGAGTTTCGGCATCTGTTCTATTTTCTCCGCCCACCACGACCAAATCTGGAACGAAAACACACTGATAATCTATTATAAACGATATTAATGAATGAAATTTCACTATATTTATTAGAAATAGTATCACTGCTGTTTGTGATTGTGTTTTTTAAATTACGTACTTATTCCACATGATTGTACACAGTACACATCTCTTTGGAACAGCAATAGTATGCTTTTTATTTACTCATGCACAAGGTGGTGATTGCTGTAATTTTGCATTTTAATTTGGGCTCATTTCACATTAAAAACAGCAACTTTATGCACTAATTACTATTTTTGCCCCCAAAATTTTGGCAATGCCCCAATGTTTTAGACAATGGGGGCAAAAGTTGCCCCCAAAATATTTTTTAAATTTCCTACACTGGTGCAGAGACTCTTTGGGTGATGTGCGCTGTAAGTAAACTGAATGTTTGTGTCAGAGTGTTCGGTAATCTGATTGGTTCCCATATCAGTCAGTTTGATGGAGCTATGTAGACACAAGCAGTCTTTGTGACTGGTTTATGTGTTTGTTTGTTTGTTTGTTTCAGCTCGGTCGTCTGGACTGTCTGTGCGCCTACTGGAACGTCAACAGTCCGGTCTTCTACAAAGGATCATGGGAAGACATCGTGGTGAGTTGACTCGGTTTGTCTTTTTAGATGAAAACTTGTGTCAGCAGAGAGTTCCAACCAACAAATCATTTTTACTTTCTTTCATCCCACACGGGATTACATGACACAATAATATGTCAAACAAAGCCAAACAAGCAAACTGAACAAATTATTTTTCATAATGAGCAGATAATGTCCAAATCCTCAGACAGAGAAAACTAAATGTTGTCATGACAAACATCAAATCCTCAAATTTTAGAAACTGGATCCAGCAAATGTTGCGTGCAAACAATTAATCAATTATCAAAGTAGTTGCAGATTCATTTTCTGTTGATCAAGTAATCGATGAATCGACTAATTGTTGCAGCTGTAATGCTCTCACTTTTACTATCACTGACCTGACACAAGCTGAAAATTCTGCAGGGGTTTTTAACAGAAACGACGGCAGATTGTGGTGAGAATTCCCAGAAAATATCAGGATCCTGAACTGCACACAGTGACTGTCAACAGGTTTATTGATGTTAAATCAGTCGACATGTTGTTGTGTTTGTCTGCTGTGTGTTTATTGATTGTGTTTGTTCAGGTTGAATCAGGTTCAAACGTTCAGAGTCACAGAGAGCAGCTGTAACAGTCTGCTTCACTGTCAACAGCAGTTTAACCCTAACCCAAAAACAGTGATTAAAAGTGGTAAAAAAAAATCATCAAAGGTGGTAACTAATATTTCTTTAGTGTTTTATTATTCTATCTTTAAATAGATGTTACTTTATTTTGTTAAAACTCTTGTTTTGTTAAGAACTGTGTGAACTCTTGAAGGACAGTTTTTAGACTCTTGATGCAGACAGAGGCTCAGTCTTCGTCCTCCTCCTTCTCCTCCTCCTCCTCCTCTGTTTGTCCTGCAGGACCAGTTGAAGTGTGGGATCAGCAGTAAAGATCAGCAGCTTCCTCACTATCAGTACAGTGAGTTCACCACTTTATTAACATTTAACTGTCAGACAGCAGGAAACATCTAGAGGAAGAGTTGGATGGTCGACTGCCGACATTAATCCTGAACTCAGTCCTGACAGACGGTAAACAGGAAACACTGAGCATTATATTGTTATGTGAATTAGTTGACCTTGTTATTAATATCAGTGTGCTGCCTGCATGTTTTGACTTGGTTCCAGTTGTTTTGTTGCTGTTTCAGAATTTAGTTAAAAGTGTTTGTTTTACTTCTAATAAGAACTTTAATGTTCTCTAGCATCGCTGACAGAAACCGTTACTGAAATAAAAGATGCTGCTGATTAGTGCAACAGGTCAAACAGATAAATCCATATTATTGGCTGATGGAGGAAACTGTTTGACCAATCAGGAGCTACAATGTGTGATTGTGCAGGTGAATGCAAGTTGTTGAAGCAGACTTTACTTTAAAGCAGTCCGTCTTTTACATTCTCATTTAGTTTGAAATTGTCTCGTTTTCAACAAATATTTGTATTAATATTTTTTGTTGATGAAAGCAGTTTGATGACATGCAGATATAAAATGTGTTTAACAGGATGTGGATATTTTTCTCTTCCTGCTTTCTGTCAGGACAGTTTGACCCTCACAGGGACCCGTAGTGTCACATTTAGATCAACGATGAATCCACAGCTGCCAAAAATGCATCTTTTTACATTCCTACAATTATTCTGTAAATGACTTCTATCAGCTGCAGAGGAAGTGATAAATTAAATCATCTATTGATTATCAGCTGGATGTTCATTAACATCCTCTTCACTGATTGATTGCTTTGTTTATAGTTTTCAAGCCGATCTTCGCTTCGGCTAAAATGTGCATCAACCCGAACGCTGAGCTGGAACTGAAAACTCCAAAAGCAAATCTTCACCTGGAGGTTCAGAACATTGCCATAGAGATGACCAAACCACAGGTAATGTGAGACAGCCAGGAGAGACAGACAGGTGAGACAGTCAGGTGAGAAAGACAGACAGGTGAGAAAGCCAGGCGAGACAGCTAGGAGAGACAGCCAGGTGAGACAGTCAAACAGGTGAGAAAGCCAGGTAAGACAGGCAGGTGAGACAGTCAGGAGAGACAGACAGGTGAGACAGACAGGTGAGACAGCCAGGAGAGACAAGGCTGTTTCAGCTCTACGTGTAACTCTGGTTTTAAAAACAACACTGGTGGTGTTTGATCCTGAGCATGATGCAGGTTTTGTTGATGGTGTTGTGGTCCTCTGCAGTACCTGACCATGATGGAGCTGCTGGAGTCCATCGACTGCATGGTGAAGAATGCCCCCTACAGGAAGTTCAGGCCTGATGCCTCCGTCCACAACAACGCCAAACTCTGGTCAGTTCAAAACAAATCTTAATGTCAGAGAGAAACAAACAATTTAAACTAAAACTGATTCAGAATCTGGTTTTAGAATTTTAGTTTGAAACAAGTCTGACGTCCTGTTAGTGCCCTCTACAGGCTGCAGAGTTCATTACAGCCTCAGCATGAACAAACATCATCCTAATCATAGATATGGATTGAAATACCAAATATTCAAGTATTAACCCAAATATTTAACCCAAAACGAAAATTCAGACAGGCATGAAACTTAAGATTTTAACTTAAGATCTGACCCAAAATTCAAGTAACACACAAAATTCATGTTTGACAAAAATCAGTGTGAAAACCTGAAAATGCAGGTTGGATCTGAGCTGAGTTTGACCTGAAGAAGGCACCTGAGCAAACGTCGTGGGGTCATTGAAATGTAAAAGGGTTCATCCTCTGGAGAGTAGGAACGAGATCAGGACGTTAACTTACAATCTGTTAGATATTTGATATTATAAAAAATGTCAAGGTTGGTCCTAAGAGTGGCAATAAAGGAACATTGGAAACATCAGCAGAGAAGGAAAATGTGGAGATTCAGTGATGGTGATAAAAACAGAAAGCTGCTCCACGCTGCAGCACTGTGAGGGGTGTTTAGGTGTTTCAGGTAAAAACTTTGACCTTTTATGTAAAATCTGTATTTGACCTCTGACAGTTTTGGGGTGTGTTTTTCTGTGCCTCTACCAGGTGGAGGTACGGCTTCAATAGCATCCTGGAGGTCCACATCAGACGCTTCAGTCGCATGTGGTCCTGGTCCAACATCAGACAGCACCGAGAGAATCTGAAGGCCTACAAGACTGCCTACAAGGCCAAAATTCTGAGCCAGAACAAGCCGAACCAGGACACTGAGCGACACATCAAGGTGCTGCTGACTGACCGAAAGAGCCTGAACGTACTCTGTTCAAAGCGAACACGAACAACTGGTTTAAACTGCTCAAATACCCGACTCCACCCAACATAAACAACTTGTGGAGGCGATATATCTGAGTCCTCAAGGGGGCGATACAGAGAAAATATCTACAGCACATGACAAACTTGTAGCTGTCAGAAGGAGTTTGGGTCACTACAGGATCTCCATCCATCAACATGTTTTTCTTAAGTATTGACTGTTCTATTGAAGAAAAACTAGTATTCAGAATAGAGCTTTGGGTAATACTGTAGTTGATCGACTGAAAATTAAGCAGAATTCAGATCATCAATTAGTCCTTTAAATGGTTTTTCAAGCACTAATGTCAAGTATTCTCTGGTTCCTAAATGTCAATATTTGCTTGTTTTCTTCGTCGTCTCTGAACTGAATATTTTTGGGTTTTGGACAAAAGGCGTCACCTCAGAAACTGGGACAATCATTTTTTAAATGTTCTAGGCCAAAGGATTAATCCATTTGTCAAAAAAATAATCTACACGTTAACTGATGTAAATAATCGTAAGTTGCAGCCCTCATTCTGAATATTTAAAATGAAAATAGGCCTCAGGTTGTAAAGAACCTGAGTTTTCCTGTAAGCCTGAACACTGACTGCAACACAACAGATAAATCTGTGTTACATACTCTGACGTCTGAATCAAAGCTCAATCAAAATCTTGTGTTTGTGTTTGACCTGCTGACAGGAGTCTGTTCTGCTAATGTTTGTTTCCACCAGGATCTGGAGAAAGTTTTGGACGTCTTCAACATCACTTTAGCCCGGCAGCAGGCCCAGATGGAGGTAAACATGATGCTCTGACTGTGATCAAGGTTTTCTGAGGAACAGACAGAGATCTGAGTCCAGTTTAATTATAGACCATTTTAACCAAACATGACCCCCTCCTCTTCCTTCTCCAGGTGATCAGGTCGGGACAGAAGGTGGTGGGGAAGAAGGCGGCGGGGGGACAGAAGCAGGGAGGAGGAGGTTTCTTCAGCAGCTTCTTTGGTAGAAAGGCCAAGAAGGAGGAGCAGGAGCCAGAGGATAGCAAGGAGACGGAGAGTAAGTGACTCTCCTAATTCATATGAAAACAACCAGTGAGATCCATGACTTTGACCACTTCATCACCACTTTAACCTCATATAAACCTGTGTGTCATCTGCATGTAGATGTTGAACAGAAGAGGCCTGAGAAGGGAGCCTCCAAGTTATTTTTGTACACTCAGATGTGTACTGATTGACACAAAGTAGTCCCTGTCCTTCAAACAGGATTCAGACCAGTTTAGCAGAAAGTCCAACCCAGTTTTCCAGCCTGTCTTGTAACATGTTGTGGTCGACCGTGTCGAATGCAGCACTGAGATCTAATAATACTAAGACTGAAACTTTTCCACTGTCTGCTTCTCCTGGCTTCTTACTCCCAGCTGATTAAAAGGGTCAAACCATCAAACAAACAAAACAGTTAAAGTGTGGACAGATGAAGCTACAGCAGCTCTACAGGACTGTTTTGAGTGCAGATGTTCAGAGGTGCCACCACCCAGGAGAACCACATCAACCTAGAGGAATATACATCAACAGTGACATACGTCAGCAATGTGTTGATGCCCTGGTGATCACAAAGACAATAAAATCATTCCCCAACCAGATAGCCTGGATGAATGGAGAGGTGAGGGCCCTTTCCAGAGCCAAAGAAGCTGCCTTTCAGGCAGGTGACAAGGAAGCTTACAGCACCGCCAGAGCGAGACTGAAAGCTAGCATCAAGGAGGCAAAGCAAAGACACCAGTGACTGAAGAGAGACCTCAACACCAACAACACCAAAGATATGTGGCAAGTGATCCAGACCATCACAGGCTACAAAAGTAGGAGTGCCCCCATCATGTGTGAGGCCACATTGCTAGATGAGCTTAGCACATTTTATGCTCGCTTCGATCTCCTCAACAGAGTCAGCTGTCAAGTCTACTCTGCCTCTGGCCACTGTCAGTATCCACAGCGGATGTGAGAAGAATCCTGCTGAGAGTGAATATGAGTAAAGCTGCTGGGTCTGATAACATCCCTGCCCGTGTACCAAGAACATTTGTCAACTAGCTAGTCGATGTCATTACTGACATTTTTAACATATCACTGTTACAGGAGAGTGTTCCCACCTGCTTCAAGACAGCCACCATCGTCCTTGTACCTAAAAATGTCTGCAGTGTCCAGTCTAAACGACTACCACCCTGTGGCACTCGCCTCCATTCTTTCGAAGTGCTTTGAGAAACTGGTTTCACATCAAAGACAACTTCCCAGCCAGCTTGGACCCTCACCAGTTTGCATTCAGGGTTACGCACATACACGTCCCTTCAGATGGTGAAAGCCTGATTCAATGGCGAAAAATCCTGCAAAAATCCTGCAACTTGTGATACATTTCCAATACCTCCTTTGCCTACAGCGGCGTATAGAACAAAACAAAACGTTCCGGCTCCACACGGAGCATCAGGCTCATTATGTTCAATGCCATGGCGCTCGTATCGGGCAAAGAAGAGAAATCGCGGAAAGAGGGACCAGGGTCTCAGTGAGGCTCACACTGTGGAGAGCGAGCCCTACGAGGAATGAGGTTTTGCAGGGCAACCGACTCCTGCTGCTGCCGGTTGAAGTTGTGGGTTTGGTCGGGGGGGTGCTTAGTGGAGTGATACGAGGCAGCAGAGAGAGGCGGAAGGCTTTGCATAGGTTGCACAGATTTTGCCTACCCCAGCTTTAACCTGTACAGATTTATGAAATCAAGCATGAATCTATTTTAATGTAGCTGATGATTTTTAACACATAAATATAATTAAACTAAAAAAGAGAGATGCTGAGATGGATTTAGGAGATTTGACATGTTTGATTTGACTTTAAATGATGTTCAGGTGACTTTAAGAGCTGTTTGGGTGACTTGAAAAGATTTTTCCAGAGATTTACTGTTACTTGTGGTCTTTATGTTCCATGTGGCAGTGAACTGAAGATATTTGTCTCCTCTGGTGTTCAGGTTCGGGATTGGACGAGCTCATGACGGCTGAGGAGAAAGAAAAACTCTACACTGCCATCGGCTACAGCGGCAGCTCTCACAACCTGGCTTTACCCAAACAGGTAAGCACACCTGATGCTTTCATGTTCATGGTCTCCACAGGATGACGTTTGGTAGCCTCATGACTTTTCCTCTACTGCCACCATCAGGACAAATGTTACATTTTTACACAAGAAATACTAGAATCGGTTGGAATGATTTCCTTCATATCTTCCCGATCTCCTTCCTGCTCCTCAGAGGATGAACCCATTAGATTTTAATGACTCCATGATCTTTCCTCTAGCGCTACCATCAGGACAAACTGTACATGTTTGTTCAGACTCTAACAACAGAAATTCATCAGGATAGTGTTTGTTCTGTCCTTCACTTTACTTCACTTCAGATGGTATATAGTGTAAATGGTTCATTTTCCTGGTTTAAATAAAACCGGGACTTGGTGGTAAAAGTTCAGTCAGGTTGAACACTGTGTGTGTCTGTGTGTGTCAGTACGTCGCAGTGGTCGTCACCTTCCAGCTGTTCAGGACCTCAGTGACAATCAGAGAGCAGCTGGACGTCCCAGAGATCATCAAAGTCCAGATGATCGACCTCAGCACCAAAATATCTCAGAGACCTGGAGCTCAGGCCTTCAGGTGAGTGTCCTGTAACCAAATGTCACAGGTTTGATCCTTGTGTAGTGGCTCTAACTCTGCGTTGTGTTGTGGACACGGACTACATTTCCCAGGACTTTCAGCACTTTATTTCAAGGCTCTCTGTGTCCGTATGACACAATGAACACAGGAAACGTTCCACATTATCCAACATGTGGTAATAAATAAATCTCTCTGTCCTCCTTCAGGGTGGAGGCGGCGTTGGAGCACTGGTATGTTACAGGTTTACAGCAGCAGGGGGCGGTACCTTCACTCATCGCCTCAGTGGGAGACTCCTCTTCCTCCCTGCTCAGTGTCGTGTTTGAGTTAAACCCTGAGGAGAGCGCTGCCGACCAGCTGCTCAGAGTCCACTCTCAGCCTGTCGAGATTATCTACGACGCGGTAAAACGAGCTGCGATCTGACCACAGATCAGATCTTCCACATCTGGTTTTCATGTGTTTTATCAGTCTGTCTGTTCTTCCCGAAACAAACATTTGTCTAGATTCACCTTTAAGAACAAATGATAAATCATAAGTGCAGGATGTTTCTGGTGTTTATCCCTGTGATGGGAATGTGTTTCCTGCTGTTTGTCCTCCAGCTGACGGTGAACAGTCTGGCCGAGTTCTTTAAGACGGGGAAAGGTGTCGATCTGGAGGCCCTGACCTCGGCCACGCTCTCCAAACTCGAGGAGATCAAAGAGAAAACTGCAACAGGTGAGTTTAATTCGCATATTTAACAGATTTTAACAGGTTCCCCAGAGGATGAATCCTTAAGATTTAGGTGATCACCTTGAGCTTAACTACAGCTGAGTCTGATGAAAGTTCAGTCCAGTCTGACAGTTTGGAGCTGAGCCTCACAAGCTGAGTCTGACATGGAAGTCGGGCTTCGATAACATTTCAACAAGTCTAAATCCAGTATCGAAATTGTTTATATAATCAGAATCCCGTCGATTGTCGACTTTTACACCTTATTGTTCACCAGATACTTGATCTAAATACTGAAGGTCCTGATTCACAACTATGAAGTCGAGCAGCACCAGTTTAGGGCTAAAAATCCTCAAGCCAAAGTTGACTTTGTCTTTAAATTGGTTTATATTGTCTGACCAGCTGACCAAAGTCCAGTTTACTATCACACATAACAAAAGCAACAAATTCTCACCAGTGAGAAGCTGTTTGACGTTTTTGCTTGATTAATAATTTAAATGAAGAATTGATTGACAAAATAGTTGCCAATTATTTTTCTGTCGATCGATTAATCGATGAATTGTTTCAGCTCTAGCTCGGTTATTGATCTGACACGAATGAAAGTTGAATGTGGAGATTCGGAATCCTGAAACTGATGTGAGGCGATCAGTTGATCGTTTCTCTGTAGAAGAGTCTCTGATGGACTACAAAAACACACAGTCCACTCCTGATCCTACGGTTCTGTTACAGAGTGATGCTTCTTTTACCTCACATAAGATCTTTGATCCAGCAGGGGACAGTGTGTTCCTTCTCAGGACTCTGATGGATTCTGGTTTCAGTTGATCCAGCAGGGGACAGTCTGTTCCTTCTCAGGACTCTGATGGATTCTGGTTTCAGTTGATCCAGTATGGGACAGTCTGGTCCTCAGCAGGACTCTGATGGATTCTGGTGTCAGTTGATCCAGTAGGGGGCAGTCTGGTCCTCTGCAGGACTGATGGATTCTGGTTTCAGTTGATCCAGTAGGGGGCAATCTGGTCCTCTGCAGGACTCTGATGGATTCTGGTTTCAGTTGATCCAGTATGGGACAGTCCGGTTCTCAGCAGGACTCTAATGGATTCTGGTTTCAGTTGATCCAGTATGGGACAGTCCGGTCCTCAGCAGGACTTGTCATCCTGAAATTTTATTATGTTGGTCTATTCTGCACACACAACATCTATTTCCTGTCTGTCTGTCCTGGGAGAGGGATCCCTCCTCTGTTGCTTTCCCTGAGGTTTCTTTCATTTTTTCCCAGTTAAAGGGGTTTTGTTTTTTTGGGGGGAGTTTTTCCTCAGTCTGGTCCTCAGCATGACTCTGATGGACTACAAAAACACACAGTCCACTCCTGATCCTACGGTTCTGTTACAGAGTGATGCTTCTTTTACCTCACATAAGATCTTTGATCCAGCAGGGGACAGTGTGTTCCTTCTCAGGACTCTGATGGATTCTGGTTTCAGTTGATCCAGCAGGGGACAGTCTGTTCCTTCTCAGGACTCTGATGGATTCTGGTTTCAGTTGATCCAGTATGGGACAGTCTGGTCCTCAGCAGGACTCTGATGGATTCTGGTGTCAGTTGATCCAGTAGGGGGCAGTCTGGTCCTCTGCAGGACTGATGGATTCTGGTTTCAGTTGATCCAGTAGGGGGCAATCTGGTCCTCTGCAGGACTCTGATGGATTCTGGTTTCAGTTGATCCAGTATGGGACAGTCCGGTTCTCAGCAGGACTCTTAATGGATTCTGGTTTCAGTTGATCCAGTATGGGACAGTCCGGTCCTCAGCAGGACTTGTCATCCTGAAATTTTATTATGTTGGTCTATTCTGCACACACAACATCTATTTCCTGTCTGTCTGTCCTGGGAGAGGGATCCCTCCTCTGTTGCTTTTCCTGAGGTTTCTTTCATTTTTTCCCAGTTAAAGGGGTTTTGTTTTTTTGGGGGGAGTTTTTCCTCAGTCTGGTCCTCAGCATGACTCTGATGGATTCTGGTCTCTGCAGGTTTGTCTCACATCATTGAGACCAGGAAGGTCCTGGACCTGAGGATCGACCTGAAGCCGTCCTACCTGCTGGTACCAAAGTCTGGTTTCTACAGCGACACGTCGGACCTCATCATCGTAGACTTTGGCAGCTTACAGGTCAGTTCTTATTTTTATTTGGACGTTTATTTTTTTTTCCTGTCAAATCTCTGTTTTACCCTCAGGTCAGATTATGACCAAATATTTAGGTGTTTTACCCAAATTTCTATTTTATTTTAGTTTTATTGTTTTAAAAATCTTTGTGTCTTTGTGTTTGTACCTGAATTTTTGGGTGAGATCTTACCTAAATGTGCAGTTTGGGTAATTTTTGGTATTTTATCCCTATTTTTGAAACGTGGGTTATCCTTGTCAGGCTGCAATGAACAAATACTTTAAGATGACAAAGTTAATTACATACTCAAAGTTGAATATTTTCTTACACATAGAAGTTTAAAAAATATGAAGATTGAAAACATAGCTAACCAAAATTTCATCATGTTTTTTTTTTTTTATGAAAGCAGCTTGCAGGGGTTAGGGTTTGTACCTGAATGTTTGTGTCAGGTGTTATCCTGATTTGTTTGGCTTGCAACAAGATGATGGGTTTTTCCTTTGGGCTGCATAACAAATTTAAGACATCTGATTTTTTACAGGCCTGTTTGTGTTCTGTCCAGATGTTGGTCTGACTCAGGTACAGCTGTGTGTGTTCAGTTTGTTAAGATTGGTTGAACATGTGTGTGTTTATAGTTGAACAGTGTTGAGCAGAGCGGTCTCAGTTTGTCTTCGTCCTCCTTCTCCTCTCTGGAGGAAATCATGGATCGAGCATACGAGAGATACAACGTGGAGCTACGACGAGTCCAGGTGCTCTACAGCAAGTCAGGTACACAACCAGTACACACACACATATACAACTACAACTACAACTTCAACTACACAACCACCTGGAAGTCCATATTTTATTAAATCAATTGTAAATTAATTCCAGGTGAAGCCTGGAAGTCGGCCCGACTGCAGGGTTCATCAGTCCAACACATCCTCCAGCCAATGGACTTCACTGTCCAGCTGGCTAAGTGTATGGTGGAGAAGGATGCCAGGATGCCCAGGTATGACTCTTACCTGCAGACAGGTGTCCAATCTCTCTGCTGACTCGCCTGTACATGTTATGTCAGTAATTTTGGTGTGTTTGTGCTTCAGGTTCAAGGTGTCGGGGGAGCTGCCTCTGCTGCACGTTAAGATCTCAGACCAGAAGATCCAGAACGTTCTGGAGCTGGTGGACAGCATCCCGCTGCCCAACATGGGCTCCTCCGCCTCCACCCCCACAGAGAAGGTACACTTGGTACAGTCCGGTCTTACTGTAGCCTCGCCCACTGAAATAAACACCGCATTCAGGAAATAAAACTGTCACTGTGAGCGTTTTGTACCAAGTTAAAGTTCTGTCAGTCAGTGAGTCTCTGGGAGGAGTTTAGGGAGTGACAAGGAAGTTGAGGGAAGTGACGGCTTACAGTGAAGAGGAATGACAGGGGAAGGTTTGGGTATAACGGGACATTTGTAAAGATGTGACAGGGAACATTGGGCGAGTGACAGCAAGAACATCTAGATTAATGACGGATAGAAGTTCAAAAAGATTGAATGGGAATGTTTTGGTGGAGTGTCGAGAGGAGTTTGGGGAATGATGGGCACACTGCAGCTCAGGACTGGTGTCACCATATTTGGGCGTGTTTCCTGCTGCAGGTGCTCTCGTTGGCGGAGGCCAGACCACGAGTGCTCTGCCTTCACCCCACCCTCCTTGATACCATGGAAACAGGTCGGTGCTGCCCGCACTCTGATTGGCTGTTAAAACCTCTAACAGCCTGTAACCCTTGTATCATGAAAACTGATACTGATACATGACTGATACAAAACAAAATGGAAAATTACTTTTCAAGAAAAAATATGTATTTTTCATTCAATCTGTAAAGTCACAGATGTGTTTTTTAATTTTAGTGATTTATATAACTAACTGAGGGAGTAAAAACAGTCCAGCTGTTTATTACTATTAAACAATTTAACTATTTGATTTTTATTTTCATGTTATAATCTGTGTTTTTAGATTCAGATGAAGACACCAGTGAGAAGTCGACAGATGAGGATCACCAGCGCTTGGCTCTGGAGGAACTCACTGATCTTCATTTTAAGTTTGAAATCAAAGAGGTTTGTTTGTTTCTCTGTTCTCAGGTCAGGTCATCAGGTGACTCAGAGGGGGTGGACCTTACCATCAGCCTTTTTGACAATGTAGTTTCATTTTATATTCAGTCCATGTGATACAGAAGTGTGTGTGGTGTGTCCAGGTGCTGTTGGAGCTGACCCGGCAGGTGGACCAGGAGAAGACCATCCTGACCTTCAGTGTCTGTCAGCTGGGAGCTGAAGGGAAGAGGCGGAGCTTCGACCTGAGTTTCACCTCATACCTGCGCAGAGTCACACTTGACTACTGTGACGTACCAGGTAACATATGGACATAATGTAAATCTTTACAGCAGAGCTGACTGATGTCAACATTCTTTACATCATGAAAAAGATCTAATCATCCCTGATTGGCTAAAAGAAACCAATTAATAAACAGGCCATCTGATGAAAACTGGTCATCCTCAGACCTGAACCTGGAGTCATGTTGGCAGGTGTCATTCCTTACAGCTTCAGTGGAGGACTGAGCTCATCATATTCAACTAAATGTGGTTTATAGGATTTTACTTTATGGTGCTTTCAATAGCCTATACAATAATTAGTGTCTTGTATCCAGATAGAATCCAGATGCGATTTAATACACTTTTGTTTACATGTAGCCACGTATATACGTCTCTTTACACCTTTTTATTATCATTTCATCTAGAATGAGTCTCAAACCTCCTCCAGAGGTAGTTTAAACAGTCAGATTTCAATCCTTCTTCAATGCTTCTTGGATGCATTTGCACTTCTCTGATCCACACTCAAGCATGAAGTGACTACTGTGAATACTTTTTACCTTGCCGGCTTCCTGAAAAGATCAATTATTTGTTCGTATGATTAAACTTTTATGTTCTTTCCTTACTATTTAATATATCTTAATGTCAAAAATAAAATGTCTGTCTCCATCTTTATAAATGTTGGTGCACTGAAAACAGCAGGGACAATGATGGAAATGATTCCAGGACTCTATTTTTCTGTTCCTGACAAACTGTCATGTGTTTTACTTTTATAAATGATGTTGTCAACAAACCAAAAACACAAAGAGAAACAAACATGTTGATTTGTGGTAATTTACTTATACAGCTTATTTCTGGAAACAGTTCAATAATTAAAAACAAAAGTTTGAAAATAAAGTTCTAAAATTTCCTGCAAAAACAAACATTCAGGTATAGAACACTTGTATATAAACAGCTCTAATCCTATAGAACCTTGAACAGAACTAAACTGACTGAAACACCTACCTGTTCAGGTGATGTCTGTGTTGTAATGTGTTAAAATGTGTGTTGTTGGTGCGTTTTTTCTTCAGACGGCAGGAATCATCCTCTCCACCTGATCAGCTCTTCAGAGCAGCAGGGCTCCAACCTGCTGAAGGTGGAGTTCATCAAGGTGAGCACAAACACACCTGTTACCTGTTCTCCAGCAGACTCACCTAACCTGTTCAGAGAGCCCATTTGGAGCACAGGTAGATCAGTGTGAAACTACACAGGAAAACTGGATTTTAGAAAGAAACTGAATGTGTAGTTTCAGAATGATGTCCTGATGTCACATTCATGTAAGAGTTTTTTTTAAACAAAGAAAAGTTAATTTGCAAAAACAGTCACAACATTATTTAGGAAAATAAATAAAAACAGAGATATCTGTTTTTGCAAATGAACCCTTCAAATATAGATATCAGTATCAACCTGAAAAATGTAGTTTCATCACATAATTGTGATATTTACAGAAACATTTTAAATGGTCACTATAAAGTTTGGGGAGTGACGGGGAAAGTTTAATGAGTGACGGGGGAAGTTTAATGAGTGAAGAGGGAAGTTTAATGAGTGACGGGGGAAGTTTGGGGAGTGACGGGAAGTCTAATGAGTGATGGGTAACACTGTAATGATGATGTAAGCTGTTATGTCTGAATAAGGACAGAACCAACATTTAATAACACAGACCAAAAACACACGAACACACATGATACTGTGTACTGATTTCAGATCTGAACATGTTTTTGTGTCGTCCGGCAGGCCGACCCTAGTGGTCCCAGCTTCCAGACTCTGTTCAACAACACCGAGCAAACACTGAAGGTGGGTGGGGGAGGGAGTTATAAGCTGTGTTTGTCCTTCATCAGGGAATTAAACTTTCTGTTTCTCTCCAGTTAGGACTCATGTGCAGCTCTCCTTAATATCAGCACTAGTAGGAGTCATTTCCCAAGTTACCACAGCTGATAGACAGAAACTCCTAATCCTTAAATGCGTCACCCTGAGATTTCTTTGGCCAATTAGGACTGATGTGGGGCGGCCGTGGCTCAGGAGGTAGAGCGGGTCGTCTATTAAGGGTTGGCGGTTCGATCCCAGCTCCTCCTGTCCACATGTCGTAGTGTACTTGGGCAAGACACTGAACCCTAAGTTGCTCCCGATGGAGGCCAGCACCTTTCATGGCAGCTCCGTCGCCAACGATGTGTGAATGGGTGAATGACACCAATCTGTGAAGCGCTTTGGGAACGGTTAATGTTGAAAAGCACCATATAAGTGAAGTCCATTTACCATTTCCTACTAGTAGTAGACAGTGGGTTTGAATATTTAGCCACTTTACTACCTTTTAAAAATGGTCATAAAAGTTTAAAGTACACAATATTAAATACAATCACAGGTTCACGTTCAATCTTACTGCAGCTGTTCAGAAACTGAAGCTCCTAAAGCTGAAATAAAAGAAACTTCTTAAAGTAGATTTTAATGATATTTGTGTTTCTGCCAGTTAGTGATTGTCATTCTTCCTCTCAGCTGACAGCCAGGTGTTCTCAGGTGTCTCACAGTTGTTTACCTGGTGGTGTTTCAGGTGGAGTTTTCCTCGCTGGACTTCCTCCTTCACACTAAAGCGCTGCTGTCAACCATCAACTACCTGAACAGCGCCGTGCCGCCACAACTCCCCACCGCCCGCGACCAAGACACCAAAAAACAGGTGGAGAAGACCGGACAGGGCTGGACAGGTGAGTCCAGACTTTCAGTTCACAGGTGTGTCAGTAATGTTCTTTATCTGACAGGAAGTGTCACAATGTGACTCATTGTGTTTCTGCTCTCTCTGCAGTGTCTAAAGGAGCCAAAGATGGTGGTGTGTTCAGTTTCAAGCTGTTCGCCATGTTGGGTTGTTTCCATGTGGAGGTGTGTGACGATCGCCGCAGCATCGCTGACATCAGAGTCCAAGGTACGAAAACATGGTTTAATACAAACTGAGAGTATAATAATACATAAAATGAAGGCTGACAGAGCTGACAACACGTTTAAGAGCTCATTAAATCCTCCTGTGTCACCTGACTGTTGCCGCCCTGCAGGAATTGATGCGTCGGTGTTGGTGCAGGCAAAGGAGACGGAGGTGTTCGCTCGACTCAGAGACATCGTGGTCACAGACGTCAACCCCAAAACTGTCCACAGAAAGGTCTAGAACAGAAAACCTTTAATGTTTAATGTTGTTTTTATTTATTTCTAAAAACAATTTATAACAATTTATTTTTATTATTTGTTTTTCTGTATTTATTATCATTATTACTATTAAAGCTTTACTGTGGTTTGATCGTCTCTGATGTTTAGTTTCACAGGTGAATGCAGTACAACCGGCATTATTATTATTATTATTCCGAGCAGTTTTTCTGTATTGATTTTGTGATACAGCCACTTTGCTAGCTTTTGTTATATTAATTGATATTAATAGAAACTAATGGGCTATGAGCTCCAATTTGGAAATAACCAGCTTTGTGTTTCATAGTTTAATTTGATTTAATTTGAACAACGGTAGTAGCTTTAGTAGTACCAGGATAAGTATTAGTATCAGGAGTAACAGTACTTACAGTACTCATTTTAACAGTAGAGTGATAGAAGTAGCAGCTGTGGTTTGGATGAAAGTTTTCATGAGCTCTATGAGATGATGCTGACCTGCCTCCACCCTCCTCTTCCTCCCCTCTGCAGGTGGTGTCCATTGTGGGTGAGGAGGTGTTCAGCTTCAAACTCTCCTTGTTTCCGGGGGCGACAGAGGGGGAGGGTTACAGCGACACGTCGAAGGTGGACGGGAAGGTCACGATGCGTCTGGGCTGCATCCAGATCGTCTACCTGCACAAGTTCCTCATGTCACTGCTGGTCAGATATTATATATATACAAACATAAATACACACTTACACACACACACACACATATGTATATACACACACATTTATGTTTAAAGATCACATGGACTGTATGTATTTTGTGATTTCTGTTTTCAGTTGTATCAGTTTTACAGTTTACAGTCTATATTTATTTCAAATGATTTTTCATATATTTGTTTGTACTGAGTGCATCATGTTGTTCGTCTCTTTCTCTGTCTGATCATTTAAACATAAAGTCACTACACTGACTGAAAAACACGAACTTATTTTTTTACCTTCATCTTATTGTAAATTCTCAAATAATGGCTCAAGGTTCGAAATCCCACAATGCAGTGCTTCACATCTGATAGATATGTAAGTTATACTCATGTGACTATAGAGGGTTAATTATGTAGACAGTTTTGGACACAGTCACATTACTGATGACATCACTGAAGCCATGTTTTACGGGACTTGGGTTCGAACAAACATCAGATAAAAATAGGTGCTGTCCGTTCAACACTAGTTTAGTTTAAACGTAGTTACACTAGACCTAGGAAGGTTATACGTATCTTCAACTTAGTAAAAGCATCTAAGTACAACAGAAGTGATCAATACGTGATTATTAATGAGGTACAGTAACAGACAAACACACATTGTAGGTCTCTTTATTTCCATCAGCAGTTGAGCGCAGGATGAAACGTCACTCAGAAACAATGATTCCAGTTAGTGTCAGTTACAACACAGTTAGCAGTTAGCATCAACTTTACACTCAAACTGATTTAGCTGCTGAACTGTCATAGATTTAAGTAACAGGTGAAAAGTGTTTTTGATTTTAATACGGCACAAACTGTCTTTAGGACTAAAACTTCTCCAAATACTAAACTGCCATCGGCTATGTAGGATGAATTAGAAATTATAATGATGATACTAAAATATTCTAAGATATTAAATAGAAACAGGACAAATGATAAAGAATTAAAGGGAATATAAAGCTACTTGTTATTAAAATTACCTTTAATCTCTGATGTGTGTGTAGCTGATTGTGATCTGAACGCATTGTGTTTGTTGTGTTTCCTGTTGCATGTTTTTCTCTACACTTTCTTGTCTCTCATGTTTCTGGTCTTGTTGATGTGTTTTGTTCTTTCAGGCTTCTTTTAACTTTCAGTATGCGTCTGCTGATGAGGTACAGCTTCCAGCATGCAGCTCTGAACTGCATCAAACCTTCTGCTTTAGCTTCGCTCAGCGACTCCACTGCACCTTCAGTCCACCTTAAATATCATCTGGGTTAACCCCCGTCCTCGACTCCACGTCTGGTTTTTAGTCATGGACTCGATGTTTGAACCCAGTTTGACTTTGAGGAGAAAAATACCATATTCACAATTTCATTTTTATTCATATGTGACAGGACGGAGCTGTTGTCCCATCCAGAAACTAAACGTGCTGCTGATTCATCACATTGAACAAATCGCTGCCTTCATCCTTTGATATCAATATTTTTATCATCGTATGGTAATGCAGCAGGTGGTGCATTCAAAGTATTCAGGCTCTGGATATACTATATATAGTAGTATAAAAGTAAAGTTTCTTTTCCCACCACAACCTTCCTCATCAATCCCATCTGCACTATGTTTCTGCTGCTTTTCAGAGATGGAGAATTTTACAGCAGAACTGACCGTCACAAACTGTGTGACCTTCGAAAGCAGAATCCTCCTCTGTTAATTTGTTTCCTCCTGTTATTTAAATCCTTATGCAAAAAGGAGACTGCACATTTTTGCCAAAATGCCACCAAACATTGATTAATGTTGTTTGATTAATACACCACAGTATCTCAGTCACATCTGAACCTGAAAAACAGCAACAAAAACCTCAAAACGCCTGGCCCTCAAAGCTTTAAACACCACCCATCTGAGTCTGTGAGAAGGTCAGAACCAGCACTCTGAATGTAGGTTGCATTTGATCTGACAGGTTGAGCACAGATGGAGGGATGCTTTTCATGCACAACATACAACAGTTATCAGAGCTCAATTCCTCCATAAGTGCTATGCAACTCACTCAGCTGCCATCATCATTACCCCCCTCACTACCCCCACCTGCCAGTCACATGACCTCTGCCTGTGTGACCTGACTTCCTTGAAAACGGTTCTGAACTTTTTGACCTTCATTTTTGTTTTAGAAACTTCAAATTTGATTATATGAAGCTTTGAACCTATGATAATTATTATTCTTACATTGATTCATAAATATGTTGTTTGCATTTATTTTCAGAAAATCTTCTTCATACAAGTTTAAATTTTTTTTTAAAGACTTTTAGAAAACCAGCTGATGTGTAAATGTAGAAACACATTTGTGAGCCAGTTGTTTTATTAGTAAGAAATAAACCAGATGAATGTCCCTGGTGTTATTAGTCTGAGGTTCATATTATTCATCTGAAGGTTTATGAAACAGAAATGACTGTACGCTCCGTCCAGGCAGTGAATGCCTCACATCGGCTCCCTCTAATTTTGCTCCTTCATGGTGTTTCTAAGTCTTCACCATGTGACGCTTTGTTGTTTGTCGTCACACTCTTGATTTATTTTGTTCTTCAGATGTTCGTTGATAACTTCCAGACAGCTAAAGAAGCTCTGAGTGCTGCGACGGCTCAGGCGGCAGAGAAGGCGGCATCCAGAGTTCGGGGCTTTGCCCAGAAGAGTTTCCGTCTGTCCATGGACATCAAGCTGAAGGCTCCGCTCATCATCATCCCCCAGTCCTCCACCTCCCATAATGCTGTGGTGGCGGATTTGGGTCTGATCACGGTGGGAAACAGCTTCTCACTGCTGCCGGCTGAAGGTTTCTCTCTGCCGGTGGTCGTGGAGAATATGGACGTCAAGCTGACTCAGCTGAAACTCTCCAGGTATCAACACAAAACCTCAGAATAAACTCTGAGGATCAATATTCATCATCATCACTAGAAGTAGAATTTCAGAAATCATTCATGAGCTCTGATGAGAGAAAATCAATCCAACAATAATGAAAGATGTAGTTCAGGCATCTTCAAGGCCCAGTCACACCAACATTTAAAACATTCTGCAGTGAATTCACTTAATTTTAACTGAATGGCTGTGATCAGGGGATCCACTCAAAACTTCCTCCAACTACATGGAGGAAGCTATCGTAGCTGTGTGTCACCATCCAGTTTTATGGAAACTCCTCTGTCAGTGTATAAACTGCTCCAGAACAGAGACCTGGTTTACACACAGTCAGGAGACAGCTTCTCTTTACAACATTTACACAGACACTTACAGCCAAACAACTAGGACACTAGGCCTAACAGGTTCTCACAGATCTAACACACAAAGCAACTACAAAAGGGTTTGGAGGCTGAGGACAGAACCGAGGGGCTGCGTCAGACTTCTGGAAACCCGGCATTTTAAAAGTTAGGATGTTGTGAATGAACCAATCAACAGTAGACACTCCCCACGCCGAACCCACGAATCCAGCCAATCAGAAAGAGACACTACGAATGGACACTCTCACTTCATGAGTAGTCACTACGTCATTAAGTGTGTAGAACCAAATGTGTTGTGAGGAGGATCTGGTTTACTTTGCTCAGCCTGTTTCTGGTGTGAGTGGGTCTTAAGACAGAGAAAAGTGAAAAATTATATTAAAAGCCTTTATGTAGTCGAGCATATTGGTTTAAAATGGTGACCAGTTTCGACCTTACACAGTCTTCATTTGCAGAAATAGTATAAACAGAATGATTAGCTGTGGTACTCTATATAGACAACACACCAAAAAAACTGTGAAAAGAATGAAGTGAATTTTGGTTGTTTCTGTGTCTGAGAGTCCTTGAACACACCAACAGGAAGAGGTTTCACAATCTGAGCTGCATTGAAACACGATGACCAAAAACACAAAAACAGAAAGCTGATTAAATGTTGAATAAATGTGTTTTTAGAACCACACTGAAACGAGACTCCTGTCAGCCGGACATCGAGATCCTCCAGCCAATCAACTTAGAGCTGCTCGTCACTAGGAACCTGGCTGCTCCCTGGTTCACCAAGATACCCGGAGTCCAGGTCCAGGGAGTCCTCCGCTCTCTCAATGTAGGTCTCACATGTTTGTCGTCATTTAAACTGTGATTTAACTGTTTTTCAGATTAATACATGAAACTGTGTCATGTGTTCGACAGATGAGTCTGGTCGAGGAAGACCTCGGTGTGCTGATGAAGATCCTGGTGGAGAACATCGGGGAGGGAAGTAAAGAGCACAGCATGGACGTCAAAAGACAGGCGGCTCAAGGTAACTTAACTTGCATGATGGAAAATCTGACAGAAACTCATTATGTGTTTTACCTGTCCTGTATCAACACTAATAATATTTATATATAATACCTTACTTAACCTTTGGGTTCTGGTGTGTTCCCTAACCTGGTTAGTATCACCTTTATTTAACCAATCAGACACCAAAAGAAGATCTGAAGACAGAGAAATATGTTTTTTAATGACCTGTTTCCTTCCTCAGAGAAGGCGGAGCTTGCTCAGCAGCAGGTGGTGTCGTTACAGACGGGATGTGACGGTGTGTTGGCCGCCACCAACGGAGGTCTGACTGAAAACACCATCAACATTCTCCTCAACTTTGAAATCAAAGAGGTTCGAAATCTACAAAGGCTGTGAGATGTCTGATTCAGACTTTTCTTCACAAAGTATGATCAAACTGTGTTGCTGTAGAGAAGGTGTCCTCCTCCTGTCAGTCGCAGCACAGTCGACCAAAAATCAAACCAAACAAAACTACCACACCTCAAGCACCTCAAGTGTGGGAAACATCAGAAATCCGAAAACTAAAAGATGACACTCGCATGATACTGTAGCTGCCGGTCTGATTAGGAATCATTTGTCCTGATCGACTCTGCGTTTGTCAGTTTTCTCTGATTGTTCCTCCAACATGGCGGCGTTCTGCCAACCACCCTGCAGGTGTCTTATTTATCTGATTCTCTTTCCTCATCAAGGTGTTGCTAACCCTGAAGAAGCCCAGAGAGCAGAAGGAGTCACCTTTTCTGGTCTTTCACGTCGCTCACCTAGGCATCGACACCAAAGTCAGGACGTACGACTTGTGTGCCACAACGTACATCAAAAAGATAACCATGAAGTGCCTGGAGTTCAAAGGTCAGAGCCTCTCAGCAGACCATGGTTTAATGATAATTATCCTGCCTCTGTGAATGTTGTTTACATTATGTTCTTTTCTATTGTGTCCTGTAGTGTTTTCAGTTGTGTATTATACTGCCTTTTCTATGGTGTCCCAACTACTTCCTGTTTGGACAGGAAGCAGCAGGTGTTCTGGTACATATGATCAAACATATAAACATGTACAGCAATGTTGACCATGTGATTGTTTTGGTTTCATCTTGTTTCAGACTCAAGTGGCGAGCCGCTGTGTCTCATCAGCTCTTCAGTGGAGTCTGGAGCTGAACTGCTCAAAGTGCAGTATTTCAAGGTGATGACATCAGTAACTCACATTTTATCTGATTACCTGTTGAGATACACAGGTGTGCTGTCATTTGCTAGAGCAGGAGATGATTTGTGAGCAGAGCATAAAACTGAGCGCAGAACAAAAGATTTTTAATTCAACATTTTCAATCAACTTGAACATCCTGTTTGTTTGACTGTGTTTCGTCAGGCCGACCGCTCGGGGCCAAACTTCTCCACAGTCTACAAGAACACCGAACAGATGATCAACGTGAGTTCACACACACACACACACACACACAAACACACACACACACACTGATCATAAGTTCATGTGTTTGCTATTGAAGCTTCATCTATACAAGTTTTTTGATCATGTCAGTTAATGTTGGTGTGGGAAATAAAACTCTTTGGCTCTATCTGGTGGTCAGATGAACATTGACACTGTGGCTGACAGCAGTGCAGCCAATTGCTTTATTTTAATGGTCTGTAATTTCCTAATAGGTTACACTTGCAGTTAGTTGAAATTGATTCATTTCTCTCTCTCTCTCTCTCTCTCTCTCTCTCTCTCTCTCTCTCTCTCTCTCTCTGTGTCTGTCTGTCTGTCTCTCTCTCTCTCCAGGTGACCTTCACCTCTCTCGACCTCTTGCTCCACACTGAGGCTCTGCTGTCAGCCATCAACTTCCTGTCAGCTGCGCTGTCGTCCAGCAGCATGCCGTCTCCAGAGAGAGAGATCAAACCGAAGACAGAGGACAAGACGGCGTCCGCCAAGTCCAGTCAGTAAAACACTCATAACTCATAACAAGCTCATATTTCATCGCAGTATGTG
This sequence comes from Macquaria ambigua, assembly GCA_008360985.2. Classification (NCBI taxonomy): domain Eukaryota; kingdom Metazoa; phylum Chordata; class Actinopteri; order Centrarchiformes; family Percichthyidae; genus Macquaria; species Macquaria ambigua. The sequence continues at coordinate 51,694 of VMKM01000541.1, forward strand.
TAGAGAAAACAGACTACTGCACTGTGGGTCTAAAAGTCTGAATCAGAGTCAAAATCATGAACTAAAACTCAACATGTCAGACTGTCTTTAACATGTTGTGTTGTTGTGTTTCCTGTCAGCCGCCCTGGTGTCACCTGCAGATAGTGAGGTCATCGACCTTAAGGTGATGATGATGCTGGGAGCCTTCAACGTCCTGGTGTGCGACCAGAGCTGCAACATGGCCGACATCAAGATCCAAGGTACCAAATCGCAGCTGAGTTTTTGCCTGCTGTCCTTCGTCGACACCAACCCTAATTTACCCAATTTCCCAATTTGACGTGTCCTTCAGGTATTAATGGCTCTTTGCTGATGCAAGGACCACAAACTCATATATCAGCCCGCCTGAGAGACTTCATCGTCCTCAACGTTGATCCCAAAAGCATCCACAAGAAGGTCAGTCAGTTGTCTTGCTGTGTTAATGCGGATTATTCTCATAGAGATTGCCTTTAATCAGAAACAGAGTAAACTGCTCTATTAAGGCTCTTATTTTTACCAGCTCATTGACCTGTTAGCTATCTATCCATTTCTCTCCCTGGTAGTACTGACATCAAGACTGGCGATATTTCTTTTATTCTTCATACATCTTACATAAATCAGTTTTCTTTGGCTGCTGAAAATCCCCTCTATGAATTTAGTGTTAGATGAGCTCCCACCACAGGACTGTGGAAAGACTCGTCCCAATAAAATCAAACATGATTTGATGAATGATTTGGTTTGATTGTGCTGGTTGGGATCATATGAGAGAGATTTGAGATTTGTGTAATCAAGCATATATAATAGTTAACAGTAAAGTATGCATAATACAAACTACCTTGGACAACTCTAGACTTTCCTAGACTAACCTGGACAACCGCAGACTGCCCTGAACCAGCCTTGATTTCTTGAGTTACCATGGACTACCTTGGAGTGCCCCAAACTCTTCTGGATCTACCCTGTGCTGCCACAGATGACGCTAAAATCCTATTAAGTACCCTGAAGGTACTACCCAGGACTACTTTGACATAGTTTGGTTTACCTCAAACTACCCTGGACGACTTCAGATTACTTCAGATCAGCCTAGACTACTTCTGACTAGCATAAACTCTCTCAGACTACCCTGGACTCCCTCAAACTACTATGGACTACCTCAGACTACCCTGGACTCCCTCAGACTACATACTCAGACTATGCTGGACTACCCTATATCACTCTGGTCCATAGACAATTCTAAAATCACACAAACTACCCTGGAGATGCTACCCTGGACTATTTAGGTGACTGTGTACAGAGTACCTTAGAATACCCCAGACTATCCAGGGCTACGCGGGGCTATTCCAGAAGACCCTAGAAGATTCTAGGCTGCCCCGAAGGTACCACCCAGAACGATCCTAAAATAGTCTCACTACCTCGTAGTACCCTGGACTCCCTCAGACTACCCTGAATTACTTAAAACTACCCAGGAGTCCCTCAGACTACCATGGTCTACCTGGACCGAACTCGATCGTCAAACATCATCAAACATCTGGGGAACAGACTGATAATTTCAGTGCTGTATCCTGAATCTTCACGATGATGAATTGTCTCTGTTCTTTGCTGCTGCAGTCCGGTTGAATAAAGGTCGTTGAACTCTGATGTTTCTGTCCTTCAGGCCATCTCCATTGTTGGTGATGAGGTGTTCAGCTTCACCATGAGTCTGACGCCTAACGCCACAGAGGGCGGCGGTTACACTGACACCTCCAAAACTGACGGCAAAGTGAAGCTAAACGTGGGCTGCATCCAGGTGGTTTACCTGCACAAGTTCATCATGTCTCTGCTGGTGAGTTTCACACAGCTGGGTCAGAATGACTAAAGTTTTACGTTCAATTCTGTTTGCTAAAGAACAATTCTAATGTGATTCTTTTTACTTAACCAGGGTTATTACAGTTTTAGGATCTTAAAATTGTGTTAATTTCTGTCAGTTTTTCCATTACAGGTGTTTCGGTTTAGTTTTTGCTTTAAGTTTTAATAAGTACTCTAGTTTTTTGTCATTAGGCAGTTAGAACAAGTGTCAGAAACCAAGAGATCCACTGATACTTAAAATATTTAAGAGAGTTGCTCCAAAAAGCTTGAACATTCAACAAACGAACCATGGACATTGAGTTTATGCATTTATGTGCCTTAATCATTAGGATACCGTCATAGATGGTTGAATTAGTTTGTAAAAAATAGTCAGAATTCTCAGATACTTCATATTTGTTTATTTTTACAAAAAACGTGCCATACGTTTTGGGCAGTTGTTTTTGTAGGGGTTATATGGCTTTATGAATACCAAAATATGTAACAATAATTAATAACCTCAAAGAGGCACCAAAATGATATAGTGTAACATATTAATTGGTATCAAAAAGATGAAGTGGAGTGATTACACTTCACTTCAGGCTATCAGGAGTAAACAGTGTTTACTCGTGTTTACACATTAAATAATAGAATTTAAATTGTATTAAATTCACCTTGGGGCACCACCCTTAAATCAATCTCATAAATCAAGTATACTAAATTATTAATTTGGAACTGATTAATAATTAAATTAATAACTACAACCAAAATAACCATACCAATACTCTAGTAAAGGTTGAAGGGTTTTGGAGTTCTGAATAGTAGAGGTTGGCAGAATTCACTCTTGTACATTAAATACGGTAGACCAGAATGTATTCACAAACATTTATTTATCAAATAATAATAACAGGTAAAACACACAAGTAATCTAACTAAAACATGTACTTAACTAAAGTTAAGTGTGTGTTGTGTGTGTGTACGTGTAAGAGAGAGAGTGTGTGTGTGTGTGTGTGTGTGTGTGTGTGTGTGTGCGCGCGCGCATGTTGGTGCGCGCCAGAAAGAATGTGCGTCTGTTTCTTTGTTCTGCCTGTGTGTTGTGCACAGGCCAGAACACACGTGTTAGGCCAGAACAAAAGAGCACGTGAAGCGGGAGCTTTAAATTTCCTCTCCAGGTGTGTGGAGGCCAAATCCAAACGTATGTGTATGTGATCAGTGTAGGATAATGGTGCCAGGTTAGGAAAGAGGATGGTTAGTTTGCATGCAAGACCCTGTGTCTGTGGAAAACATAACTAACATCAACTTAGCTCTATGGCGGAGCTGTATATTGCACAAACGCAGAGCTTTAGGCGCTCGGAGCAGTTGTTTGTCTGCTACAGCGGGAAAAACAAGGGCCGGGCACTTTCTAAACAGAGGCTCTCCCACTGGCTTGTGGAGACAATTAAACAGGCTTATGAGGTAGCAGGTAAGCCTGCCCCTTCAGATGTGATCTGTCATTCTACCAGGGGGATGGCAACATCCTGGGCGGCAATGCGGGGGGTGCCACTGTCGGAGGTCTGTGCGGCAGCATCCTGGACGGCACCTTGCACCTTCTCAAGGTTTTATCGCCTTAACATTGCTTCTGGATCCACACTAGCAGCTGCTATTCTTCCAGTAGTTGACCAGTAGGTGGGTGTCTGTTTCCTCGTGACACTGCTGGTATGAGTCATCCACTTTGTTTACTGCCACTGGCAGTCAGGAAGGAATGAAACAGAACGGAAGTTACGAAGGTAACTATGGTTCTGTGAATTCCTGGATGATTAGGATTAGGACTGAATCCAGAGACAGGCCGATAAAGGTGGTGTGCTGTGTTGGATGCAGCAAGCTCTTTTCCCAATTCACAGACAGTGCCTTGATATGAGCGAGGACCCTGGATGTTACCTGCTCTGCCTCCCGGAACGAGGGGGCGCAAACAAGCCAGTCGTCGAGGTAAGGGAGAATCTTTATTCCTCTCAGACCTAGTGATGTGAGGGCTGCTCATGCATCTGGTGAAAATGCGAGGAGCCAGGGACAGGCCGAACGGGAGGACAGCAAACTGATATGCCCGACCTTGGAAGGCAAAGCGAAGGAACTTTCTGTGCTCTGAATGAATAGGAACATGAAAGTAGGCATCCTTGAGATCTATGGAGGTGAACCACTCTCCTGGATTGATAGTCTGAAGGACGTCGTTTGTATGAAGCATCCAAAATGGGAGGATTTTCAGATACAGATTTAATCTCCTCAGGTCTAGTATAGGCCTGAAAGAGTTGTCCTTCTTTGGTATGAGAAAATATGCAGAGTAAAACCCCTCGCTCTGTGTGTGTGAGTGTGGTTATTTCCTGTGACAAAAAGTGGGCCTTCACTGGGTCTGTGACCGAGGTCACCTTGACCCCTGAGGGTGGTGGGGGCCGGCGGCGGAACTGCAACCTGTAACCCTGAGACATTGTGTTCAAAACCCAAGCATCTTGGGAATGGGCTGCCCAGTAGTTCAGGTGCCGCATTGAAAATCTGCCCACCGCCAGCCCAAGGCCCTCAGCATATGTGCCTTGGGGTTTATTTGGGGGCTTGGGGGGGCGCTGGTCACGCCCCTGCCCCCGCTGGGGTCGGCGAGGTGGCAGTTGCCCATCCCTGGGCTGGCCTGCAGCAACCTGGCTGTGTTGCCAGGGCTGTGGTGCTGGGTTTAGGTGCTGTGAGCGACGTGGGTCCCGTGCACCCCGTTTCCTGGAGTGCTGGGCCGGGACTCCCATGCCCCTACCCCGATGACCCCAGGCTTTCGAAGCCTGGCTCGATTGCCTCCTGCGTTCCAACGCCTTTTCTGCCTCTGGCCCAAACAACTGGCCGGGCACAACCGGGAGCTTTCGCAGGGTTTGCCTACAGTCATCCGACATAGGTGCCTGTGCGAGCCACACCTGACGTCGTGTCACGACAAGGGTGGACATCAACCGACCAAGTTCTCTGGTCATCAGCCCAAAGGCATGAAGTGCTGCATCATTTGTATCAGCCAACTCCCTCCCTTCACGCTCTGGCTGAAACTTTGTAGATTGGGCGAGGAGGAGCACCGAGAGGGAGTTTCCGATACGAGCCATACAGGCTGCAGTATCATAAGCCCTCGAGAGAAGGCTGTCAGTTACCCGGCACTGTGGCCTGGGACAGCGGGCTTTATCCTTTAGTGCCTCATCTGGTGAGAGGATCAGTGAAGCAATACACAGGCCTCCACAGGAGGCATGTGATTCAGGCCATGTTCCCCTGCATTGCGCATGGAGGCTAGGGTCCTAGCATCCCTGCCATGATGAGCCGATGCCCCTGGATCTGCCCAGCAGCGCTTCAGCTCCTCCAAAAAGGCAGGTGAGGGTGGAACTTCAAATTGCGGGGCCGCAGGAGTCCACCGAAAAAATGGGTTTTCCACCAGATGAGCTGCTGGTGTGTCATCCAGCCCAACCTTAGCCAGGGCTGCCTGCAATGTTGCTCGCAGTGGGCAGGGTCCCTCCCCCGACTCAGTGCCTACAGAGCTCCTGAGGGAAGTCTCTGAGCCATCCTTAGCTTCCACACTTGCAGGGTCCGCCCCCTGAAATGATAGCTCAGAGGATGGGTCCTCCCTGGGGCTAAACACACCCTCGCGGCCTTGAAACTGGGAGTTTGAAGCCCTTGTTGACATGACATCATCCCCATCCTCACCCGATTCCCAGGTAGCTACCTGAGGGGTGGGCGGGGGAGGTGGGGCCCATACCAACGCTTTAAGCTGCTCTATTTCAGCCCGTAAAGCCTCCATCTCCTGTCCAGAGGGAGCTTGCTCCTTCGCCTTCTTGCGTGCTGGGCTTCTGTACTCCTCCTGTGGCCTGCTTCTGCGCTTTCCCTGCTGTTTGCGGGAGCCAGAGCTTCTCTGAGTCCGTCCAGAGGGTGGAAGGTCATCCCCAAACATGAGGCCTTCCACCTGACGCAGCCTTTCCTCTCTCACAGAGAGTGGTAGAATACTGCAGTTAATGCATGGGTCAGACAGGGCTTCTCTAAGGTGGCCCACACCCAGACACTTGGGGCACAACTCGTGGCCATCCTCAACCTGAAGCTGAGTGCCACAAGACGTACACACTAGCATCCTCTAGTCAGATAGGGGGTCAGGCTAGGAAATCTGAGCGAAAACTGTGACTAGGCCACAGGACGCGAATCAGAACCTCTAGTAGACATACACAAATGCAACCAAGCAAACAAGTGGCTAGTTAGTCAGGCTATTCCAACCCACTGCTAGCCTGTTCACCTGAATCGCTATCTATCCGGGTAATCCAAGCGAGAACTGTGGCTGGCCACAGAACGCGATTAGAACTTCCAGCAATATTCCAGCAGCTAGCTAAAAAGCCCACTATAGGCTCCAAGCTAGCTGCTAGCCTTTAAGGTAAATCAACAGTCTAAGCTAGGAAAACACCAGACGACAGCTGTGGGCTAACCACTGCACGCGGCTGTGGCATCTAGCAAAATAGGAGGATTTTACAACAGACTGTTTACGACAGTGTAGCTGGTGAGCGAGCCAGCACAAAGACAAGGACGCTCGAAAACCTCCAGATAAGAAAAGGAAGAGAGGCAGGATAGCCTGTCAACCACAGCCTTAGAGGGCAACACGTTGCACTCTGACCATAGGTCACAGGCAGGATGACAAACACCAAATAACACAAAATGTGCTTACCTCCCTTGGACCTGCAGAATACAGAACCGAAACACAGATCTACGGAGCGATTAACCAGCGGTAAACACCAGCTAACGGCGAGAAGATCAAAGAGGCCGAGCGTAGGCTACCACGTGGTATTTATATTTTATGGGACGCACAGGTAGCCTACACGTCACGCACGTGACTTTGTTTACATAAGATCTCGACCTGCGCGGAGCGCGAGGAGACATATCCACTTTGTTTACTGCAGTCAGGAAGGAATGAAACAGAACCTAAACAGAGATCACAACAATACAGCAGTAAATAAACAGAATCAATACATGTAGCGTTACAGTACATTGATAAAGTTTAATAGTCCTGTGCTTAGCTGTGTATCATTGCTAGTTCGTAGAGCTTGGTGTGCTGCTGTGTTAGCTGGTGATTCCATCGGTTGTGGATTTGAGCCAGACTGGGAAAAGTTGCGGTTCCAATGTTGAATGCCGTCCTTGCTGTGCAGTGTTCTGATGGTGCAGGTCGGAGGAAACCGGTCTCTCCTTTGTTCTCTTTGCAAAGTTGGCAGCTCGGCGCTAACTTGCTTCGTTGCTCCTGTTACTGTTAAAGTTAACTTAGCAGGCAGACTATGTGTCGTAGCCGCTAGCGCTAAATGAACTTGTTTACCTTAAGTTAGGGTGTGCTAACCAGGGATCTTACGCAGGCTTTCGCATCGCTGCCGTAAGAAGAGAGTTCAGTGTGTCTGCTCCGTGCAGACTACACCGTGGAGAGGGCCTCCGTCGAGGTCTGAGAGGAGAAGAGGTAAGAGAGGTAGGAGCGGAAAGAGAGCGAACAAAAGGGAAGCTGGAGTTTTGTTGACCTGGTCAGGGGCGTCATCCAGGAGACGTCAGGTTAGTTATAGGAAGTGATTGGAGGAGAGGTACAACTGTAAGCGTAACAACTTAAATTTTAAAATAAAAGTTCCGTTTACATCACACAATGAACGAATCTGTATAGTTCCCGTGGTCCCTGCATTTTATTATTAGTATTATTTTTGTTTATGGTGAATAAAGATGTATTTAATTCAGATTTAGGCTTAGAAGCTAATAACAGTTTTCATTGTTTGTGTCTTTTCATTCAGAACTTCACCAACAACTTCCAGACAGCTAAAGAAGCTCTGAGCGCTGCGACGGCTCAGGCGGCGGAGAAGGCGGCTTCCAGCGTTCTAGACTTTGCCCAGAAGAGTTTTCGTCTGTCCATGGATATCAATCTTAAGGCTCCACTCATCATCATCCCAGAGTCCTCCACCTCCCACGATGCACTTGTGATGGACCTGGGTCTGATCACGGTGGGAAACAGTTTCTCACTGCTGCCTGTCGACGGATGCCCGCTGCCGGCCATCATCGACAACATGGACGTCCAGCTGACGCACCTCAAACTCTCCAGGTCAGTTAGTCGATTCAGATCTGCTCCCGAATCAGCAGAAAAACAACCAAAGACTGCAGCATTTTGTCAGGACTAAAGATGTTAATAAGATCGTATTCTTCCAGTCGCTTCTTTTCTGCATGCACCTGCACACCAAGAAAAATATATTAATTAAAAATATTCCAAACTGTTATTTTTTTTTGTGCTTTTCATATGAACAACAGGAGGAGAAATTAAACAATAATTTGAAGCAATCATGCTTATCTTGCCACTTAAGACAGACTGGGCCGTTGTATAAATAAACCATGTATAACATTACTCAATAAGCCTTCATTTTTTATTTAAACTCTGGTTCCGTTACCTACCAGGACCTGTATGGATCCGGCGTCGGGTCAACCGTGCACCGAGCTGCTGGAACCAGTAAACCTGCGCCTGAACATCAAGAGGAACCTGGCCGCTTCCTGGTACAAAAAGATGGTCGCCGTGGAGATCGATGGAGATCTGAAGCCCATGAAGGTAGGAGGAGGAGGAGAAGGAGGAGGAGGAGGAGGAGGAGGAGGGGGTGGTGGTGGTGGTGGAAGAGGACGAGGGGGTGGTGATGGGCTGGAAAACCTTCAGCTCAGCTCATCCCGAGAGGAAAATCAGGGAGGCACCAGTACTGATGTTGGTTTTTAGTTTAAATAACTGATCAGACTGGTACTTTCATATCTGTTCACATGAGATTTGAAGGGCAGGATTATTTATTTTTTACTCCAAAAAAAGCTGATCATTTTTTTTATTTTATTCTCATATTAACTGCTCATCCGTGATCTGTGACTTTTCATTCTTTGGTTTTATGTTACTTTTTTGTGTAAAGCAGAATATGAAACAATTAGTTTCAGTGCAGAACATTTGAGGGACCACCAGTGACTACAGTGGCTGATTTTCTTTTGACTAAGGATTTTAAGTGAAATATGTCAGTTTATCATCTCTTCACAGATTAAAAGTCATGCAGATGGATCTCTTCAAATCATTTAAAGCTTATTATACAAGACCAAAACAGATATGAATATCAGTGTGATACACCTTTTTACACACAACACATTAACCTTTAGGGGGAACTTGCAGAGGTGCTGTTTCACACAGCAAACGCCACATATTTAACTAGCTAACTGCACTGAGGTCTGGGTGTCTCACCACCTTAGCCTGACCCTGTGATTTCTGCAGACTGTTTCTAACTCCTCTGTTCTTGTTTTTGCAACCAGTTGACATGTACTCCACCGAAGGTACAGTTCGTTCTGAGGACAATCTGCTCCTGTAGTGTTGAAGTGTAGCATCACTAGTCTCCTGTGTGTAGTGAAAAGTAATGGTTACCTGGTGTAACCCCAGTTCTATGAGTATGTGCAAGGCCCTCTAACGGGCTTCGCTATTGGTTTATCCCCTCGAGGCTCCGCCTCGGCACCTGAGTCAAAGTTCATGCACTCACCGTCCAATCAGGAGGTAGTCCCCTTCCCTACCATTACTTCTATGTCGTACGTGCTCCGCCCTCTAACGGGCTTCGCTATTGGTTAAAACCTAGGCAAAGGCTGTAAGGATGAGATGTACCCCCAGCGGGGCCGAACCCACAAGAGCCAATACCCTTGTACACAGTAGTTCCCCGGTCGAGCCCCACCCACCGGGGAGACTCGTGTCAGGCTGCGACGACAGCCGCTGGTCAGGCGGTGTTACGCCGAACCCCCATCTAGACTAGATGAAGGCTCCATCACCTGTGCACCCAGCACAGTGTGTGACACAGAACTAGCAGTCACATCCCTAAGATAGGACTGCACAAAGGTAGAAGTTGAAGACCAGGAGGTGGCCAAGCAGATGTCTGCCACGGAGACACCCCTGAAAAGACCCACTGAGGCAGCGATGCTCCTAGTAGAATGCGCCCTGAGCCCCACCGGGGGGGACGCGCCCCATCGCCTCATAGCCCCCCCGGATGGCCGTGCAAATCCAACGGGCAAGCCGCTGAGAAGACAGTGGAGCCCTGAGCCCGCCCGCCATAACAGACGAACAGCTGGTCAGATCGCCGAAAAACTGCAGTGCGCTCAACATAGATGCGAACAACCCTGGACCGGAAAGAGGCGGTAATGACCTTCGGCCGAAAAGACGGGTTCGGACGCAGCTCCAGCGCCTCCCCATCACCACTGACTGACATGCAAGCCGCATGCACAGATAAGGGCCCCAGGTCCCCTGCCCGTTTTGCAGAGGTCAAGGCTAACAGGAGCGCCGTCTTGATCGACAAGGCCTCTAAATCTGCCTGCCCCAATGGTTCGAACGGTGGGCCTGCCAGGCCGTCCAACACTGTCTGGAGGTCCCACTGGGGAACCAGGCGTTGAGCAGGGGGCTGCAATCGGTGAGCCCCCCGTAAGAATCGCTTAACTAGAGGGTGACTTCAGGCTGAGAAGCGACCGAACCTCTCATGGCCAGCCGTAATAGCCGCCGCAAACACAGACAAAGTGGATGCCGCACGACTGCCGGCAAACAACCCCTGCAGGAAGCCCAAAATATCCTGCAGGGAACAAGAGCTGATCCTGAGGTCCCTGGCCTCCCATCACCGGGTGGGCTGCCGAGCTCATACCGAGGAGAGACATGATGCTGCCCGCCGGGACTGGCGCCGAGCCCCTCACTCGGCGGGCCAGCCTTAAAATCGCTGTTACTCATGTTTCCGACAGCTGTGCCGTCATGGCCCGGGAGTCGAGTATGAGCCCCAGAGAGGGGTTGACAGCGAAGCCCCAGCGCGTGATGTGCGGAATGACTAATCCGCCAATCGTCTACGTAATTCCGGATTCTCACCCCCTTCTCCCTGAGCGGTGCCAACGCAGTCTCCACACACTTGGAGAACGTGCGCGGGGAGAGGGAGTATCTGAACGGAAGGCGACCAAACTGGTAACATTGACCATCCATCGCGAAGCGCAGGTACTTCCTGTGACGCCGCAGGATGGGGACATGGAAATACGCGTCGGTCAGATCGATGTAAGTCATCCAGTCGCCTGAAGCCGCCTGATCGTGCGAAAAGGCCAGCACGCAATGATAGCGTTCAACTTGTGCAGGTCCAAAATCGACCTCAGCCCCCCCCCGTTTTCTTGGCACCAGAAAATACGGGGAGAAAAAACCCTGTCCGCGCTTCTGAGTCGGGAATCATGGCTACTGCTCCCTTCCGAAGAAGTGCGGCTACCGCCTCCCTCAATACCACTGTCTCTGCTGGGTCGGCGAGCGATGTTTGAAGGATGCCGCCGAACGCCGGGGGTCTGCGGCAAAACTGCAACGCGTAACCCCTCTGCAGCATACTGTCCATCCACGCAGAGAGAGGGCTGCACAGCCGCACCCAAGTCGAGTAGCGGTCCGTGAGAGGTAATGCAGCGGGATTGGCGGGAAGAAGTAGATCGGGCCCACCCGCACCGACCCTCCCGACTCGGGGAAGGACGGACGGGGGGCCCCGGCAGAAGGGGCCGCGACACAGCTAATGCTAACAACGAAATAGCTGCCTCCCGTGCACCCTCCTCCGGCAAACCAACCGCCGAAAGCGACGGAGAACCATCCCCACCGAGACCGGACGAAGGCACAGCGCTTCGCCGTGGGTCGTGATGTTTACTGGGTCCTTCGTCCACAGAGACAGTACTCACGTGAGAAAAGCCAGCCCTGCACTCTGCGTGACGACCGCCATCTTGCGTCTGGTCCATACCCAACTGCACACGGCACTCACCTCTGACGTCATCAGTCAAAGCGGAGGGGTCAGAGCCAAAATGGTGGCGACTAGCACCGCTAGCCGTGCTAACCATGCTAGTTACACGGCTCAACCTGAGACCGTCTATAAACCCGCGGGAACCCCAAAGTGTGAGTACACTGCACCCGTGATGACGCCGTTCCACCACCGTGGGTCGAAACCGCGTCATCAGTAGGAGCTACCATACGTGTGGCGGTGTTCCTTCGGCCTACTCCCTACCCAGGTAGTATGCCGAAGAGAGCGGCGGCGACTAGCAAGCCAGTGACCCATAAACAACTCATTAGCCTGCTTGCTAATGGTTGCTAACTCACGGCTAGCCGCGCTACCATCTGTACCATGCTGTGCAACAGACAGGGAAGAGCTGGAAGAAAATCTCTCAGAGACCATACACCATTTACGCTCTTATCAGTCAATGCGGAGGGGTCAGAGCCAAAATGGTGGGGACTAGCACCGCTAGCCGCGCTAACCATGGTAACGGAGTTACGCGGCTCAACGTGAGCCTGCTTATGAACCCACAGGATCCCCAAAGCGTGAGTACCTAACTTTTTCTTGTTTATGCAGCGCAACCAAGAGCAAAGTCGCTGCCTCGCTCCGTCCCCCGGCGAACCGATCGCCGAGGGGACGGACAGGGCAAAATTAACATCAAGGCCAAGTGAAGCAACCGAGCTCCGCTGTGGACCGTAGAGTTCACCAGGTAAAACAACAGTACTCACGTGAGGGATGTCTCCTCTGGCACCGCACTCCGCTGCTGCAGTGTTATGACCGCCATCTAGCGTCCGGTTCATGAACGACTGCACTCACCTCTGACGGCATCTGCCAAAAGTAGGGGTCAGAGCCAGCACCGCTAGCCGCGCAAGCCATGCTACTAGAGTTTCGTGGCTCACCTGAGGCCGCTTATGAAACCGGGTGAAACCACTGTGTAAAGTTTATGCACCCGCGATGACACCTTCCCGCCACCCTGGGTTGGGGCGGCGTCAGCCGCGGATGCTCAGGTATAAGCGGCGCCGTTCTCTGGCACACTCCCTGCCTGGGTAATGTAATCAGAACGGCAGCGACTAGCAAGCCAGTGACACATAAACAACTTATTAGCCGTCTTGCTAATGGCTGAAGATCACGGCCAACAGCACTAACATCTGAACCAACCTGTGTATCAGAATGTAAAGTGCAAGTAAGAAAACATCCAGAGACGCGGTTATAATATATGAGCAGCGCCGCTCTCCAACACACGTCCTGCTCGGGTAGCGTGCCGGCGACTCGCAAGCCAAAGACACAAACACACTATTAGCCGCCTTGCTAATACCAGAAAAGTCATGGCTAACAGTGCCAACATCTGAACCTCTGCATCTGAATGTGTGAAGGGCAAGTAAGAAGAGTCTCAGAGACCATACTCACAGTTCATAGTGAAAATACGGCTGTTGTTGCTGACACTGTCTGCGTTCGGAGACCCACACTGTCAAGGCGGCCCACACCCTGTGCCAAGCCGCCACCCTTCACACCGTCTGCACCGGGCCAGCGTGGAGGGAGCGACCAGCCTCGGCAACCCGTGCCTGACACTTGCGCTCCTCCGGGGGGAGCGCGAGACAGTCGAGGCAGGTGTCGGCCTCACTCTGATGCTGCTGGCCCAAGCACACGAAGCAAGAAGCGTGTTGGTCCGCCATTGACATCAGTGAGGCACACCAAAAACAAGGCTTGCTGGCCATATTGTACTTGGCCCCGAACACCTTCGAAACACATTATCTAAAGATATAGTTTGTCTAGATGGCATTGCCCTGGCCTCCAGCGACACCGTAAGGAATCTTGGAGTTATCTTCGATCAGGATATGTCCTTTAACTCCCACATAAAACAAACCTCAAGAACTGCCTTTTTTCATTTACGTAACATTGCAAAAATCAGGCACATCCTGTCTCAAACAGATGCAGAAAAACTAGTCCATGCATTTGTTACGTCTAGGCTGGATTACTGCAACTCTTTATTATCAGGCTGCCCCAATAAGTTCCTTAAGACTCTCCAGCTGATCCAGAATGCTGCGGCACGTTTACTGACAAGAACCAGGAAAAGAGATCATATCTCTCCAATATTAGCTTCTATACACTGGCTCCCTGTAAAATCCAGAATAGAATTTAAAATCCTTCTCCTCACCTTCAAAGCCCTAAATGGTCAGGCACCATCATATCTTAAAGAGCTCATAGTACCCTATTACCCCACTAGAGCATTGCGCTCCCAGAATGCAGGGTTCCTTGTGGTTCCTAGAGTCTCTAAAAGTAGAATGGGAGCCAGAGCCTTCAGCTATTAAGCTCCTCTCCTATGGAACCAGATCCCAGTTTGTGTACGGGAGGCGGACAACCTCCTCACATTTAGTGGGCTTAAAAGACTTTCCTCTTTTGATAAAGCTTATAGTAGGGCTGACTCAGGTGAGCCCTGAGCCACCCCTTAGTTATGCTGCTATAGGCCTAGACTGCCGGGAGACTTCCTATGATGCACTGAGCTCCTCTCTCCTCCTCTTCCTCTTCCTCTCCATCTGTACGCCCTCATATCCCATCAATGCTTGTTACTAATTCAACTTCTTCCCGTAGTTGTGTGCTTTCTCTCCCCTTTTTCTCTCCTTCTGTTGCTTTCTGCAGGTGTTTCTGCCTCCGGAGCTGTAGAGTCTGGATCTATGGTTGCGGCCGCCTGCTGCCCCTGTGCTCCTGCTCTGCACCCGCTGCTGCAGCTGCTGTTGCTATTATTATTAGTACTGCTGCTGTAATATTGCTCTTAGTATTGTTTCTGTTGGTGTTGACAGCCATGCCATTGCAGCGGCCATTGCGTTACATCTCTGTGTGAAACTGTATTGTGCTGCTGTATGTTCTCTTTCTTCCTGCTCTCTCTCTCCCCCTTCAACCCAACCGGTCGAGGCAGATGACCGCCCACCTAAAGCCTGGTTCTGCTCGAGGTTTCTACCTGTTAAAAGGGAGTTTTTCCTTGCCACTGTCGCATAGTGCTTGCTCATGGTGGGAAAGGTTGGGTCTCTGTAAATATAAAGAGTAGGTCTAGACTTGCTCTACTAGAAAAAGTGCCCTGAGATAACTTTGTTATGATATGGCGCTATATAAATAAAACTGAATTGAATTGAATTGAATATCCAAGCGCAAAAGATTCCTACTAGACGCGACACCGGATGGTGACACAATTCGCAGAACTAGACAACAGGTTGCTGAGTTGAAAGAGTGACATGCGAGAGTCTTTAGACATCCCTATCAGGATCAGAGTGGAGCATTTTTTTCTTATTATAGAAAACAAAATCTACTCTGCATTTACAGAAGATGTTTCAGGTGGAGTGGCATGTCTGATGATTACTGTTAAGTGACTCTGCTCCTTAATTTAATGCAACCACTGTGCAATCTGACAAAACCCCATATCTCTATTCTCCATGTGCTTGTTAATGACAGCAGCTGTGATGAGATCGGCTATACTGGCATATAAAACGAGTGATCACAAAGGAAAGTAGAGTGTCTGTAATAAGTGCTGTGTCTGTGCTGGGTCTGTAGGTGGAGCTGAGTCAGGACGACCTGAAGGTGCTGCTGAGGATCCTGACGGAGAATCTTGGAGAGGCCGGCAGTCTGGAGCCCACCGCTCCGAGACAGGAGGCCAGTCTGAAGATCCGGGCAGCCGGAGGCCCCCCGACAGGTCTGACAGACGGAAACAGAATAGATTTATGTTCACAAATATTCATATTTGTATATGTAGAAATATCCACACTGATATTGGTTTAGCTTCTGTTTGTCAGCTGATGAACGGCGTTGAGATTAGTTTTATGTTTTATATTGTTTCATGTTGTGTTTTTCTTGATCCTTTTTTCCTCAGCGTTTTGTTGATGTCACCTGTGTTTTATGAGTTCAGGTGATGTTGGGAAGCCGACTGTAAGCAGTGATGAAGAGGAGGACGAAGCCCTGGAGACCATGAAGTTTAACTTCAACATCGAGTCTCTTGGTCTGGTTCTGTACAGCAATGACCCAAAACAGGTCAGTCAGCACATAAAATACAGCTGCTGATGGGTTTTAGACTTCTGGATTAGGTTCTCTTTAGGTTTCCTTCTGATGTACCGATTAAAGAAACCATCGAAGGCTGAGGGAATACCAGCTAGCAGCTTTTTGACTTGTCTTTTAATTTGGATTTCTTACCCTGTCACTGTGAAATTAGGTCTGAAAACCTCCTCTAGTCCCCTTGACATTGTACCCACTTCTTTGTTCAAAGACATTGGCTCTATCGGTCCTTGTGTGTTCTCTATAATCAATAACTCTTTGACATCTGGTCATGTCCCAACTTATTTCAAAGGAGCTGCTGTACAACCACCTCTCAAAACCCCTTCTTTGCCTCAGAACTACAGGCCTATTTCTAAGTGACCCTTTATAGCTAAGGTCTTAGAAAATGTGGTTGCTAAGCAGCTTACAGCCGTCTTAGATGAGCACAACATTCTTGAAAGGTTTCAGTCTGGTTTCCGTGGGTTGCACTCAACAGAAACAGCTCTTATCAGAGGCTCAAATGATCTCTTGGTCCACGGTGATGCAGGAGAATGTTCTTTGTTAGTACTATTGGATTTCAGTGCTGCTTTTGATATCGTGGACCACTGTATCCTGGTTGAGAGGCCCAGGCAGTGGGTGGGTATCTCTGGATATCATTCAGACAGGAGTTTTTCAGTTACTGTTCATAACTATGTCTCATCAACTGAACCTCTGGCTTGTGGTGTTCCCCAGGGTTCTGTCCTGGGTCAGATTCTGTTTGCATTGTACATTCTTCCTCTTGGGCAGATAATAAACATATCTTCTATCATTGTTATGGAGACAACACTCAATTATACAACGTTTAAACAGGCACTGAATATGTTTAAGCCTTGAAATGTCCTAAAACTGTCAGTTGTACAAAACTGCCTCAACTTCATAAAAAATTGGATGGCAGATAATCTTCTACAGCTAAATGCTGACAAAACAGAAGTTCTTCTTTCTGCCTCAGCTGACATTAAAGAGCTAGGTCACCAGCAGGAACCTGAGGTCCTCTGATCAGGGCTTGTTGGCTGTTCTTCACTCCAGGCTCAAGACAAAATGAGACTGTGTTTTGGTTACATTACATTTATTTAGCTGACGTTTTTATCCAAAGTGACTTACAATAAATGCATTCAACCATGTGGATACAACCCCAAAATTGAAAATTCATGCTCCTAAACTTTGGAACTCTCTCCCATTGGATCTGTGGAAAAAAGCAGCTCAAGACCCACTTGTTTAAACTTGCTTTAGTTTAGTTTTTAGTATCTTATGGTTTTAGCATATTTCTTTAT
Source organism: Macquaria ambigua (assembly GCA_008360985.2). NCBI lineage: Eukaryota > Metazoa > Chordata > Actinopteri > Centrarchiformes > Percichthyidae > Macquaria > Macquaria ambigua. The sequence continues at coordinate 68,654 of VMKM01000541.1, forward strand.
GTCTGTATTTCATGTCTGTTGCTCTGTCTTTTATTTGCTTTTTGGTCTTTTATTATCAAGCACTTTGTGGGGTCTGCTCTTGAAAGGTGCTATAGAAATAAACATACTTACTTACTTCACTTTTAAACTCTTATTCAAACTATTGTGAATGAAATAATATGTGAATTATAATCATGAGAAAGTCAAAGTAAAGTAACTAAAAAATCAGAACAAGTGGTTGAACTAATGTTCCCAGATCTCAGCTGATAGAATGATGAACTCTGAAAATAAGACTTTATCATAGACTGCAGGTCACAGTTTTTGAATCTTCAGTATAAATACAGATACATTTCTGGATTAGTTTAACCTGAAATAAGAAGTCTGTAACTCATGTTGTAGAAAAAGACATGGCAGAAATGAATTGAGGTCTATGGGGCTAACTTGACCAGAATCAGGTTCAGGTGGTTCAGGATCAGCTGGTTCAGGATCAGTTGGTTCTGGATGATAAGTTACTGCTGGTTCAGGATCAGCTGGTTCATGCTCAGCTGGTTCAGGATCACTTGGTTCAGGATCAGCACTGATTGTTGTTCCTGTTCCCTGCAGCCATCAGACCTCCAGCACCAGGAGAACCTCAGACTGGGCGAGTTCGCCCTCCACCTGCTGAAAACTTCAGGGAAGATCCTGGCCAACGGCAGCATGGAGGTGACCACCGTCCTCACCGCCTGCACGCTGGACGACCTGAGGACGGGCATGGAGAGGGTGACTTCACGGTAAGAGTCACAAGACTTCCGGTTTCTCTCTGTCTGTTGAACAGAAACGTTTAAACAGGCACTGAATATAATTCTGAGTTACAACCATCTGAAGTACTGAACACTTTGAGGAGACTGTTGTTGACAATTTGACTTCCACAGGAGGAAACGACTCCTCCTTTCTCTTCTTCTTAAGCGGAATGTTAGTTTGGTTGCAGATTTATTGACTCCAGGTCTCTGCTGCCCCCTTGTGGTACTTGTATACTGATTACAACAGAAAATCTGCTCACTAAATAATTCCCAACAGAAGGAGTTTTACTGCAGCAGACAGGAAACTGCACTGCTGCAGTAAAAGTCCTGCATTTTTATTACAGAACAGCTTGTTTTAAACCTCACTTTACTGTAAAATGTAAAAATTTTATTTAGTCTTTTCCAATAAATCTCTTCTACAAAATATTTATAATTACATTCATATATAAATTATAATTTGGATACACGTAGAATAAAAACTAGCAGTTTCATTTTATCAGCAGTGGTTTGTAGTGACGCCCGTAAACCTGTGGCTGTTATCAATGTTTAATCTTCTTGATTATGGCCTCATTCTCAGTGAACCTGTGTTAACTCACCTTAATTCTACCTGTTGTGTTTTTATGTCTCTTCGTGGCTGCAGGATGGTTGGTCAGAGAGACAAGGAGAGCTCGGAGGCAATGATCGATGTGACATATCGACAGAACGTTGGAGAACGGGAGGTGGTGGCCGTTCTGCAGAAACTCTACCTGTGTGCCAGTGTGGAGTTTCTGATGGCCGTTGCAGATTTCTTCCTGCAGGCGCTGCCACAGAGTTCGACTCCGACCACCGCCTCTGCACCAAGCGACAGACTGCCGCTGAGACAGACCACTGAGCCACGAGCCGACACCAAGACCAGTAAGACCAAGACATCCGAATACTAACACAAAGATGAGTGGTCTGCCTATATCTAAAAAGTAGCAACATTAAAAACAAAGTAAAATGATTTTTAAAACAGACAACAAATAAGAAATTTGAAAATTAATAAAATTAACAGTAAATAATTAACAATTAATACTGTGGTAAGGGGTCGGGACCACTAACGGGATCTTAAGATAAATCTGAGGGCTTGTGAGATGATTAACAGGATAAGAAAGTAGAAAAAGCATATTTCCGCCAAACTAAATCAGGTTTATTTTTTGAGAAGTTGTTCTAAACTTTGCTTTTTGAATTACTGTGAATTTTACCACTAAAAACATAAAATCTGAGAAGGAAAAATCCCTCTGTGGTTCAGCTGGTCACAACTGGTAGGTGTATACAACCTATGACAAGGAACTGCAGGTAGACGTTTAGTTTTAATGGGTCACAGGTCAAAAAGGTTGGAAACCACTGAGATCAAAATGTAAAAGTTGCACACACACGTGCAACCAGCTAAAAATGCAAGTGTCTGTTGTTTAGTTCAAAAGTCAAATTCAATTACATTCTCATTTTTCAAAGACAAAAATCACCCACAGATGACATCATGTGCAGATTCAGTTTTTCATTTAGTCTGCTTGCTTTAAGTATTTAAGCAACAATGGTACCAAGTTCATTCTTGAGCTTACTTAACATGTTTGAAAATGTAACAAAGTGTAGTTAATGTAAATGTTGCCTCCTTTTTTTACTTTTCTTTTACATGGAGAAACATTATTAAAATGTACAGCTTACAAAAAAGAAAATGAACAAATGTTGCAGCACCTCTGCCTCGTCCTTAAGACACCCCACGGTGTTGTGGCACCCAGTTTGAGAACCTCTGCATTACAGTCATCAAGACAAGGGTAAACAAATGATGTGACCTCGGAAATGTTCATTAAGTGGTAAAAGGCCTCTGTAGTGACATTCTGAATGTGTGTGTGCTTCAAAAGTTAAATGACTATAAAGGGATACCCCCAGATTGAGAGAACGTGCACTGAGATGTGAGATGAGGTTCTCTCTTTTGGCCTGTTCCTTGATAACCAAAATCTCAGTTTTGTCCTTATTCTACTGTAGAAAGTTTTGAGCTGTCCAATCACTGATTTGTGAAATGTAATTACCAAGATTGTCGACAGGGCTCAGATCATCAGGTGAAGCAGAGATATAGAGTTGTGTGTCATCTGTGTAGCAACAGATACCATGTTTGCGGATACTAGAACCGAAAGGCAGCATGTACAGACAGAAAAGAACAGGACTGAATCATGAAATATTTACTCTTTCTGAACACAACTCCCCAACAGAAACACAATAGTCTTGATATGTTAGGTAAGACCTAAACATGAACCAGACCCACATTTCCAGCCTCTCAACAAGGAGATCATAATCAACTGTCTCAAATGCAGTTAAGAAGTACTAGAATAGATGTTTTTCTGGTATCCAGATGATTGATTTTATTAATCATAACAATTAAGAAAATTCTGAATATTTATTTTATAAAGTAAAAACAGAAATAATAACCACAGTAGAATCTAAACTCTGTTTGACCTGATAAAACCCAGAAAGCCGTCTGCAATGATGATCACCTGTTTGTCTTCTCTCTACAGCCTCGATGGTTAGGACTCGTCTTCGGGCGGTGGCAGTGGACCCGGAAGTGGTGTTTGTGGCCAGCCTGATGAAGGCTGACGCCCCCGCCCTCGTGGCCTCATTTCAGTGTGACTTCACCCTGCAGTCCAAAGAGGACGGTACCCAGAACATGAGAGCCAACCTGAGGGAGCTCAAAGTCCTCGCCTGCCCCTTCATCCAAAACAAGGAGGACAAGGCCATCACCACTGTAAGATCATGTCACATGTGGGGTTACAGCAGGTTTAAAGGTTTAAAGATCAATCTCTTGTTATTCTGTATTTGTCTTATCATTAAATCTCATATGCAGACCCAAACCACCAACTTGTTGGTCCATCTCTCAGTCCTTTCTGACTTCCTGTCTGTGGCTCTCAGCTCCAAGCCCATTGGTTCCTACTGAAGATGTAAATCTTTAAAAACACAAATATATAGTTTCATGTTTAAAACAGCTGCCCACTGTAGTTTTTATCAAACAAACAGGAGGAAATGGTGCATTTGTTGGGGACTATTTTCAGTGGTGGATTAATCCACATTTGGTGCTTTAAACAATATGTTTTCCATGTGAAGCTCCTCTTTGGACTGAAAACTAACCCATGTTGTTCAGACTGCAGATTCTCCAACAGGGGGAGCTGTTCACTCACTATGAGGGCAGTTCTAGTTCAAGTTTATTGGTATCTGTATTGGAACCACAGGAATCTGTACAATAAAAATCTTATACCAAAGCATGGATGCATTCATTCATCCTGCCATTATTCAGTCTGGCTGTGTTATGCTCAGGTGACATAGCAGAAATATCTTCTATAAGGTTTCTTCTTCAGCTGAAACACTCCTGACCTGCAGGTGGCATCATCAACACATCTTCACCTGCAGGTCAAACTGCTGCTCTCTGACTCATCAGTCTGACTCTGTCCAATAGGTGTTGAGACCCTGCTCGGTTGCCTTGGAAACCAAAACCCACCCCAACCAACCAATGAGTGGCTCTGTGACGGTGGAGGAAGTCATTGTCAAGGTACATTCATTAATCACAATTTTTATGTAAGTATTTATGGATATAATCAGATTTTAAAGTGTTTTCCCCTTCATACCAGTAGTTTGGATCATATGGTGAAACTACTACTACTTGTCTGATTGTTTGTGTTGTCGTCCCTCTGGACTCACAGTGGTGTCACTGTGTCATCATAACAAGTAACAGAAACAATGGACAAAGATAAGTTCCAGGTAGTAAACAAAGTGTCAGTGAACTCATCATCAGTGTGTCTTTGTCCTGCAGATCTCTCCATTCATCCTCAACACAGTGATGACAATAACAGCCGCCATGACGGCGAAGCAGCGTGATGAACAGAGTCAGGAGTCTAAGCCAGGCGTTGGTGACCTCTGGTCAGTCATGGACATCTACAGCTGTAACTACTGGTTCCTGGGAGTGGAACAGGCCACCGAGGTCACAGAGAGCTTCAGAGAGCAGGACAGATGCAATGAGGGCGAGAGCTTTGCTGCAGAGGTCAAGGTATGACATTTCAGCTTCTCTAAAGATTTTATTCTGAAACTTTAAAATGGGGTGGTCAGATCTGTTTCCTGTTGACGAGGTGTTGTCGCCCCACAGGTGGTTCAGGTGACTCTGGAATCTGGTTTGGGTCATCGGACTGTCCCTCTGCTGCTGGCTGAGTCTTCCTTCAACGGATCGGCCAAAAACTGGTCGTCTCTGCTACAGCTGAGAGCCGACATGACGCTGGAGGTGAGAACTGATCCTTTATCCCCGAACCTAAATCTGTTCTTTACACCCGAAACTGCTCCTGTTCTTCACACCTGACCCTGAACCTTTCCTTCACACCCGAACCTAAACCTGTCCGTTACACCTGAACCTGTCCTTCACACCTGAACCTGAATCTGTCCTTTACACCTGAACCTTTCCTTCACGCCTGAACCTGTCCTTCACATCTGAACCTGAACCTTTCCTTCACACCTGAACCTGTCTCTCACACCTGAACCTGAACCTTTCCTTTACACCAAAACCTGAACCTGTCCTTCATGTCCTACATGAACCTGAAAAAAGTAGAAAAGTTGTCTTGAACATTAATTTTAACAACTTTAACATTCCCTGCTTGGATTACCTGTTAAATCCATATGCTTCAAATTCTTTTTGTTTTCCCTTTACCGTTTACACTATGTGCTCTTTTCTATTAGAAGAATTGACTCAATATTTGACTAACTTGACTCTAGATATTTCCATAACTCTGTAATCGCTCTGTTGGAAAACCTGAACTTTTAGTTGTAGATGTAGTCAGAATGGGAAAACGTTTTGGAGAAACACCTGAAACTGGCCTTCATTCACCCATTTTGATAACTTTTAACCTTTATTTATAGTTGTGTTTATTTATTTGGAAGTTTCTGTTTGAGTTTGAGTTGATACTGCAATAAAGCAGGATAAATGAGTGATGGACATTACTGCAGCTACTTTGGGGACTAGAAAAACCAAACATTCATGTACAACATGAAGATGTTTTATCACGTATGAAGTATAATGTTGACATCTGTTCTGTGTCTGCAGGTGAACTATTTTAATGAGATCCATGCAGTGTGGGAGCCTCTGATTGAACGAATTGACAGCGGCAGACGCAGATGGAACCTGGAGCTTGAGGTAAATCTGTTAGCTGTTAGCCGCTGTTTCTACCACTACTGCTACCTTTGTGTTTGCTAGCTGTAGATGTTTTGTGTCTGGTATATTAAAACTCTTTGAAACTGCTGTCCTTTGTGTATTGTAATAGACCTCCACTGTCCTCTCCTAAAACTGGACGTTGTTCCTGATGCACAACGGTTTGGCATGGAGTGCAACTCAGAATCACATCTGACAAATAAATGGATTACAATCAACCCGCATACAAAGGATAGACAAACTTAAAATCCCAGGTCCTGCACCATCACCAGACAGTAACATTTACCAAAATGCAATATACCGTATAGCCCCCATGAGACATAACATACACACAACTTCAACACAATTTCAGCCTGTTCTGCAGAATCATTTATCAATTAAGTACATGGTCAACAAAACTGTTCTATCCATGAACAGTTTGAGGTTTGACACAGAGTCGGGTCGTGACACTCAGCAACAGTGGAGATTATTACCTGTGGTGTACTGCAAGGTTCAATTTTAGGTCCAATTTTATTCTCTATTTATATGCTTCCACTCAGTCAAATCATCCAACGCCATAACGTCTCTTTTCATTGCTACGCAGACGACACACAGATATACCTTCCCCTGAGACCTGGTGACCCAAAAAGCCTAGCTGCTGTTTTAGATTGTCTCAATGATGTCAACTGTTGGATGGCTCAAAATGTTCTTCAGCTCAACAACTCAAAATCAGAAATCATACTGTTCAGTCCCCCAAATCAGATTAGTCACATTCAGAATGGCCTTGACCCATTATCGGCTAATGTGAAGCCCGCTGCCAGACATTTGGGAGTACTATTTGATTCAGATCTAAGCTTTGCTCCACAGATCAAAAAAGTTGTCCAGTCCTGCTTCCATCAAATAAGAATTATCTCCAGAATCAAACCAATGCTTTCACACTCTGACCTGGAAAAAGTCATTCATGCACTAATTTTCTCTAGACTCAACTACTGCAACTCCCTCTTTTCTGGCATAAACCAAAAGTCACTCTCTTGCCTCCAACTAGTTCAGAATGCAGCAGTTTGGCTTCTTACTGGTTTTAACAGACGACATCACATCACCCCAATACTGGCTTCTCTACATTGGCTCCCCGTTACATTTAGAATTGATTTTAAGATTTTACTGATCACTTTTAAAGCACGTCTGGGTCTGGCCCCTAGCTATATAGCAGAAATGTTGACCCCATATGAGCCAGTTCGCAGCCTTAGATCCTCGGGTGGGGCCCTTCTGGCCGTTCCAAAGTCGAGGCTTAAATCTAAAGGCGATCGTGCTTTTGCTATCAGGGCCCCTCGGTTTTGGAACGACCTGCCCGAGGAGATAAGGCTCACAGAATCAGTAACTTCTTTTAAATCACTTCTTAAAACCCATTTTTATGGACTTGCTTTTATGTGATGTCGTCTTTTCTTTTCGTCTTTTCTTTTCATTGTCTTTTTATTGCTTTTAATGTTTTAATTATTTTTATTTGCATTTATTGATCTTTTTTTTAATTTATTTATTTTATTTTTTTTTTTTTTTAAATCTTGCTTTTGTTTTGCTTCATTGTCTTTTTATTGCTTTTACTGTTTCAATTATTTTTATTTATTGATCATTAATTTTTATCTTGCTTTTGTTTTGCTTTACTGTTCGACTTTCTGTTATATTGCTTTCTGGGTATGCTGCTTTTGCTTTGTCTGTCAAAGCACTTTGTAAACTCTTTTTAAAAGGTGCTATATAAATAAAGTTATTATTATTATTATTATTTGGGAGAATTTAGTAGAATTGACGACTCTGCAGAGCATGGTTGAAACTCAAACAGTTTGGTTCTGCCAGAGGTCGACTCTGACATGCCGACACATCGACTTATGAGGATGCATTCTGTCTCTCCATCATTGTGAGTCCAACCATTATTCCTGCCGGCTGTGCCATACTGGTGTGGCTTACAGTGGGTTGAACTATGTTGGCGCGGGGGAATGTATGTCACTTATTGGATGAATGAATACTAATAATAATAGTTCATGTTGGAGAAGACATCTGCAGCTAGCTAGAAGACATGTCTGTCTGGTCAGACCAGACAGACTCGCACTCAATCTCCGCTCCACCAGCCATCCATGTAACATTTGTCTGGGTCAGCAGGCTAGACCAGAGGGTGGAGCAACCAGAGAAATGGACAAGTCTTCCCCCGAGTCTTCGTCCTCTATGGAGGACCTATCACTCAGGTTCAGGAGTTCCTCAAGGAGTCCCATCCACCATCCGACAATATCCTCAGTCAGGGTCAGCAGTTCTTCTCCATGTCCTTCTGACCTCCTGATACCTGTCTGCTGCTTCAGGGGTCTCCTGGGCCAACCAAGTCTGAAAGGACTCCTTCAGCTTGACAGCTTCCTTCATAGTCAGTGTCCACCAGCAGGTTCTCAGGTTGCCACTATGTCAGGCACAGACAACCTCCAGTCCACAACTCTGAGCAGCCGCCTCCTCAGTATAAGCTTTGAACATGGCATCCTTGGGTCCCATGTTCTCAACCTCCCCTGAGATGCAGGGAAAATTTCTTCCAGAGGTGAGAGGTAAAGACCTTGGATGGTGGTCTCTATCAAGCTGGCCGCATTCACCCTAAATACATGTTTGGGTTTACCAGGTCTGTCCAGGAGCCTCTCCCACCACCTGAACCAACTCACCACCAGGTGGTGATCAGCTGACAGCTCTGCTCCTCTCTTTACCCACATGTTTTAAACATTCGGCCACAGATCTGATAATTCAACTACAAATTCAAACATCAGTCTTTGGCTATTATGTAGGAAAATGTCAATATTAGATCTGGATTCTGCATCAGCAGATGATGATTATGTTAAATTAGTTTGATAAGAATCATGGGGGAAAACGCTTGATGAGGAATCTTTCATTGTTGTTGTCTTTGTTCCTGCAGATGAAGAACAACCCAGTCCAGGACAAGAGTCCTGTTCATGGAGACGACTTTGTCATTCTTCCTGAACCTTGCATGGCCATCAACATATGCTCCAAAGACACTATGAACATCACTGTCTCCCAGTGCAGCCTCACCGTCTTGCAAAACCTCGCCAAGGTACAACACATCATAACGTCTTGCAAAACCTCGCCAAGGTACAACACATCATAACATCTTCTATAAGCTAACCAAGGTACAACAAATCATAACAACTTCTGGAGTTGTAACCTGGAGCTTCCCGTAACCTGAAGCTGTAAGAATCTGTAAGGTCTAAGTTATAGGTTCTGCCTTGTTTCCCACTTTATTTTATAAACCAGAACATGTCAGATATGTCATTGTAAAGGGGACACTGTATGGAGACACCAAGACAAACATGGTAATTTTGTGTTCAGTCAGGGTCAGTCTGACTAGAGTTTTTCTGTTAATCAGAAAATGAAAATACAAGTTTTTGTACAGCTGTTAAGAACAGGAAATCAAAACCTTTTCATGAACTCTGTGGCTTAAATCATTGCTGTTTTATTAATTCAATAAATGAATAGCAGCAAAACAGCCAGTTGTCAATAAACATTACTAATTTGTCATTGTTGTATTTTGATCAGGCATTCTCAGAGGGCACAGCCTCCACCTTTGACTGCTCTCTGAAGGAGAAGACCCCCTTCACCATCAGGAACTCTCTTGGGATTCCCATCATTGTGCAGCACAGTGCCAACCTGAGGCCGGTGGGTTCACCAGCACAAGGAAAAATACATGAGCTGTCGGTGGATCAGAGCATGGACCTGGAGAACTCCATGTTCAAACCCTCATCACGAGGCAAACTGTCGGCTCTGCAGCGGCAAGAGAGCTGCCTATTCAACCTCACCATCGGTCAGAACGCCTCACTTTCACTTCAGTCTCATTCTGTGGTTCAGCATTTACACCAACATTAATTTTTAACTGCTACATGTGTAAGGACAGCAACACAAAGGGCAGTGCCACAGGTGTTATTTGCATTCTTGCTTAGAAAATTGTGTTGTAACGTCACATGTTTCAGGTAGTGGTGCAAAAAATAGAGCTTTCAAATTCTACACACCTGTTTTGGTGTAGACACCTTTAGCATATATTGTGTTGTTTGGTATCTGGCTTCATGCTAACACTTTAGCATAGACCACTGATAGATAATTTGGACATTTGGATGGTGACAGTTTTAATATCTGTAAAGTGTCCTACAAGAAAACCTGTATATGTGTCCCTTCTGTTAAGTAAAACTGATAATGTGTGAATAAACATTAAACATAGCTGATGTGTCTCTGAACCTGCAGTTCCCTCCGGATACAGCGAGATCTCCAATGTTGCTGTAGACAAACCGGGTCGCCGTCTCTACAACATCCGTGGTCCGATGCTGCAGGAGGCGGTTTCTGTGCTGCTGCAAATCGATGCTGCTGAGGGCAACAAGGTCATCACTGTCCGCTCACCACTGCAGGTCTGAACTCCTCAACAAAAACCTCACCACATAGTTCTCTGAAAGTCTGAACACGTTGCTGAAGAACCAAAAGCACGAAAGCTTAATTTTGAATTGTTTGTTGTTTGTGTTTTCAGATAAAGAATCACTTCTCTGTGCCATTCACCATCCTGAAGTACTGTCCAACATCCAGAAACTTGCAGAGCATCGGACAGGCCGAACCTGAGAGAGAGTTTCACATCACCTTAGAAACATACAGGTAGCATCACACTGCCATACTCAGGGGCACGAGGGAACTGAGCATTTGTTAGCATGTAGCACCAAGCAATGTGGTGCCAGTTTCCATCTCTGTTATTTAAATCACTGCTTCATGTTTGTTTCTGGTAGATATTCATGCTACAGGTAATTAGCATTTAAGTAGACGTCTTGCTTGTTTTGTTTACACGAGAGAATAAAAGAAAACATCCAATATTTAAGCAAGACAGCATGAGTCAGAAATGTTTCCCATCTAATGGACTTATTGAGCCAAGTACATCTGCCCAAACCCAAAAACGATTTGGGGACCGACTGGAAAGTCTGCTGAAATGCCAAAGTCATGTCCAGTTATTGTGTAAAAAAGAATTCCCGGTTAGAGGTGAGTTTGTGAACTGTGACAGCCCTCTGGCCCATACAACACTGTATTTCACACATCCCCTCACAAACACTGCCGATCTACAGATTGCCAATTTCATACATTTCGTTCATGTATTCTGTTGATATTTCTGTAAATAAATATGATAATTTGTTCTTTCCAGTACAACCATGTGCATTTCCCTCCTTTTGTCATGGCCTAAGAGCCGGGTTGTGACAGAATGCAGCTCTGTTTTACAGCTGACATTCAGGTGTCACAGATAATAGGATGTTTCCACCACAGGAGGAAACCTTTTGAGGAACTCAGGAACTAAACCTGTGTTTTGTACAACACTTCAGGGGGCAAAAAAGGCCTTAATCTGGGGGTAGTACTTTCTGAAGGTTCAGGGACTGTAGGGGGTGGGATTTCTGACAGTTGCTGATTGGTCAAACACAGACACTGCAGCTGCTTCAACTTGCACTGTAGTATCAGTATTAGGACGAGGGGGGACATTTCTTGTGGTTTATTAACGTTAAAAGTTAGGTTTTGTTGTCGGCTTCTTTTAAAAAGAGTGAGAGAGAGAGTGAATGAGAGGGAGAGAGCGGTGATGGTCAAGAGAGCTAAAACTTTATTTGTTGATAATTTCACGTCGGTTACGTTGTAAAGAATGAATAACCAGCAAACTCAGCAAATGTTCACAGTGGAGTCGGATGTTGTCAACTTTTCTGTCTCCTTTTTCATCCCTGCACTTTTTCATTTTCATTCATTCATTACAGCAAACTCAAAACGTCACACAACAGTAAATACAACAGAATCACAGTGTTGTTGTTTCCTCGTCTGTTTTTTAATCTTCCATGGGTCCAATCTGTCATGGTTCTTCAGATCTGGTGGAAACACAAACATTGAATGCACAAAAGGGACTTTTAGTTTCTGGTTTAGTTCCTTAGATTAGCTCCTCTGGTTCAATAGTTCCTGGAACTTTACGGTCGAAAGGGAGCTTAAATACTTTACCTGCAGAGACTCTGAATCTCATTCAGGTAGATTCACTTATGTTTAGTTCAGCCAGTTTCTACACACTGTTTGGCTGCAGTGCTGTCAGTGTAGGTCTTTGTAGTTCCTCTGGCACCAGGTGTGCAGGCAGACAGCTCCAGGTGCTGCCCCAAGTGTTCAGGAGATGTTGACAGTGTAGTTTTATCCCCCTCCTATCCAGATGTCAGCTGTTTGTGCGTCCGGCGGGTTGTCTGGACAGTCAATACGGTCAGTCCTCCACCTGCGTGGCATGGAAGGAGCAGGTGCATCGCAGCTCTGAGGTGCGTTCAACACTGCAGTGTCCGGCGACCGACAGCAGTCTGCTGCCGCTGATGGTCAGCACGCTGGCCGTCCCTGACGACCTGCGACACATCGCCAGCCACGGAGAGGAGGACTGGGACCCTGCCTACGTCATCCACCTCCACCCTGTGGCCACACTACGCAACCTGCTGCCCTACACCATCCGCTACATGATGGAGGTACAACAGCTCCACTGAAACGAGCAGAAATAGGGTCAAAAACAAATAATAAAAGGTCTTTACATAGAAGCAAGATTATTGTTTTTTGTTAAATTGTCAGGATTATGTGAATTAGAATTGGACCAGTTATATTTAAGGTCATTTGACTCCACAGAGCAGATTCTCATTTCTCTTAACTGTTTCTACAAACAAACTGAAGACAATTTATGTAACCCTGAGCCAATGAAATCCAATCCAATCATCTAATCTAATGTGGTTTGATCTGATGTGGTCTGATCTGGTCTTTCCTCCTCAGAGCTCAGCAGACTCTTATGAGCTACAGGAAGGCAGCACGTCGGACCTCCTGAACGCTCGTGTCTCAGGTGAGATCATGTCATTAGTGCTGATGAAGTATCAGGGCCGCGACTGGCATGGACATGTTCGTATCGAACAGGAAATGCCCGAGTTCTTGGCCATGTGTCTCACCTGCAACTCGGACGCCAACATGACGGTGGACGTGAGCATTCACGTGACGAGGACGACGAGCCGCCTGCTGCTGTCGCTCTTCAGCCCGTACTGGATCATCAACAAGACGTCTCGAGTGCTGCAGTACAGAGCCGAGGACATCGGCGTCAAACACCCGGCCGACTACCGAGACATCATCCTGTTCTCCTTCAGGAAGAAGAACCTCTTCAGCAAGAACAAGGTGAGAAAAATACCTGGACGGGTTCAGACCCACAGACCCCAGAGTCCCAACATCAAGTCTAAAGAGGCAGATATCTGTGTCTGAGGACAGAATGTCCATCTGTTTAACACTCATCTCAACAACCATCAGCTAGATTTCCATAAACACTCTCATAACCCTGTAGTGCCACCCTCAGGAAAAACCCAGGTCACATCCTACCCACATTTGAAAGGTTTTACCGAAATCTTTTAGGTTTTACCCCAATTATGTGTTAGAGTTTTTATGTTTTGTCTTGCCAAACTTTTGGAGTTTTTATCTGAATTTTTGTCAAGTGTTACTCAAATTCACGTGTTTTGTGTTTGTCCCTGAACTTTTACCTGAAACTAAAAACATACCCAGCCACATTTTATGATGATAAAAATGATTTTATACAGCGCAGTGAGGTTAGCATCAGCAGATTTGTGTTCACTGGAGTGTTTGTTAGTAAAAGACCAGTAGTTCAGTGTGTTGTTGTTTGTTGCAGCTCCAGCTGTGTGTCTCCACCAGCTCCTGGTCTGATGGGTTCTCTCTGGACACCGTGGGAAGTTATGGCTGCGTTCGCTGTCCCGCCAACAACATGGACTTCCTGGTAAGTAAAGTTCCTCAGTGTCTCTGTTCAATACAAAGATTTTGGTCACTTTGTGTTGTTAAATTTGGACTCGGGGCCCCTTGGTTGGCTGAGACAATTTTACATCCCTGGATTTATAAAACTATTTAAAAAGCAAAACAAAACAATCTGAAACACAGCTGGTTGTTTTTAGTGCCTGATATAGTGACATTTTTGGAAATTAGATTAGATAGTTATATACATCAGATTAGATTAAATCAGATTAGAGTCAGATTAGTCAAGGTCCACTTACTCACTTATTATTTAGACTGTAGAATCATGTAAAGTTTGAATACCTACAGTTGCATGAAAGCTGAGCTGCTGCTGATGAAGACTGTGTGATACTGTAAAAAGCTCCAGAACAAGCATTAGATTAGACTAAATCAGATCAGATTAGATTAGAAGAGACCAAAAGGAAGGTGATTTAGAGCTGAAACAATTAATCAATTCATCAATTAGTTGATCAACAGAAAACTAAGGCAACAAGTTTGATAAAAGATGAATGGTTTGCAAATGTGAATATCTGCTGGTTTTAGTCTTCTGTGAACTGAATATCTTTGGGGTTTATCTTTGTGATGGATTCTATAGACCAAACAAGTAATTGATTAGAAAATAATGGACAAGTAGATTGACTAGAAAATAATCGACAGATTGATTGATAAAGATGAATGTTACTTGCAGCGCTTGCTCTTCACTGCTTTGGCTTAATCAGTATTTGCTTCATACCTTCTGTTTGCGTGTCCAGGTGGGCGTTAGTATTCAGATGAGTAGTTTTAATCTGACCAGGATCGTCTCCATGAGTCCTTTCTACACTCTGGTTAACAAGTCGTCGTATGAGCTGGAGGTGGGAGAAGTCACCAGCCAGACCTCCACCAAGTGGCACTACATCTCCTCCACCGAGGTGAATATGACTCCTCTTCATTTCTCCCATAGACAGTTGGTATCAGACAACTACAACTCCCAGAGAGAATTGCTGTGAGAACCATGCAGTGTGTCTGATGGTTGGCTGAAGTTAGAAGTTGATCTTTGTAGAAGTTGTTGGATAAATTCAGACATTTGAATCTGTGTACTTTCAGATTTTGGATCCATTTTTAGCAGTTTAGCAGTTGTGCAGAGTTAAGTTGTAAATATACAACCCTGATGGCACAGCTCTTGATGGAGGCGTCTCCATAGTAACAGCTGCTGAGGCTTATGGGTACTGTAGCTGGGTACTGTAACTTTAGATCCATTCCACAGACCAAACTGATGACCAGAACAGAACTCTACTATCAACTCTTTATTGATCAGAGACTGACTGAACCCTGACTTCAGGATCTTTTTGACTTTTGTTATCGGCCATCTGTACGAGCCATTTTCAGTTCTATGTATTTCTGTTTATATGTATTCACACCTCCGACCACCAGGTGGAGCATCATGTTTTGAGGTAAATGATAAAGAGACGTGATCAGGTTCAGGTTTCTGCTTTGTGTGAAAGAACCAGACCAGCCTGTTTATGCTTTCCTGGAACATTTTGGTTTATTTCTAGAAGCACGTTATTACACATTACTAAATCTTACAGAGTAGCAGCCCCTCAGTGGCAACAGTAGCAAGTTGTCCCAAGAGTGTTGTTTTATGGTTGTTATTGTGTTGTTGTTGTTTTGCAGTGCCTCCCTATGTGGCCGGAGAACAGTTCAGGGAAGTTGTGTGTCCGTGTGGTCGGATCTGAATCCACCTCCAAGTTCTTCTTCTTCAACCGGCAGGACAATGGCACACTGCTGAGCCTCGACATGGTCAGTGTCTCTGCTGGACCAATCACATGAGCTGATTTTACTCTGAGAGTTTAGTACATTTCAGGGCTTTTTACGTGCGTGTGTGTTTTCAGTGCGGTGGGATCATCGTGGAAGTCAACATCTCCGATCTTTCCACCGTCATCAGCTTCAGTGATTACTATGAAGGAGCAGCTCCGGCCCTGCTGCTCAACCACACTCCCTGGGTCACTATCAGCTACAAGCAGAGGTCAGAGGTCAACACACACACACGCATGTTTCACATCCCTTGAGTTTTAACAGCTGGGGGCCCCATGGGTGTAGATCCGGCATCCAGGAGCTCATCTGCAAGCTCCCCTCCCAGGCCTGGCTCCAGGAGGGGGGCCTGGTCTCCCTAATTCAGGGTCCGTAGCTTTCTGCTGAAATTGCAGATCCATAAGGGTTTTTGAGTCCATCCTGGTCTGATTCATGGGACCAATTTTTCCTGGGAGACTCTGCCAGGAGCTGTTGCCCCTAACAACACAGCTTCCAGGGTCATGGAGGTACATGAACCCTGCCACCACATTAAAATGGAGACTATCCGAGCTTTGTCAATTCATGTGTTTATACATCGTGCTAATGTATCATGTTGAAATTGAATCATTGCACCACAATGTCCACCAAAACAACACAGTTTAAATACAGATGCTTTCCTGCTGCAATAAGGACTCTGAATTCTGCCTCTTACTTTTCTGATCCTGCATCTTGCATTGTGATACATGCAGCTCGTCATCAAACCCCTAAAATATTGTGATTATTATTTATTGTGTTATACTGTATATTAGGTGTGTCTCTATGTTGTGTTGCTGACACTGTGTACTGAGTGTTTTTTTCATTGCTGTACCAAAATCAAATTCCACCAACTGAAGTGGAGTGAAGTGAGTGTCAGTTGAATATTTCCATCCACGTGTTTTATGGGCAATGACAAAGAAAAAAAGAATACAACTCACTATAGATAAAAACACCACATGGTCCACCACAAATTAATTCATAAAAAACCCACACAAAGTAATCTGAGATGAAAGCAGCAATGAAAGTTACTGCTGATGTCATTAATGATGTCATCTGGTCACACACTCTGTCTTTTTCTCGCTCAGCGGCTCAGCGATGGTTCACCAGCTGAAACCCGGTGAGGCTCGGCGGTTTGCGTGGGACGACCCGGCCGGCGTCCGAATGCTCAGCTGGAGCTGCATGGAACATTCTGGACAGCTGGACCTGCTGAAGGTCTGACACTGTGGGGTTAATTTTGTCCATTAATAAAAATGCAAAGAAATATGGGATTGCATATCATCCAACAAAAACTGCAACCCATACCTACGATCATTTCAAAAATATGACAAAGAGCTTTAACACCTTGGCTGCATTGAACACGTAACGTATGTGGACTGTCCGCAGAGCGGCTGCTGCAACACTATGCTTCCACTATAATCAGTGAAACTGGCTACACCAGGTGTGAGAGCAGTGCAAGTGGTGCATAAGTGCCACGGAAAGCCGCTCTACAAACATAAAAATAGGCCAGTCTTCTATTTATATTTTTTATGCGAGGTCTGTGGGTCATAAAGTGTCTATATTTGTTTTAAATTAAACTACTGGTATACAGGAAATGACTCTAGCTTATTGGCAGTTTGGTTTTGAGACTATTATACTGAATTTATTTTGCCAGTACTGGCAGTTGTTCAGTAACTTTATCCCTTACATAGCCTACTGTAGTCTGTAGATGTTAACTTAGCCATCTTACACAAACACGGTGAAAAGTTGAAGTTTCACAGCGCTGTGCTGGGTCCAAAAACTGAAGACACAATCCCAAAATGAAAGCTCACCGTCTTGTTTTGCCTGTGACGCACACAACCCTATGGAGTACATGCGCTGTAGGTGCAGCCAGTAAAAAGATACATTCTGCGGCACATCCGCTCCGCCAACGGTCTGCACACGTTGCGTGTTCAATGTAGCCAAAACGTAATGCAAAATGCAAAGAAATGTGATTTGCATCTAAAATCACAGCTTCAGCGTGACTGTATTGCCTGTCTTTTGGTTTGCTTTTCTAATTTGTTATTTGTGATTCATAGTTTTACATTTTGTGCTTCTCAGTTTTTCTGAGGTTGGTCATTGCAGTAAATGGACAAGGGGAGTTGTAGGGGAGGGGATTCTGTGTGGTGCTGCAATTCTGTAGGTCCGAGAAACTGGGTCTTTCTAACGCACTGAGAAGGATGTTTGTTCAGGTTGTTCTGCTGCACCCAAGTGGCCAAAGAAATCAATTAAGGCAGCTTTGAAGGCAGCGTGAAGGTTAGTTCTTGATCTTGGAGACAGCTGTTTGACAAAAAAAATCTTAACTAGCATTTTGTGGAACTTTTAACCTTTCTGCATGACAATGAACAAATGTCATCCACTGAGAAAGATGGTTGAGTGTTTGGAAAAAGCTAGCAAGTGGACCTTGAATAAAGAATTTATTGTTATGTCAGATGTTGTCTTTGCAGCTTGTTTTGCTGCCCTCAAGTGGCCAAAAACAATTAACACAGCTTTAAATATACACAATTTATACACACTGCAATTCCAGTTAAAAACACCTCATGGTCACACACAGTAGAAGCAACATTCAACGTATTTTTAGGGACTTTTAACAGGAGCCACAATGCACATCAGGGGAGTCTCTAGAACTAATTTAAATGGCTTGTGGGGACCAGCATTTTGGTCCCCACAAACCGTGACAGTGCTCCTGGTGTTGGGTCCCCATAAAGATATTAAAACAAGCCCAGAATCACACATTCCTCCCCTGACAGTCTGTGTCTGGTCTTTGGTTCAGGACGAGGTGGGTCAGTTCTCCTACGACAGCCTGTCTCAGGTCCATTGGGTTTCCTTCCTGGATGGACGCCAGCGGGTGCTGCTGTTCACCGAGGACGTCGCCGTGGTGACAAAAGCCCGACAGGCTGAGGAGCTCGAGCAGTTCCAACAGGAAGTGAAGGTGTCGCTGCAAAACCTCGGACTGTCACTGATCAACAACACTAGCCGGCAGGAGATTGCTTACATAGGCATCACCAGGTAAACAGCAACACATCACCTGGTAACACATCACCAGGTAAAGGACAATGAGGTGGATTACGCATGTGTGGTTTGTGTTTGTAGCTCAGGTGTGTTTCTGTATTACAGTTCAGGTGTGGTTTGGGAGATGAAGCCAAAGAATCGTTGGAAGCCGTTCAATCAGAAGAACATCAACCTGCTGGAGAAAACCTACCAGAGTCAGCTGAGCGGGAAGACCGAGGGGGGCTGGGTCAAACTGGAGACCAACCTGGAGGTCTGAGATCAACACACATCCAGACACCCCCACACCCACAGACTGAATACAAACATCCAGACTCCCCCATACCCACAGACTGAATACTAACATCCAGACTCCCCAACACTTAGGGAAACTAAACACTCGGTTTCAGCTTGAACACAGCGCCTTCACAAACTAACAAAAATGCATCCAAACAGACTCACGCGAGGCGGCTATACATACTGACTACATTTTTTGATAACTAACAATCAGATTTCAGTCATTTGTCTAATGAGCTGAGTCAGAATGTGTGATGTCACTGGTTGTCAGGTGAACATCAGTGGCGCCACCATGCTGATGCGTCAGCCGTTTTCCTGCCCGGTGAGGAGGAACTTCCTGTCTGGGATCCAGGTGGAGTTCAAACAGTCCCTGCATCAGCGCAGCCTGAGGGCCCAGCTGCACTGGCTGCAGGTAAACACACACACCTAAACACTCACACATGCTCAGAAACACTAGCTGTATGACTGACGTGGTTTTTGCATGCAGGTGGATAACCAGCTGCCAGGTGCAATCTTTCCCATCATCTTCCATCCTGTTCCTCCTCCAAAATCCATCGCTCTGGACTCAGGTGGATCATCTTAATTACCTGCTTCTACATGTCTAATCTAACCTGTTCACCTGTGGAGGCTCCATCTTTTCTCTATTTTTCCTCACAAACCACAGCTGAACTGCTAAACTAACCGTAAAAAGCTCCTCTGCAGTGTTTTTAACTCCAGTAGCTAAAGTTCATCATTGATAAGATTTTCCATTTGTCCTCGTTTTCTGAGGCACTCTCCTTTATCAAGCTTTGTGAAATATGTCATAAAATTTACTGTTACTTCATCCATGCAACGTCTCCAAAAACGTACAGACTGTAAATCTGCAGAAAATGTAGTTTAAAAAGAAAAAATAACTATATGGAGTAAATCTTAGCTGACCACAAATGACATCGTCAACACTTTGTTTCACAGTAAAGACCTATCAGTGCTTCACATTAAAATGCATTTATTGTGAAGAACATGAAGGAAGTGATGAACATCAGCAGTAGCTGAACACATTCAAATTAGCATGTGGTAACACATGAACCGAGCAGAACAAAAGATATAAAAGTATTTAATGTGGATCATTCACTCTGTAGCCGACTGTGAACCAAAGTTTTAGACTGATGGATCGAGCAGCATCATCAGGTTTTACTGCTGTTAGAGATAAAGAAGGAAATAAATGTTTGATATGTTTGAAAATGTTTGATAAAGACGTGTTTAAGGATAATTATCAGAGATGTGTCTTTAACTCTGAGCGCTGCCTCCACAGAGCCGAAGCCATTCATCGATGTGTCCGTCATCACCAGATTCAACAAGCACAGCAGTGTCATGCAGTTCAAGTGAGTAACAACCAGTTTTACATGAGTAAACCAGTTTAAAGTGCATGTGAACCAGTTAAAACTGAATTTGAACCAGTTTACAGTACAGTAAGGTGCAAGGAATGTCTCAGCCAGTAAAGACTTTAGAGATATGTTAATCAGTTGCTAGGAAACACCTGTAGCACTATCCAGTCAAAAGCTGTCAATTACGTAAACAGGAAGTCACTGCAGATTTTAGGTGACTTCCAAAAATGACAAAAATGTTTTAGGAGCCGAAAGACATAATAACTTGACTCCTTCACTTGGGGCAGTGACACACTCCAACCTGAAGGGAACAATCCAGTGTTTTCCAGCAGAGTACCATGACCTCAGACTGGGAGGAGCTGACTCTCATCCTGCTGCTTCACATTTAGCTGTAAACTGTCCAAGTGCTCACTGGAGGTCACAGTCTGATGAAACCAACAGAACCACATCATCTGCAAAGAGCAGAGATACAATCCTGAGGTCACCATACCGACACTCTCCACACCTCGACTGCACCTTCAGATTCTGTTCATGAAAATCACAAACTGAATCTGTGACTAGAACAAACCTGGTGGAGTTCACCACCCACTGAGACTGAGTTTGACTTCCTGCTGAGAATACAAACACAGCTCTCCCTCTAGTTATACAAGGACTGAATGACTTGTAGTAACGGCCCTGGTACCCCATACTCCCACAGTACCCCCTACAATTAACCCTGGGGGACACAGTCATAAGTCTTCTCCAAGTCCACAAAACACATGTACACTGGATGGACAAACTCCCAAGACCCCTCCAGGATCCCCGCAAGAGTAAACAGTTAGTCCACTGATCCAGGACCAGGACACAATCCACATCAGTCCTCCTCAAAGGGCTTAACAATATTTACAGCATAGGACACCCTGTATCATCAGATCTGCCAGTCCACAGGTACCAACCTGCGCATGACACTGAAGAGGCATCAAACAAGACAACCCCATAGTGCCTAGAGTCTTCAGCATCTCAGGGTGAATCTCATCCACACCTGGTGCCACTGCCGAGCTTTTTAACTACCTCAGTGACCTCCACCTGAGAAATGGACAAGTCTTCCCCTGAGTCTTCCAATTCTGCCTCCTCTATGGAGGACGAGTCAGTCAGGTTCAAGAGGTCCTCAAAGTGTTCCTTCCACCATCTGAAAATTTCCCCAGTCCAGGTCGGTAGTTCTTCTCCCTACTGAAAACAGTCTGGACTAAGTCCTGCCTCCCTGAGCCGTCTGACAGTTGGTGAGAAACCTCTTTGAGGTCAACTGAAAGTCCTTCTCCATGGCCTCCTCAAACTCCCCATTGAGTTTTTCCTTCAGCAACCACAGAAGCTGAAGGCCTGATACCTGTGTGCTGCTGCAGGAGTCTCCTGGGCCAACCAATCCTGAAAGGAATCCTTCTTCAGCCTCCTTCATCACTGGTGTCCACCAGCAGGTTTTCAAGTCGCCACCATGTCAGGCACCTGACAATCTTCTGACCACAACTCTGAGCTGCTGCCTCCACAATGGAGACTTCGAACATAGACTCCATGTCTTCAGCCTCCCCATGGGATGCAGGAAGACTTTATGGACTGGGTCCCCAGACAGATGTTCACAGTTCAGCCTCACTACATGTTTGGTTTTACCAAGTGAACCAGCAGCCTCCCCCACCACCTGATCCAACACACCACCAGGTGGTGATCAGCTGACAAAATGCATCTCAAAACTCCTCCTGAGGTTATTTGATCAATCAGATTTCAGTCAGTTTCTGTATGCTTCTTGGTTGCATTTATAATTTTGTTGTTGTTTTATATCAGATAGCCTTCTGACTCTTCCAAGGCGAAGTGACTCACCACTAAATGTGGTAATTGATATTCAACAGTTGACTGTTAGTGTGTTCTGATTGACAGCTGGTTAAACTGTAACAGGTGGTCTGTCTGTGGAGCAGGAGCTGTTTTCTTTACATGACTGTCAAAGAGCGCTTATAACATCTGTGAATATTTGAATCCTGTAATTGTGATGTGAATGATGGATTCAAATAAGGTATTGTCAGTGTTTGTGTGTGCTTCAGGTACTTCATGGCTCTGGTTCAGGAGATGGCGGTGAAGGTCGATCAGGGTTTCCTGGGAGCCACCTTGGCTCTGTTCACACCTGCTTCTGACCCCCAGGCCAACAGACAGAAGGTAGAGCAAGGCAGCAGGTTGATGGTTCAACTCCCTGACAGATAATCAGCACACAGAGGGTTAATATCAGACATGTTTGAGCTAGTGTTTGTGTTTCAGTCCCAGCTGATAGAGAGAGATCTGCAGCTGCTGCAGGCCGAGCTGATGGAGGTGTCGCTCACTGACACGTCAGGACTCAGCTTCTTCGAACATTTCCACATCTCTCCCATCAAGGTGAAGAGACGTACAGGATCTAAACTTCTTCTTCTGTAAATCTTAGAACTGTTCACTCTGCATCCAACCAGTCTGAGTTTAATCGACTTCATCAAAGAGTTCAAATCTTAACTGAAGGGCGACGACTGCAAACATTTTCAGGTTGTGTTGATTCTCAGTTCATTTCCACAAAATGAAGTCAAGTCAATTTTATTTATATAGCCCAAAATTAGAGGCCTGAATAGTTAAATATCTGTGGGAAGAAATCTGAACCTGGGCTGAGGTTATCTTTTAAATTTATTTCAGCTCCATCTCAGTCTGTCTCTGCTTTTATATTTCAGCTCCATCTAAGTCTGTCTCTGGGCTCCAGCGGTGAGGACTCTGCTCAGGAGACAGCGGCCATTCAGTCTCTCAACCTGCTGCTGAAAAGTATTGGAGCCACGCTGACCGACGTTGACGACATCATCTTCAAGTGAGAAACTTCCTGTTCAGACAGTGTTGTTGTTGTTGTAGAGAGATGCATTCTGGGCCATAAAGACGCTGCTCTGCCATCAGTTTAAAGCAACATCAGATACATCCGTGCTCAGATAACAGAAACAAAACAATTCTCACACACATTTTGTCCCAGGCCTTAATGAATGTTCTCATTATCTTCCTTTCTGGTGTGATGTGGAGTTGAATCTCTAGTGTTTCCTGTGTTTGTTTCTTGTCCTCTTTGTCAGACTGGCCTTCTTCGAGGTGAAGTACCAGTTTTACCGCAGAGAGAAGCTGATGTGGGCGGTGGTCCAACACTACACTGAACAGGTGAAACTACGTTCTCTGTTTGTCTGTGAAGATTCTCAGTCATTAGGTCATCATAGCCCTAAGCCCATTCATCCAAAAGTCTTTTTCACTTCTTCATCCCTCCTGCGTTGGATCACGTTCTTGTTTAATGGTTTAGTGGTGGACTACGTATACTCCACTGATGTTTGGGTATGTGGTCTTGAAGGTGGACCAGCCTCTGTCTCAGTGTGTTTCTGGGTTCGAAACAAAACCACAAGGATTTGGTGTTGGGGTTTATTCGCAGCGCCGTTCTGGTGTTTCCATTTTGAGTCTTGTATAATGTCCATTTTTCCCATTTTTTCCTGATTGTGCTTCTTATAGTCTCAGACAGCTGTCAGTTTTTACATTTCTTCAGCAATTATTAGCCATTGGTTCTGTGTTGCAGGTGCTGCCTTCCCCCAGTTCATCATAACAGATTTTTTACTTGCAATATTTTAACCAAATATCTGTTGCTTCCCATTCACTTTCTTCAGAGAAATTACAGAGATAATGTACCATACCACTGAAAGGGACCTCTGTGTATTTGTTGTAACACTTTACACACCATTTCCCAGAACACAGTTATTCTCTGACATTTCCAAAGAATGTGTTAGTGATCCAGAAGAATTCCCTCCATGTCTGTGAGTTGGTGGATGTTTGTTGCATCTTGCACGTGTTTTTATTATCAAAATATATATTATAATTTATTATATATATTTTCACAATTTTCTACTTTTTCTTACCGGATCTTGTAGTTGTTTTGATGAAGGTTCAGTTTGGGCTACAAGCTTTCAAAGCTTCCTTCAAGTTGTTTATTCTCCAAATCCAGCAACACCAGAGATGATTGATGAGACTGAGAAGATGATTTGCTTTGTCAGCCTGTAACAAAGCACTCACAAGTAGCTTCAGTTTAAAGGCTCATGAGCCAAAAAGTTTGGGAACCTCTGATGTAAGAACATTATGTTGTTTTTGGCTGCAGTTCCTGAAGCAGATGTATGTTCTGGTTCTGGGTCTGGACGTCCTAGGAAACCCGTTTGGACTGATCCGAGGTCTGTCTGAGGGAGTGGAGGCCTTCTTCTACGAACCTTTCCAGGTAACACAACACACACTCGCACACATATATACACACACACACACATACACATTTACAAAATATTTTCAACACAAAAAGTTCTTAAGCCTAACCCTGCACAAGTACAGTTTAAGGCCTGAACGCATCAGGATTTGAAACAGTGAAATCAGTTGTTAGTGACCAAGCTAAGCTAACCAGCTTGCTAACTGACCATTAGCAAGCTTGTTAGCTCAAAGAGCTTTATCTTCCCTCTTCAATAATTTTTTTTGAACAAAATTGTGAGTAATAGTGAACAAACTGTCAGGGGAAAGTAAACAGAACAGTAGAGAGAAGCTCCAGGAGCTAATGTGACTGAGCTAACAGTTATTCCTGCAAGGAGTCACTATGTGACCAAGCTTCTGGCCCAAACCTATTTCACATTGACGAGTGAACGTCAGTTTGTGGTCTGACCGTCAATTTATTCATAGTTAAGTGGATCAGGACCAGGAGGACCATATATGAAGTCATCTTCAGATACAACTGAGTCATTTTCTTAGAGTTTTGATGTTGATAAAATTATGATTTTAGATTAGAACGTGCAGGTTATTGAGAAATCAAACAAAACTTTTCAGACCAATGGAACCAGATAACATGACATTTAATTATGACTCTATAATGGACACGTGTTATTTAAAGTGTATTTGCATCATACACAATAAATGTACAACTACATGAGACATGTTGGCAGGGTGTCATGGACTGACTCGAGTCCTGGGTCAGGTCACGGTTTCTAGGAACCGAATGGACCTGTGAAGACCTGTAGTCTGAAATCATGTTATCCCTGCTTTAATAAAGCTGACTGCTGTGTGTGTGTTCATCAGGGGGCTGTTCAGGGTCCGGAGGAGTTTGCTGAAGGTTTTGTTATCGGAGTCCGCAGCCTGCTGGGTCACACTGTTGGTAAGAAACGCTGAGACGAAACACCAAAATCAATCTGAAGACAGAAGAGTCTTCTTTGAGTTGTGGGAACTTTAAAGCTGAACTCCAGTGATTTACCACCTCAGCATGTGTTTCCAGGTGTTTTAAAGGTGTTTCCAGGTGTTGGGGAGTTCTCCTCCATAATGTTTGAAAGTAGTATTGTAGCAATGTGCTATCACTACCACAGAAGGTTATTATATTTAGGTCCCCACACACACACCCATCCCTGTCACAGACACAGTTAGAAAGAAGTGAGCTGACCAGACCTCTGCAGCCCGCTGCTCATCTCTGCTGCAGGCTACATTAGCTGCTACTAGCATAACACATCCCAGTCTACCCCCCAACTGTCAGAGGGAGAGGTGCATTGTGAGTAATGTAGCACCTGGTTTTGACAAGGAAGAAGAATGCGTGAAATAAAAAAAAGGATATCTCTGGTTCCTCTTGTTCCTTTTCGATGAGTGCGACAGTGTTATAGGAGTGTGATAATCAGTCTGTGGAGGACTCCTTTAATGTCTGATCACATGACAGATGGCAGTTTCCTCCTCCTGGTGTCCTGCAGGTGGCGCTGCAGGTATGGTTTCCAGGATCACTGGGTCAGTGGGTAAAGGTCTGGCAGCCATCACCATGGATAAAGAGTACCAACAGAAACGACGAGAGGAGATGAACCGACCGCCCAAAGACTTTGGAGAGAGTCTGGCTAAAGGAGGAAAAGGACTGCTGAAGGTACAGAGTGACTCATACTGATATCAGTTTGTAACCTTTGTCCGAACAGTTCATCAGCTCATGTGAGGTCAGTAGATGAAGGTCAGTAACAGTTTGTGTCCCCGCAGGGAGTCATGGGTGGAGTTACAGGCATCGTCACCAAACCCGTGGAGGGTAAGCGTCCACCGCCTCCTTTTGGTTCATTGTATAACTTCACTGATGTAAACATGTAGTTACCATCAGTCAATGTATTTATAGAACACATTTAGATCATTAGGACAAAAACAGACTAAATGAAAGTATTATTAACAATTAAGGGGGTTCAAATGCAGTAGTAAGGATAAATGGGCGCCCTCTTGGTTGAGGGGTTAAGACTGGACCATGAACTGTAATGTCCACGTTTGAATCCGGCCATGGACTCTTGTTGTTGCATCACTCGCTCCCTCATTTCCTGTCATCTCTGCTTTCTGTAATAAAGCTATAAAAATGTATAAAACTAATGATGGATGGTGAAGACTTGATAGAGAAGGTAAACTAAAATCAGTCTGTGAGCAGCAATGGAAAACACTCTGGATCTGGATCTGGATCTGAAGGGTCTGAATGTAGAACATGGACTGAGGAGATCAGAGGTGTAGGCTGGTGTTATTTAGGCCTACATTTAACATTCTCCTAATAAGGCGCTCACATTCAACATCAAAGATAAAGCATTAAAGCTCAGAGCTGTTCGTAGTAAAGAAACTAAAAGTAATTTAGGATTAATCTATGAACAGTACAGAGGTTTACATGGCATGTTTTGTTATACTTGCATTATTATTCAAAGCTCGCTAACCAATTTGATCATAATTTGTTATTTGCTAAATTGATTTAATGTATATAAATGCAATAACATATGTATAACTTCTATACTAAATAGGGGCGAAGAGGGAGGGAGCAGCAGGTTTCTTTAAGGGCATCGGGAAAGGCTTGGTGGGTGTGGTCGCTCGGCCGACAGGCGGCATTGTGGACATGGCCAGCAGCACCTTCCAGGGCATCCAGAGGTACACTGCACTTCATCTTACATTTACATTACCTTCACAACGTGCGTTTTTATTTTCTGAGATAGTTTCTGTGACTTTCTTTACTCGTAGTTTGTTTCCAGTGTTTTGCTCAATAAAAAACTTCCTGTGTTGTCTGTGTGCTTCATAACGTGTTTGCTGTCTCTTCTGTTCTTCTTCTTGTCTGCTCACTAATTTTCACATTTTCTGCTTTTGTTTTCTGTCTCGTGTTGTTCTCTCCCCGGAGTTTTGTTCTTTCTTTTTCTTGTCGTTTTGGTGTGTGAGTATTTCACAACACAACATGTTAAAGCTGAGCTCCTTCATCACTGCTCATGTAAAGTCTGTCAGTCAAACTAAGCTTGGATCAGTCTTCTGTTAGTGTATCACAGAGGTTCAGGAACAAGTTTCTCCTCAGTATCTGACTGAATATAATCAATAATTTTGGCAAACGATAAAACCTTCAAAACGTCACCTTTAATGCACATAAGATGAAGGAGATGAGCTTAGACGTGCAGCAGTTTTGTAGTTTTACATGTTGTTGTCCTGCAACAGATGGACGGTAAGTCGCTGCATTGTGTCAGAAATAAAAACCATCCATTGTGTTCTGAACTGATTCATGCTCACATCATCCATCACTCTGACACTGCTAGTAGCCCCGCCCCTATGTAAGCCCCACCCCCTCAGCTTGCTGCAGCATTGTGAGTCGAGAAGCCATGCCCCTGAGGAGAGTCACCTGATCCGATGACAACGGTTTGATGCGTTTGGAGCCTCGGACGTTTTTTTTATCCGTTTACAGTGTCTCAAAGTCTGACATCACCAAGAAATCCCAAACATTTACCTTCTGAGTGACGTTTTCAGCAACCAACAACCATTCAGATGCTAGTTCAGATTTTCACGTTTTTAAAACATAGCACCCCTTCATAGTGACTTTTAATCTTTAAATACGTCCCTTCCTGCTGTGAACCTGGAAAAGATGCATGTTCAATAGCATGTTGTTGCGTCACTATTGTTACAGGTAATGCTGGTAAAATGATCTGTTTTAGCTCTAGAGGGTTTAATTGCCCCTAACCCTAACAGGTAACTAACCACTACTGGGCCATACATACAGAAAAGCCTGCGGTTGCCACTCAACAAGAGAAGGATGCGGATCTTACCTGCAGCAGGTGACCTCGACTAATTTTGCACCATCGCTTCACTCGATCCACACGATGTCGTCCGCTCGACTGCGTGGTCAGGTCAGCCCATTCAGGTTCGCTCCGGTCCTCAGTATGGTACACTGAGCTCGACTGGTTTCAGTTCATTTCGGTTAACAACAGAAACTAAAGCAGAATCCTCAGAGATCAGGGTCATCAGTTATTGTCTCAGCGAGACAGCAGCACGCCAATTTCTTCTCTTCTTCTACTCTCTCTTCTCCGGCATCTGCCCTCAGACTGGCTCATATTAGGTAAGACCCGCCCTCTTGAGACTGGCAACCAATCAAAAATGATAAACGACAGCTTTTTGACTGTGACACTATGACAGCCGACAGTGACCAGTCTGAGCATATTTAACATCCTTTTAATTGTTATTTCAATGTTTCTTGTTTTGAAAAATGTAGTAAATCCAAATGGAACACATTATTAAAAGTGTGCAGTAAGAAATGAAAATAAAACCTTGTTGCACCTTTGGACGGACACAGACACCCAGTTTGTGAACCATCTTAGTATTAAAGCTCTCAGCAAAATACTGACCTCTATGTTTGATGAAATATATGTGATCATTTGTGTTGAACTTTAACTTTATGGACTACAAACATAGCAGGTTGACCTGGGACTAATGCTGCATTGACATCGGCAGAATGGAAAGAACAGGAAAAACACCCGTTATTCCGCCTTGTGAATCTCATTAGCCTCGTTAGCCTCAGTGCTAACTTTGTAGCCACACCAGATAAACAGCCTATATTAGCATTAGTTTGTTACCAAGTGAAACCAGATCCCAACAAACAGCTGCTGTAAAGGAGCTGAATGGGTTGTATTAGTGTTAATGCTGCCAGTGGCGGTGCATTTGCAGCCTTTATGCCAACAGTTAGTTGACACGTCTGTAGTTTTTTTCTTTTCCCCCTCGGCTGCTCGTATTTTCGGTTTGAATGATGTGACGTGAATGCCGCATCACAGATGACCAGTTTACTCTGGTTCTGTTGTTTCCCATAACACCCTGCTCTGTGCACACAGAGACGTTTCCGTAACTCTTGGTGGATACATCACCTGGTCTCTCTTCAGGGATTGGCTGACTGAATGATAACATGGTTCTGCCAGGCTGAGTTTGGCAACTTTCTGGATATGGAGAAATACTAACAGCTGCAGTGTTTGTTTGTTTGTGTGGAACTCCCACAGAGATTTGCTTAAAGCTGCATAAGAGAGAAAACGTCACTACTTTTAAGTATTTGTAAATACTACAAAATATGTATAATTACGTGTAAATACTAGTAAATACTGATAAATATGTGAAAGTATATTTAACAAATATATCTAGGTACTCAAAAATACTACATAATAGATGGAAATATCTGAAAATACGTGCAATTACCAGTAAATTCTAGTAAGTACATGCAAATGTTAATTCTAGTATATACTTTTAGGGACATGTAAATAGTAGTAAATATTTGTAATAAAAAATAAAATAATACTGTAAGTACATGTAAATAGTAGTCAGTACTACTTAATATGTGTAGTAAATATTTATAGTAAATATTTGAAGTTCTTGAAAATGTATGCAAATATTCGTAAAGATGTGTAAATACTAGTAAGTACATGCAAATGTAAATATTAGTAAATACGTGTAGGTACCTGTAAGTAGTACTAAATATTTGCAATTACTAGTAAATATGCATGTAGTGCATGTAAATAGTAAATATTGGTAAATATGTGTAAGGTGTGTCAGATGTCTGTTTAATAAACGTTTGATATTATAATCTTACAGCTATGAAGTCATCAAAACTTTATCTCATGGATCATTTAATGAGGGAATTAAACAGAAGACACATTTAAACATTTATATTTTAGGAAATCTGTCGTCGCCTCGACAACCTGCTTCTGTCCCAAAAACATTTCCCAGCTGCCTCAGTGATCCTCCTCCTCCTCCTCCTCATCCTCCTCCTCTCTGTGGAGGATCCATCTGTCATGTGACACATCAGTCAGTTCATGGTAACCTGTTGAACATTACTGTTTCATGCTGTCACTGTAGAGGTCATGAAAGGTGAGATATCCCACCTGACAGAAGCATCTAACAGCATTGTGTGCACTGAACATAAACCTGCTTCACTCTGAGTGAGCTTCAGGTTTGATCTCCAGTTTGTACCAGAAACACACTTTTATGTATTTACATCAAGTAAATCAGCTCAGCTACTGAATCCTGAGGAGCTTCTTTAAAACTGAACGGTGTTACTGAAAGATACAAACTTTTCTTTATGTTTCAGTTCAACTTTAATCACATCATGTGAAGTTAATGAGCTTCAACAGAGGCAGAATAAGTGTCAATGATATAATTCATATTTTTTCAATAGATTTGGACTTTGATATGATGGTTGGATACACAACGGTTTCTGGTGAATCAGAGTACTGAGTTACTGTCACTCAGGTGGAGGTGGGCTGTAAACTGTGCAGCTTTAAAACAGCTGTGTGTGTGTGTGTGTGTGTGTGTGTGTGTGTTAGAGCGGCGGAGTCAACAGAGGAAGTGACCAAACTGCGGCCAGTGCGTCTGATCAGGGAGGACGGGATCATCCGACCGTATGACCTGACAGAGTCGCAGGGTTTCGACCTCTTCCAGGTTTGATCACTTTGACTCTTTGACTCTTTTTCTACAACAACACGATGTCACTTCCTGAGAGGAAACAGGTGCATCTCTCACACTCCGCTTCAGTCAGGTGTTCAGTCCAAAAAAAAAACTGCATTTTCCATGTTTCCCAAAATTGGAGTCAGCAAAAAAGGAGACACTCCAGAGGTCAAAAACATCAATAGGATCAGCTCATGTGTTCATCTTTTGGGTGAATTTTATTTTAAAACATTAAAATGAAACCTTCTTTCATCAGTGATCCTGAAGTCGTATCAACAACACAGAGTGCTGATCCTCTACTAAAGTACAGTCCCCACTCTTCCTATTAACACCTGAACTGTCCAATTAGAGACCACGCTCACACACACACATGCACACACTGAGCAGGGAGAGATCTGTCAGAAATGTACAACATTCACTTATAAAAACATACAACTCAGGATTGTAACAGCATCGTCTTCTGCTGTTTGTTGAAAAACACACAGAAAATGTGTTTCTGAAAGGGAAATTCTACAAAATATTTTTCTAAACATGAAAGTTTCTGCATTCATCAACACACCTCCATGCTGTCAGCCACAGCATGTTGAGGGCATACATCTTGATTTTCTACCTTCTTCACAACTCAGAACTCAAACAGTTTGAAAACAGAAAAATATCATTTGGATTCTCAGCACACGTGTGCAGCACACACCTGCAGTGTCGTCAGACAGAAAAGATAGTCAGGGTCTAGTAGTTGGAGGACAGTAGTTGGGTCTGGGTACAGTAGTTGGGGGACAATTGTTGGCTCGGGGCACATTAGCCGGCATGTAGTAGTCGGGTCAGGGTACGGTAGTAGGGGTATAGTTGTCGGGGTATATTACAATAGTTGGGTCCAGGATTGAGTAGTTGGTTGGGGTAGAGTGGTCGGGTCGGGGTACAGTAGTCGGGTCAGGGTTCAGTAATCGGGGGTCATTAGTTAGGTTGGGAATTGATACAGTAGTCGGTGTACAGTAGTTGGGTCCGGGTACAGTTGTTGGGTCGGTGTACAGTAGGTGGATTGGGGTATAGTGGTCGGGGTACAGTAGTCGGGGGACAGTAGGTGGGTCGGGGTACAGTAGGTGGGTCGGGGGACAGTAGGTTAGTCGGGGTATAGTAGGTGGGTGTGGGTCGGGGGACGGTAGGTGGGTCGGGGTACAGTAGATGGGTCGGGGTTTAATAGTCTTTAATAGTCTACCTGTGGGAGTGTGTTGTCCTTTGAGAACGATGTGTTTTAGTGATCAGTAGGTGGGTCGAGGGACAGTAGGTGGGTTGGGGTACAGTAGGTGGGTCGGGGTACAGTAGTCAGGGGACAGTAGGTGGGTCGGGGTACAGTAGTCGGGGGACAATAGGTAGGTCAGGGTACAGTAGTCAGGTCATGGTACTGTAGGTGGGTCGTGGTACAGTAGTCGGGGTTTAATAGTCTTTAATAGTCTACCTGTGGGAGTGTGTTGTCCTGTCCTGATGTGTTTTAGTGATCAGAAGAACCTTGAGGTCAGTCTCTGTGGAGTTTCCCTTTTAAAAACTGAGTATCTTTGTGGATTCTTCTTATTTCTGCTTCTAACCACTGTCTTCTTCTTCCTCTTCCTGTGTTTGTGTCACATGCAGCCTGATGAGGAATAAACAGGGTTTGGGTGGATCAACTTCAAGTGCTTTTAAGGACTATAAACTATATCCATTGTTTCTCAGACAAGTTTAATGTTGATGATTAATTTTCTCATCCTGTAAATATTGCCATTTCTACATTCATCTATAAATATTGTTAATTATACTTAAATCTACGAATATTGTTATATAGCGTATACATTAATCCATAAATATTGTGCTGAGATAATTCAGGTTTCTATGCATGCCAAAACGATTATCTTTCTCTCATACCTCAAACATTTTTACACTCAGCCTTCGGTTTTATTACTTTTTTCTAGAATAAACATTTCTGCTTTTTATTTCTGAAATACTGAAGTTGTTTTTTTATTTTTGTTTATAACCATTTATAATTTAATTATCCAAAATAAGAATAACAGGCAGTGGAACTTATTTTACTATAAAGCTGATAAATGCGTTATCTCCCGTAGATCTTAGCAGTATTTTTGTAAAAGATTGTAGCATCAGCTTTGAATTCATTCTGAACTATATGAATCTATGATATTCAGTACTTCTGTCTTTGTGATGACTGTTCTTTGTCCGAACTGATATTATGCATCAGTGTCTCAGCATGACCTCTGACCTCTCACTCTGTTGTGCTTGTGGTGAGTTTTAACTGTGTGTGTGTCAGCTGAGCAGTAACAGAGTGTGTGACATTCAAACCTCAAGTTTAATAAAACTGCACTCCTTATACACCCTTTCCTTTCTTCGATCTGCAAACCTGTTTTTATTTTCAAAAATACAACGCATACGGGGGGGCTGATCTACCACCCCTTCTTCCCTTGATTGATTGATGGATTGTAGCTGACTGTATTAACCACGTGCACCTACAATAATAATAAAACATGGAGCCATCCTGACTGCTGCAGGTCAGAGCAGCTGGACTGCCTCAGGATATAAAATGAAAACGAAGGACAAAAGTGCAGCTGTCTCCAGCTTTTTAGTGAAAAAAAAAAACTGCAGCAGACTGAGGAGGACGAGCAGAGTGAGAGACAGGAAGGAGAGAAAGAAGATGTGAATATGAGGGATGAAGAACAGAGAGAGAGACAGATAAAGACAGAGAGACATGACATGGAGGACATGATGGTATGTTTGCTGTTTATATTCATTATAGCACAGTCATTTACCTGTAGATGTAAAATGTATTTTCATGTACGTTTCACCACCTGTCTGTCTCCCTCTCGTGCCACTCTGCTCAAACCTCCGGCCCCCATATGTATAATTATAATGTGGGGTCAAATAAAAGGGGGGTGACCCCGACATTACCTCAGAACTCAGCTAGAGCCGTGATGGAAGCAATGAAGTCTGTATTTTAAAACCCAGTGTGGACTCAAACACAGCCTGTATGATTTTAATTACATTAATTATTTTAATTACAGATCAGTGTTTGAATGAATCAGAATAACAGCTGATGCTCAGGTGCTGCTGCACACACAGTTTCACAATCAAAGCATAAGAGAGATCAATCAAATCAAATCTAGTAGCGTGTGTTTGTGTTTCCAGCGCTCAGAGATCAAACAGCTGGAAGGCGAAGTGTTCAGAGATCACTGTCAGTATCCTGGACACCAAAAGACCAACATCATCATCACCAACAGGTACAAACCCTCAGAGCCACCCTTCTTCTTCTTCGTTTTACAGTATTATTAATTGTTTGCATGTGCTGTTGTTGTTGTGCAGGAGGGTTTTGTGTGTGAAGGAGATGGACTTCGTTGGTCATTTCAACAGAGAGTGGGAGTGTTTGTTTGAGAACTTCTACCGCCCTCCGGCTGTGACGGGATCCGAGCTGAAGATCTACTGCAAGGTGCCAAAGAAACTTGATTGTCTGTTTGACTGTCTTTCTGTCTGACTGACTGTCTTTCTGACTGACTGCCTGTCTGTCTATCTGACTGCCTGTCTGTGTTTCAGGAGCAGCAGAAGTTGAAGCTTCCAAAGAGAGACGGTCAGGACTCAGTGAGGAGCGTTCAGCTCAGAGACTCAAACACTGCTCAGGTAAACACAGGTGTGTGTGTCTGTGTGTGTGTGTGTGTGTGTGTGGCATGGATGTATCAATAGATGTATTAACACATGTATTGATAGTGCTTTCAGTTTGTCTCAGTGGTCACTTACAGTACTAAAAAATCCCCCAAATCATTTTCCCCATAAATCTCTGTTACAACTGAACTTTATTTATAAAGACCTCCATCACAACTGAACTTTATTTATGAAGACCTCCATTGGTATTTGATTGTTTGATGATAAAAGAGATGTGAAACTGACAGGACGCCTTCAGCTGTAAACGAGTTCAGTTAATCTTTGTGTTGTGAATTTTTAATCCATGAAGGTTTTATATTTGGAAAATGTTCACAGATTCTAGAGAAGACATTTTATGTTGTGTGACATCTTGTTTAAAGTCTGTGGACCAAGCAGGAGAAACACTACTGAGCATGTGCAGTGGGACACACAACACTGAAGTTAGAAAACTGTTTTGGTTTATTCACTCAAAGATTCATTTACATTAAAGTCAATGGATGCCATCTTTGAGTCTGAAAACCAGTTACTATAATATACATCCATGGTGTGTGTGTGTGTGTGTGTGTGTGTGTGTGCGTGTATTGTTTCTGTGTGCCTGTTCCATCACCTGGTTACCATGGTTACTTACAGAAGCTGCAGGTGGCCCTATCAGATGCTCAGGTGGCGCAGCAGCAGCACCGCATGGCAAGACAGAAGTCACAACGCTTCCTCAAACTGAACAACAAACAGTGAGGTCACTTCCTGTCAGCACATCCACTTCCTGTCTACTGCTGATTAAATATCTTAAACTGCATCTTGAATGTAGGACTGTTCCTTTAAGAGATTTAAACACTGAGCTCTGACTTAACAGGTTTTATTTACACTTAATTTATTTCCTTTTATTTTTAGAAGCTGGGGTTCAAATTCAAATAATGCGTTATCATTTGATTAATTTAGGTACATGGTTCAATATTATTTTAAATATTTTGTGAACAGATCAACTAATAGATGTTTTCAAGTTTACATCTGACAGATTCATGTTCTGCATTTCTCTCCTGAAACATTTAAATGAACTTCCTGCCGACACAAGCATCTGCTCAGGTGAACCCGTCCAAAGAGCTGACTCAGCAGGGTTATGGGTTTGATTTCCACTGGAGGCTCTTATTTTGAATGTATACATAGTCATGATGCTGTGAGGCACCTCTGTCAGCAGTACATGTTCTGAAACATCAGTGAATTCCTGTTGGTAAAGAATGAAACATCTAACATCACCTGTTGTATGAAGGATTTAAACTGATGTCTAATGGAGCTGTAAATCTCATGCTGATTATAATCGTTTCATTAAATCTGTCTAAATGTCTATAGGTGAATATAAATGTGGTGATATGTTGAGTTATTCAGAAGGATTACTTTTTTCTTTTCTTTTTCTTCTGACTTGAATCTCTTCAATTTGAGAGTTCTGGGTGTTTTCATCCCTGCTGTTTGCCTGCAGGCTGCACTGTCACATGTTTAAATATGAAGCCATGAAAACAACATGTTGCACTAAACAAATATTTACAATAATCAGTGTTGATGGTGATGAATGTTTGCTGCCTTCAGAGAAATAAACACATGAAGATCTGAAAATAATAATCCAACAAGTTAATTAAGATCTTATTAACTCAGAAGAGAATAAAAACTACAAGAAACTCAGAATTCAGATTTTGAATGTAGACAATCTGACTGTTTCATCCATAAATTCCCAAATTCATGATTCACTTAAAAAACACATTGAACTCTGATGAATCAGTGAGTTTTACCTTCAGATTATTCTCTGTTTTCAAACTGAAGAATGACAACTGTTTCTCATGAAGAACAAATTAAGTATTTACATGTGAACTTTAAATCAGTTTGATTGCTGAGTGTATAATCTTTGTTTTTGTGGCAGAAGTTGAACTTTATGTTTGAAGGAAAAAAAAAACGACCTGTAACTGGAATAAATTTCTATGAACATTTAATGATGTTTGCTGGACTGTTTGTGTGAGTGTACTTTGTGATCAGAGTGAGACATCACCAGCTGTATTCACAAAACATCTTCAGTATAAACCATCATCTCTGCTGTTATTGTTTTGATTTATTGATGAGCTGATTGGATGTTAAATAGCTGTTGAAAGTAGATTGTGTTGTTGAGGTTGAGGATGAAAGATCCATCCATAAAGGAAAAATTCACATTGCGAGTTTGAAATAGATATGAAGCTATCTCTTTGAATTATTAGAAAGTCACAAGATCTTTGTGTTAATAATATCTGAAAGGTGACATGTTCCTCTGGTTTGTCTTTGAAAGAAATGTGTGGCTTTATTTCCAATAAATAACAACTTATTACGAAATACTGCTGGTTCTCTGGCTGTCAGTTCATCTTCCAAACATGTACATGTATGAAGTTTTAAAATTAACCTTGATTGGTTTGTTTGGAGGTTTTTGTGGCTTCGTTCAGACCAGCAGGAGGCAGCAGAGACTCACTGAACCTGAATCTGAACTGAATGTCTGATTTCAGAGAAAACCTTTCAGACTCAGCTGGTAGACATTCAGTCCAGTTCACGTCACAATAAGGTTCCACTGGTGTTACTGGTGAATAAAGGTTCACTTCCCACAACACAGAGAGAGAAGAAGAAAGCAGTAGAACAGAAGAAGAAACATCATGGAGGTTAATGTGCGTGACAGCTGTCTACAACACACACACACTGTTAGGTCGTTGCTCTGCATGTCGTTGTCATGACAACAATAAAAAACAGGATGAAGATGATTTCCAGATGTTGGATGTTTTTGCTGACTTGTTTATAAATTAAAGACAGAAACAAACTGAGCTGGCTCCTGATTGGTCAGTTTTCTGGCTGAAGTGTGATCTTATTGGATGTTTATAAGCATGTTTGCAGAGTGAACTTACTGAAGCAGCTCTGACTGAAACTGGAGACAGATGGAGGAGGAGTTCCCAGTGCATCATGGGTAATTCTCCTGCAGTAATATGACCTCAGATCAGCTGCTGTTGGTGGAAACATCTGGAACAGATTCATCAGAGACAGAAACACAGCAGAGCTCTGGTTTCATCATACTACTGCGACTCTACTGTTAATCTACTGTGACTACTGAGACTCGACTGTGACTCGACTGTTACTCTACTGTGACTCTACTAAGACTCTACTGTCAGATCAGACAAGAAGGAAAGACCCACAGCACTCTAAAACACACAAAAATAAAAAAATATTAACAATAAAACATATAGAAAAGCAGCTGACAGAGTCCACAAGAAGAGGAGACCAGCAGGTTTATTTAACACATTTCATACACAAAGTCAATTCTGAGTGCCTTTCATGGTTCATTAAAAATGTAAATGTAAAGATTTAGATTTTGGTTTGTTACAGCCTCCTGAGATGAGCTTTCAGCCAGAGTCTATGGCCATCATCCTGTGGAGAACAGTGTAATGTCAGTAGCTCTTTGGCTCTGATCTCTCTGTAGAGTTTTGATATCTGATGTAACCACTATTGGAAAATAAAGTTTGGTCTCAGAGTGTAAATCTAATATTTGTTGCTGCCCCATTACTTTACAGATATCATCACATTTCAATAAAAAAAATGAAATGAAAACAAACACAGACAGAGTGTCTGTATTAAATCTGGTTTTATTTGTTAATAACATCACAGATCAGGTTAAGTGTTTGCAGTGGAGCAAGTGTTGTTTCTCCAGCTTGTAACCAGCTTGTGATACAGAATGAGATGTGTGAACAAATCATTGAGTGCATGTACACTTTCGCTGCATCTGGTTTCGGGTTAACCTAAAGTTGCTTAGGTTGAATTTGACAGTGTTTCACGTGTTTCTTAAAGGTCAGCTGTGAGTCAATACAAATTCCCAGATATTTAAAATGTGAAACCGCCTGAATCCTTTCACGCTTTACAATGATATCTGGTTGATTTCAAGTACATTCAAGCAGTTTTACTCACATTAAGTGTCAGGCAAGACTCTGAGAGACAATCAGAAATTTTGGCCATTGCTGATGTTAATTTGGCTGCCACTTCATGTCTGACTTTACCATGTACAAAAATGACAGTGTCATCCACATACATTTGGGTTTCAAATTAAGGGTGTTCAAGTACCAGACATAGAAACTGAATAAAAGAGGTCCTTGAATTGAGCCTTGCAGGACACCAACAGAGCAATCAACAAACGATGAAGTCTTCTTTCCAACTCTGGTGCATTGTCTTCTCATAGTTAGAGACGGCTCCTTCCATTTGATTGCATCCACAGATAAATTAAACTTGAACAATTTTGTGAGAAGAAGATTATGATTTATCATTGTGATTTTCTTCACTGAAGTAGCAGTTAGCCATTTCAGTTGAAGGGTTTATTCTGAAACCGAATTGTATGGGCTGGAGTGAGGCTTGTCCTGAGTTAAGAAGTCAGTTAGTCATTCAGTTACCACTTTGTCAGCAGTCTTGGATACTATGGGTCTATAGTTCACCACATCAGTTGGTTCTCCTGTCTTAAAATAGGAACTACTAAAAGGGACAGAGTGGTGTTATATCTTCCTTCAGGTTCCTCTTCTTCAGAGCAGCAGTCCAAAAACATTCAAAAGGTTTTAATATAAAGCAGGAAGAAGCAGTCCGTTGCTTATTTTACTAATAACTTCAACTCCACTGATTATCAGAACAATAAGAAATATTTCCTTTCTTCACTCAACTGACCAACTGGTTGTTTCAGCCCTAATTATTATTATTATTATTGTTATTATTATTATATACATGTCTAAATATTCATCCATTTTTACTTTCCCTTTCTTTGTGTCTTTTCATTTACTTCTATCATATTTTATTACATATTTTGGGGGGGGGCTCTGTTAAACCAGACTGGCATGGTGCGATCTGGGCGGGAGGCTGGGTCCCCTCTAAGAAAAGAAAACTAGAATATAACATTTCCTGAAGCAAATGCAGTGTGAATGCTGAAAGTGCAAGTGAATTATTGCAGAGGAGTCAAAGGTCAGGATTCAAACCGCCAACCTTGAGGTCTAAACAAGTTGTATGAACAAGTGCTCTAACCACTCTGCCACTGAGCAGCACAGGAGGGTTGGAATCATTGCTACTTTTGAAAAGATCTTAATAGTGCCATGCCAATTAGAAAGTGCTGCAGGTGTAATCAATCAAGAGGGTTTGAAATGGGACTGCTACGCTGAACACACTGGTAGACAGATCTTGCAATTGCAGCTGCAGTTGCAGTAGCAATAGCTGCTACTGCTATTACTACTACTACTACTATTGCTACTGCTACTACTGCTATTGCTACTGCTATTGCTGTTACTGCTATTACACACAAACACATTCAACCCGTTTGTCATGTCTTACCCTTGTGCGTTCTTGTCTGTATATTTTGTCTAATTTCTCTAATGTGTCTTAATTTGCTATAAATAAAGAATAAAAAAGAAAGCAATCAGTAGAGCAAGATCCCTTAAAAGCTCATTACATGTGCTGTTGTAATGTCGGCTGCTGGTCTGTGCTGCTATTCTCTTTACAGTCTCTGTTTAACATTAACAGTGTGCTGAACGAGCCCTTAGCTCCTGTCTGCAGTGTGTTTCATGTCTGTGAATTCAGATTTGACTGAGTTAGGACTCTGATTCACCTCCTGCAGTATCTTTGCCTGCTCTAAGCTCTCCGGCGCCCCCCTGAGGAGGCTTTAGTCGTTGTCCTGCTGGACATCTGTTACAGAGCAGATCCTTTCCTCTCACCGGGTTAAAATGCCGTCCAGTTTCTGATGATGATGAAGGTTCAGCTTCCTCTCTCAAGTTAAACTCTGATTGATAAACTCACCGCTTGCTGCTCATCCTGTCTCTACGGAAACACACTCTCTGATTTATGGTTTCCTTGACAACAGTTTGATGACTTCCTGATCCTGCATAGCTGAGACAGGAAGTGAAGAGTCATCACATCTCTGCAGGTCATCGTCATGTGTTCCAGCTTCATCTGTTTCTGTGGCAGTTTCTGATGAGTGAAGGTCACTTTGAACAAAGAAGGAGACGTTTTTATCAGACAGGTTGAATATGAACAGATGAAGAACAAATCAGTTTATAAAGAACGTTTATTAAGCACAGACAGGAGAAAACAACAGAACACAGAAGAAGAAAAGAAAAGGAGAGGATGGATAACAAAGGACAAACAAAGCAAAGGGAGCAAAAAGAAATGTATGAAGAAAAGCATGTACAAGTAAAGAAAAAGAGAAGCATGAACGTGTCATACAGGAAAAAAAAGAGAGACAGAAGAGCAAAGGAAAACAAGAACTCGGTCAATAAATGCCCAACAAGAAAAGAAGAAAATAAGATCAGGAATTTAATCGCAGTAAGTTGGAATAAGCAGCAGATAAGTCAATGTTGATCCACAAAATCCTCAATACTAAACTGTATTCTGAAATCCTGATTCACCAGCACACTGTAAAACAGCAGAAGCCTGAGAGGTTAAAACACCAAGCACCAAGTCTGAACAAACTGTGTGACCAACACATAATTACCTCAGGACCCACAGTGATTTAAAGGAATAGCAGGGAAACACCAAAATGGACCCCTCATTACAACCAATCTACCCCGAATATATGGAAGTTTATATCATTCAAAAAGGTGTCATTGAAAACAGGGTTTGGTATCCCTAACTGTAGTTTTGTAAACTTGTGTAGTGACGTTTGTATCTGTAAGCTTAGTTTTCTAAAGTTGTACATTTAGTTTTCTGCCTGTCTGTGCATTCAGACGCAGACTTGCAAACTCACTTTACAATCTGGGTGGCAGAAATACTACTAATGTTTTGTACAGGAAATCAACAATTTCCAGCAAAGTGAGTTCTGCTGTTAATAATTGAATACCTTTCGGTGTTTAAATGACAAATTCCCATTTTAATGTCAAATGAAATGCCACATGTTCTGGCTCCATTAGTCTTTTCACAGTCAGAATCTTTGGTTCTTTTCTTAGTGTCCAAACTTTAATTTTATGTATTTTGTTTTATCACCTATAGGTATAAGTAACTCTTCATTATGAAAATGTAACTGTGATCATTAGACCAACAGATCATAATGATAACAAAAACTTTTCATTATAAATTAAATAATATATTATTATATTATAAAAATAAAGAAAAGAGGCATTTGTATCTGAAAATGACTAACTAGCTAGCTCACTGTCAATAACCTGCATTTTTGCAGGTTTTGGATTAAGGACTTGTTTCAATGACAAATGTTCCACATTCATTTCAGTGTTGAAAAACCAAAAACTCCAGACTCATGTCAAATCATCAACATTTTAATCTGATAACTCAGTTATCCACATAAGAACTGAAAAGAAAAACAGATGGAGGTGGAGAAAAGAAAAGAAAAACAGACAGAAGTGGAGAAAAGAAAAACAAGATGTAGGTGAAGAAAAGAAAAACAGACGGAGGTGAAGAAAAAAGAAAAACAA
Organism: Macquaria ambigua; assembly: GCA_008360985.2. Lineage (NCBI taxonomy): Eukaryota > Metazoa > Chordata > Actinopteri > Centrarchiformes > Percichthyidae > Macquaria > Macquaria ambigua. The sequence goes on from VMKM01000541.1 coordinate 110,739, forward strand.
GATGGAGGTGAAGAATAGAAAAAGAGACAGAGGTGAAGAAAAGAAAAGAAACGTGTTCTGAAGCGTGATACTTCTGACAAAACAAAGCAGCTGTGTGTCTTTGACCTGAAAGATTTTTTATATCACAGATTAAACCCTGAAACTCACCCTGAACTTCCTGTGTGGAAATGAACTGCAGGAAATGCATGATGGGAAATGAAGAGCAGGAACTGTTACCTGAGATATGTTTTTCCCCAGCATTGGCATTTTCAAACTTAGGCCAACAGAGAGAACTAGTACACCCTACCTACAGATTCCTAGAGGACAATGCCATTGCAAAACAGGAAGACTTTCCCTTTTTGCTTCAGTACATGTCCAGCACCTGTCTACATTAACATTCAGATGATAGCCACACATGGGAAATCACCATTTCCTTGGTAGGGTCTAAACTTTGACCATTAAAGTACTCATTTGTAGAGTATGATAACACAAAATTGCTTGAATAACAAGGTACTGTAAAGATGTTCACCGCACCTGCCTGAAATCACATGTTGCCTATACAATACCTGATAATTTCTACAGTTTTAGACCCAGAAATTCACACAGATTCAGGACTGTTTTCCACAACATAACAATTTAATTATGACATTATAACATAAAATAAATAAATACTACAATAAATAATAATAATAATAATAAACTAATGACAAACTCATTGCTTTCTAACTAATTCTTCAAACAAATCCAAATATGGTTTAGTGTTGCTTTGCCAAGCCTGGAAACATTGGTCCTCCTTTTCTGCCTCCTCCTTTAAAAAGGCCATTAAAGCCCCCCTGGAGGTACATTGTCTCTTGGTGAGTGGGGGTCAGGCAGAGGTGGATGGCTCATCATCCGCCTGTGTGGTGGTGCCGCTACCTGTGCCAGGCTGTGCAGACTCCTCTTCCTCCTCACATGCTCCAGCTCCAGGAGATGATGAGCCACAACCACTGGAGGCCACGTCAGCCACAGGCTCATGGCTTTCCCTTACACATGAGTCCATCATGCCGATGGCCTGGCGGTGGATTTTTGAGCTCCTGGAAGATATCAAACAAGGGATTTATCAGTGAGATGTAGACACATGTGATGCATTATGTAAAACAACAAATGTCACAAATGCTTACGGAAGTGCACTTAGCTCCTAATAAATACAAAATCTCACCTTATATTTCCACTTTAAAGTGTCCCATTCCTTGGACACTTGAGTGGAGGTCAGTTCTCCCTCAGTTCCCTTCATCCTCATGACTTCGCTGTGGAGCACAAAACATGTCAACTTATTGCATCCCTGGTTTGATCCCAGATACAAGATATTTATGTTCAATATTAGTAAAAGGGTATCTGTCGTTATTACAGTGAAGTGAATATGCCTGAACATATTCAACTGTGGAACCTAATTATTCAAAGTCAGTCTGTGTTATTAGCAAGACAATAAGACCTTTGGCCTTCAAAATGGCAGACCAGAACGACTACCGGTGAAAGTGAGGATCAAGGAAATTTCAAATAAGAGACTTGAGATGCACCTCTGTTCTAAGTCAGGACTGATGTGAAGACAGATAAACTTTATTTATCATTTAAATGAGACGAGCAGCTTTTTTAATTAATAATATCGACTTGATGTAATCAGCTAGTCTCGCTGAGACCTCTTTTACAAGAGAGACCTGAGAACAAGAAACATTCATAGTGAGACAACCAGCAGACAAAACCCACAGAAATAAGGCCTAAGGAATCAAACCAAAAGTTACAAAAGTCATAAAAAACATCAGATAAAGCTTTAAAGTCTCTAAGGGGAAAGAACAGATCCAGCTTGAGGGCAGTTGGCAGTTCATGTCTCAGTCTGTCTGTCTGTCCCTCCTCTCCAGCCACCATCCTAATCCCCCCCTTCATTGCCATTTTCCATCTGTTCACCAAATGCCCTCGGACTTTCCCTTCTTTCCCCATCACCTGACTGCCACGCCCATCTACACACCTGTTCCCACATTCCTCATCTGCTCTGCAGTTGCCTGGCCTTCCCTGCCCACCTGCTCACCTGCACCTGATTCCCTCATCAGCCTCTCAGTTCATTTACGGCCCAGCTCCAGTCATTCCCTGCCAGACCATCAAAGCTGCCATGACCGCATGCCTTTGCTTTCAAGCCAGAACTGGAACCTGACCCCACACCTGCCTGCTTATCTGCCTACCTATACCTGCCTACCTATACCTGCCTGTAAGCATTCTATATTCAATAAATCACTGAAATTAGCCTTTTGGGTCCTACCTCCCGCTGCCTCCCACTCACCAGCCGTGACAGTTCATTTAAAAAATAGTTTGGTTAGAGGTATATCTCAACAGTAGAGCTTTATAGATACATGAGATGATTATTTCTTCTTGTCAGTAAAGAAGTCCATCCAGAGAGCAGTGATGAGTATGAAATGTGTCACTAGTGATAAAGTGCAATGCACTGTGATAAACAGGCAGTGAAGACAAACAATCTTTAATTCTATAAAGAAAGTTTAGTTTGAGTTTTAATTTTTTTTAGTCAGATGTTGAAAATGAATCTGGAATGACAGTCTGCTGTTGGGCCAGATTCCTCAGTATTTGTATGACTCAGAAAAGTGGTCTGAGTACAATTTAAAGCATTTATTGATTAAGAAGTGATCATTGGAAAGCATCAAAGACAGACTGTAGTTTGCTAAGAAGGATTTTATGAAACTCCATAAGAAAAGCTTTGTTGTTGTTGAAGCTTTGTCATATTTTACTATGAAATTAACTTGTTTCTCATTTTGCTGAGAACCTCCTCCTCAAGGATCCTGGAAATAACTGAAGTATGTCCCAAAACAATCCTGGAACATCCTTAAAACCTGCAAAAACTCAATAACCTCTGAAACAACCTCAAAGAACTTTTGAGATGTAGTTAAACATTTATAAAAAACACACACACACACACACACACACACACACAGTGGAAACAGAGTGTGTGTGTGGTTTCCTCTGTGTCCTCAGGTGACGCCGCTGACCTCAAACAGCTTCTTCCAGGAAACTCCAGGCCTCCAGCAGCTGTCAGAGGTTTCTGGATGAACAGGTGGATCAGGAGCCTCTTTGAGGACTCCTGGTACCACCTCTGACCTCTGACCTCTCTGCTGTCTGCTGAGCTGTGTGTGAGGAAGCTGCTGCATTTTATTTGTTTTTTCATCAAACAAATAAAGGTTGTTTGAGGAACTTTAGAATGATAACTTTGTTATAGTGGTAACCAGGTGATTTATCTTTTATTGTCTTATTTTCATTAAACAGTGAAATCATTCATCTTTTTCAGGTTAAATCACTATTTCAGGAATTAAAAGTCACCTTTCTTGAATTCCTGCGATCTGATTTTTTCTATAACTGTCTTTTTTTTTTTTTTTTTTTTGGCAGTCGTAGCATTTACAGGAGAGTTTCAAATACTCTGCAAAGTTTTTGCTGCTTTGACAAATATATATTCAACAAATATAATAATATAAATATAAGTACAAAAAGAATTATGTTCCATCATGAAGACAGTCATCTCTGATGTCGGATAGTATCTTTATATAATTCAAATATTTCATTTTACTGTGACGCACATTTAAGGCACACTTTGATCAATTGCCTGGAGAAACACAAAAATAAGAATAATAAAAAAGAACATACAAACTTTGCATGTTTCAGTTAGCAGCTGAATGTTTTATTCAGTCCATATTTCTAAACATTAATATCCCTATTTCTTGTACGATGAGCTTCTGTGTTGCAGGTTTTAAATATCACCTGACAATGTAGTATAATTATGTCCTGTATGATGTTTTAAAATTGTCTTATTATTGATCTGCATACTCTCAATAACATGTCATTTTATTTTTTAAAGTGGCTCTAACATCTGTCCAGAGACTACAGATGAAAAACAACTACATTAATGTTCCTGATAAATCAATAAAAGAGAGATTCAGGTTATTTTGCATTTGAACATATTTCTTAAGAAAACAAGAGGAGCAGATGTAGCAGCAGACGAGGCATTCACTGACCTGCTGAGGCCTCAGTGTGTTTACATCAGAGCTGCATTCACTGTAATCAAACGTTCAGCGCTGGTTAGTGACAGAGAGCTTCCTGTTTACTTTAACCTTCATTTAACTCAAACATCTGCAGCAGTTTGACCTCTCGTTGCTTTTTCTTCTTTTACTCTTCAGGTTTCAGTCTGACTCACAGTTTCCTTTAGCAGTTTAGACTCCAGCAGCTTCACATTTGAGATTATCGTGGTGTCAGTGAAGGTAACACTGTCAGTACCTGAACTCAGACTAAAACACAAACCCAACATGTGTTCATCCTTTATTTTATTTCATTCACATTGTTCTTGTTCAGTTCAAAACTGTTAGCGTGGGTCCCTCCCTCTATAATTCAGGAGAAGAATGGTTGGAGGAACCTCTGCAGCTGATTCATTTGATGCCGTTTTAGTCAGTTTCAGGGCCAGACTTCATCCATGACAGCTGTTAATGAGGTTTCATTACAGCTTATTCACATTACAGTAGAGTAACAAGGCTCTTGTTCTGTGCATTCCTCGGTGGTTGGTGCAGTATTTACCGCTCCAGACCTCCTGGTGGTGCTGTACTAAACGGAGCAACCTTAGCTACATTGCTAATGTTGCATCACATACTCAACGGATAAAACAGAAATAATGTTTCCTGTAGGTATTTTTCCTGGGAAACAGGAACAGAGTTTGATAATAATTCCCAGGAAATATCAGGATGTAAATTCCAGATATGAAACCCTGATTCGTACGTTTGTTGCAGGAAATGATGATTTAATTTGTTTGTGATAAAAAGAGCAGAAACACGAACTGCACGTCACTGAGGGTTTCTTTTGTTCTTTATCTTCTGTTCTTGTTTCCAGTCTATCAGTGTTCTTTGTTCAGTCAGATTGGTTTCAGTTGGCTTTAAACTGGTCTTAAACCAGTATAACAGATGTATAACAGAGGTATTTTATCCCTGCAGATCGACTGACTGCAGCGTTCACTTTAATGTTGCGCCTGTTGTTCGTGTGCTGCTGTCTAAGTGTTACAGGTTTTATTGCTGTATAAACTGGAGTTTAACAGGAGAGTGTTTGAACAGCAGCAGTGAGTCACAGTGTTTGTTCTCTGCTGGAGGCTGAACTCATTAAATCAGGAGGTAAAATTCACGTTCAGCATCAGAAACCAACCTGGAAATCATTTTCACTCATTTCTGTTTCACGGCCACAGAGCTACAGCTTCATGAGAGGCCAGAGGCCATGTTCATATCAGCTTCATAGCATTTCACTGCACTACTGTCTGAACATGTGACCAATAAACCTCTGAGTGTGCCTTTGCAATTGGACGGCAGCACTGTGTCCTTACAGTCTGATGGTGATCAAACACGCAGTCTGCTTTCATCTCATACCTGCATCAAACTGTGTTTACCACACAGGAAGTACAGGCTGTGTGTGTCTCTGTGTGTGTCCTGGCAGGTTTTCCAGGCCTCTGATTGGAGATGCAGGTCTGAGGAGGTTCTGCTGCTCTGGTGTCAGAGGAACCAGAGGACGTTTCTAAGACATCAGAGCTAAAGGAAAATCTTTCACTGTTCTCTCAATGTACTCTCAGTGTTCTCTCAGTGTTGTCACAGTGTTCTCTCAGTATTCTCTCAGTGTTCTGTCAGTGTTCTCTCAGTATTCTCTCAGTGTTGTCACAGCGTTCTCTCAGTATTATCTCAGTTTTGTCACAGTGTTGTCACTGTGTTGTCTCAGTGTTCTCTCCGTGTTGTCACAGTGTTGTCACTGTGTTGTCACATTGTTGTCACAGTGTTCTCTCAGTGTTCTCACAGTGTTGTCTCAGTGTTCTCTCTGTGTTGTCACAGTGTTCTCACAGTGTTCTCTCAGTGTTGTCACAGCAGACTCAGAGTGTTGTGTTGGGTATCTTTCAGTTATTCCTACTAACCAGTAAACATGGTTGTTAAAGGCGACACAGCTGGCTCAGTCTGCTGGCTGTGAGTCCTGAATGGATTTATAATGTGGTAAAAACAGTCAGGCTGTGTGTGGGGGGAGGAGGGGGGGAAGATGGGGGGGGTGTAATGACTTCCAGCTGCCTGAGGCTGAGCAGTGGAGGATATTTGATTTCTACACAGTCAGAAACTGTGACCTACTGAATCCAACAAGTTAAACATTTAACTTCCCACCTGAAGTTTGACTGAATCATCTTCATCAAACACAAACTTATTAAGATGTTTTCAGAAAAAGCTAGTAAGTGGACATTGAGCTAAGATTATTTTGTCAAACTACAATTCATCTGAAGTTTCAGTGCTCAGTTTCCTCTACTTTTATTTACAGAGTTTTGAAAGAGTCACCACACATCTTAGCTAATTTCAGAAGAAGTTAAATAATATAAATAACATTTGTCATGTGAGTCCTACTGACAAAAAAATGTAAGCAATTTGAAATAGTTTGAGTTTGTTTGTATGTCATGTTAACATTACACAGTAAATATCTATATATGAATGGAGAGAGGACAGTGTAAGTGTTCCAGCAACGAAAGAACCATGTTAATGAGAGTCTTAGTAATATAAAAATAAAAATAAATAAATAATGTCAATGGATTTTGTCACTCCTGCTTTTTTCTTTTCTTGCTTTTATTTGGGATTTAAACCATTAAACATGTTGAATTTTGGAACTACAGTTCCCATCATGCTTTGGGTGATGAAAACAAGAAGCATAATGTTGCCAGGTAAAAGTTTACAGTTTGGTGAATTTACATTGATGAGTTTTGTGAAGACTTGAAGTTATAAGGAGTTATGTTAGCGTAGTCATGATATCAGAGATATTATTAACCCTGTACTCTTACTGTCTCCAGCTGTTTATCATTCATCATTATCATTCTTCCCACCAACTAACACTGACTGTGTTTGTTTAGATGGCCGAGCTGGAGGCTCACAGACCGAAGCAGAGAGTCTGTCTGTGCTGTTTCTGTCTTATGGACAAGAAAAACTGACATTTTTACTGTTTTAAAGATTTATATTGTGAATCAATTCAGGAGTTTTTAGTTTTTTAGTAAATCACAAACAGGTTTGGTGTTCTGGTGATGAGGTTAGGGAAGTTTGGTGTTTTGGTGAGACAATTAGTGAAGTTTGGTGGTTTGGTGATGAGGTTAGTGAGGTTTGGTGGTGTGGTGATGAGGTTAGTGAGCTTTGGTGGTTTGGTGATGTTTTTGAGGTCTGATCTAAATGTAATAAGCAGAACATGAAACCTGGATATTTTTGCTCCATGAAAAGGGAACTGAAGCTGTTTCATGTTTCTGGAGCTGCTCTTCTTCCCTCTGCTGCTCTGACTGAGTGACTGATGATGATGATGATGATCTTCTGCTTGGTTCGGACGGTCTGTTGCTCTATTTCAGTCTGTTTCTGCAGTTCAGTGATTTGGTTTGTCAGGATTTTCTCTACCTGAACCTCAGCAGCAGCAGCAGCAACAGCAGCTGTTTCTCTGTGTGGAAAGAAAAGAAAAGTAAGTAAAATAAACAAAGAGAGAGAACAGGGAGGGTGGGGGAGTGAAGTTACAGAGCTGAGTGGAAAAAGCAGAGCAAGGGTTAACTCGGCCCCCAGGTATGTTCTCCACCCCCCAGTGACTGTTAGCTCAGTTTAGATTGGCTGCCCTGCAGCAGACTCAGACTAAATATGAAGCTGTTTCTGTTTTAAGACAATCGGCTTGAACTGGATCAACACATTCACATGAACCTACAGCTGACTGGGAACTCCATAAACACCTCCAACTGTTAGCAGAGAATCTCAGAGAAATCAAGCACAGCAGAGACCTTCTCAGTCCTTCAGTCTGCTGAGCACTTCAGTTAACAAGACTAGGTTGAAACCTAGTATATGGCTGAACCGTGTATGGTCAATGTGCTATATTGTGGCCAAATTGTTACAAGGATAGTCAGTGGTTGTGTCTATAATGTGTATTCCTGGATATTAAATGTTCATTTGCAATTTTCTGTAGTGGTCCCACTAATATATATATAATATATACATATATACTTTTGTCATGAGCCCAAGGACTCTTGTGTGGACTGTGTTGTTGCTCTTGTGTTTCCTGTTGTATTTTGAAATCCCTGGTCTTGTGTTCTTGTGTGCCTTTTACTTCCTGTCTTTGTTCTTTTTCCCGCCAATGTTCCCCAGTCACCTGTGTCCCATTGCCAATCAGCTCCCTCTCTATATATACCGGTCCCTTTCCTTTGTTCCTTGTTGGTTCATTGTTGTGGTTCATTTGTGTCCTGAGTCCCTGCGTTTCTCCATGTCTTGTTCTTGGTGTTTCCCTGCGTGTGATTTCCCTGAGTTCCTGGTGTCCTGTTGCCTGCAAGTAAGCATTTTTTGTCACTTAAATAAACCTTTCACCTGCTGGAGCCTCCGTGACTGTCTGCATTTGGGTCCTCTCCCTGCTGCCTAAATGGCTTCCTGTGACAACTTTGCCTTTATTCGATAGTGTCAGCTGAAGAGAGAGGGGGGTGACATGCAGTAAAGGGCCGCTGCGGTAGGGACTCAGCCTTTATGGTATGTGCTCTACCAGGTGAGCTACTAGGATGCCCCAGTAATATTTGTTCTTAAAGTGTACTGAAAGTCTATTACGACATGCTTAAGCTACGTTTGAGTGTAAAAATGACAACAAAAATCTTCCACTCATATCTTAAGATGTTTGATTTGAAAGAACTTATTCTAATTAAATTATAATTATTCTAACTATCTATTAGCTCCCCCTGCTCTTTCAGTCGTTTCTATCTGCAGGATGTCTCTCGTTTTTCTATGACTCCCTCTGTATTGAGTGTTTTGTCAGAGTGACTGATATTTGGGGTGCGTTAACTGTGCGCTCTCCCTCATTCCTCTCGGTGCATACAGAGCTGTTTTCTTTCCTACCCTGCTCTCTGCTGGACTGTTACAGTGTGTAACCATTGTTTCTACTTCTCACAGCAGCAGGTTTTATGTTTTCTAGTTTCATTCCCTCATGGTGAATATCAAGTTTTGTACTGTCTCTGTGCCATCTGTGCGCATATACTGTGATGTGCCATTGCGCTGTGAGGCATTGGCAAGGTATGGACTGGTTATCGATTTCTTGTGAAGTGGGTGTGTGTTTGTGGGTACCAGACAGACCCAGTGGGGCATGGACCACATCCTGCTTTGCCCTTATTCCACTAGCAATAGCTTTGGAGGGTGAAGCCTATATGATATAGAACTCCAGATTCTGAGTTTAGCCCTCTAAGCCGTTGGCCCCACTGGTTCTTTTAACTATCTGAATAAAATGTTTTTGGTAGCCAATTGTCCTGTCTCAGCTAAACTTATACACAAGGTGAGACCAAGGTGGGGCTCACGTAGTAAGTGGGTGTAGAATAAAAGTCTTCAGTGATGTGCGAGTGATGGGTGAAGCCACTAGTGATAGTTGGCTGCGCCTAGATACAATCTGGAGTTAGGGTATGTAACTAACATTTGTGCCTCTTCAGTTTGAAAGAGCAACGGCCAATGGTGTAACTTCATCACTCAGTTAGAGTCCGACTTTCACGTTAATGGGGCTGGTGCCTGCTTTGCTGCAGTCCAGCAAACAAAGACTGCAGAGCTTCTGATTAACATGTTGGGCCTTGTTAGAGGTAGTTGATCTCTTTGATGGATTGGTGACTTGCTGACTCTCTGGTGTTTGAGTTAACCTGTTCTGTGACTCTTCACCCCGATGATGAAGAGAAACAGACATTTACTGGTGGGGGGCTTGTGACCCCTTTAAACAAACCAAGGTCTACTTATTACCCATCATCACTCACTGGGTGCACATCTATCTCTGTTTTTGTTATGACCAAATCAACCTGAGGCAGTTTTTACAAAATATTTTACAGACAGAAAGGGGTCAAATTATTTAGTAATTCACAAGAAAAAAAGGACAGGAACAACAACAAAAAAATTAATATACTTGTGAAGTACGAATAATTAATCATGTTAATTTATTGTGACCCCTTGGGGAGGTCCAGATCCCCAGGCTGGGACCCTCGGGTCTAAACTATCAGTGTGCTGTAGCATCCAAACCGGTAAAATTGACCAAAACACATTTATATGTATGTACAGTATATTTACAGTGTTTTGGTGTCCGTAATAATACTCCAATAATATAATGTGTGATTGATATATTGAACACTTATGGAGCCATTTCATTAAATTGAGTACTTTTTGCTTTTGATACTATAAGCACATTTTGATAATACTTATATACTTTTACTGAAGTAAGATTCTCAATGCAGGACATTTACTTGTAATGCAGTATTTTTACAATGTGGTAGTGCTACTTTTACTTCAGTAAAGGATCTGAATACTGGTTTTCTGTCTTCACTGCAGCTGAAGATCCTCCTTCAGCCGCCCTCCTGCTGAAATATGTCTGTCAGTCAGGCAGAAATGTTTCCACCTCCGCTGTTGAAATTCAGTTAATTTGTGGCGGTCATGTTTCTGGTAAAGAAGCCTGGAATTCCTGACCCAGTTTCCAATACTGCAGATTCCCAAACATTCCTGAAAACCATGATTCAGCGGTCAATCTGAACTAGAGGAGTGTGTGTTGGACTCATGCTGCACAATGAAGGTGTTTCACTAATGCACACTGAATCCCAACATCTGTTCTGATTCAGTCTGTTCTCATGTAGAACATGAAGTCTGTTCTGAAAACACTCTGACGTTACGGAGACAGAAGAAAGAGTGCGACAGTCCTCTGCACTGACAGAAGAAATCATGGTGAAAAGAAATTGGACTGCAGGAAAGGAACTGAGGGGCTGAGAAGGAAGCACACTGCAGGGAAGGAAAAGGGGGGGCAGTAAAGGAAGCAGGATTGTCTCCTCCAGTGGTGTTTTTAACTCGAAATACTAAAGGTTTATTGTTAATAAGATGTCATATTAGTCTTTGTTGAACACAGAAACATGCAAAGTTTCAAAATTGCCTCCAAACAAAAAGTGCAGAAATGTCTAAAACACGAAGTCTTGGTTGACATCAGCTCTCAGTGAATGTCATTGTCAACACTTCCTGTTTTACAGTAAAAACCTACCACTGCCTTGATGTTAAAGTACATTTATGGTGAAGTACATGCAGGAAGTGATGAATAACAGCAGCTTAACGGATCAAAATGAACTCTCCACAGCAACAGAACAGAAAATTGTTAATGTGGATCAATTACATCTGGGTGATATCTGATCTGCTCAGTAAGGTCAGTATTGGTGCTTGCTTCTACTGGTTTCTATCATCAGAGTGGATCAACATGGTGTTATTTAAGAATCGGACGACATTTTGGTTTTCTTCTCTCCTGATCCGAGGTCACCGATTTCTCTCTACAAATCATAACCTCAGCCCCTTCTGTCTCTAAATAACCTGTCCTGTGTTCTCATACAGGAAGTGGACATCTTAATGTTTTGTGTCTGACTGCAGCTTGTGGCGATCTACCCACATTAACATCTCTGAAGAAGAAAGTCTCTGATATTGTAAACTGTAAATGTTTGTTAATCTGTGCAGTTATAGCCTGTAGTAACGTCTTAGGTCTTTGAACATCAAATTCAAACTCTAAGTTTAAATCTCCCATATGTAGGATTGTAACATAATGTCCTCTCCTCCATCTTGTTTCTTGATTTTCTTCTTTCAGAACACAAATGAAAGAACAAAATAAAAACCGTCGGACAGAATCGACACATGGATCAGATCCAGACTTAACACTGACAGATGAGACAGTTTACTCTATTACTGCATCTTACATTCTTTTCTCTGTGACCTTTAACCCCACTGATGGAAGTCATCACAAACAAATCAGCAGGAAGAGACCCTCAGGACTTCTTCTATGGTTTAACAACTGCACTTAAAAACACATCAGGGGAAACTTTATTGATCCCTGCAGGATGAGTTCAGCTGCTGTATAGATAAACATTTTAAACAGATTAAAGAGTCTATTAAAAAGTGTAAAGACATTCATACAGCTGCAGCAGACAGGAAACATTATATACAGTATATAAAAATAAAGATGTTTCTTTCATGTGTGGTGCAGAGGCAGAATGTTTTAGGATCAAATTGAGAAAACTGTGCCCCAAGTTCTGTCCACAGGCCTTTTCTTTGTCTTTATTGTCCTGTCTGTCAGGGTAGTGGACTGATGATGAGCTGGTTTACAGTTTATATCTGAGCTCTGACTGCCAGGTGATCACCTGCAGGCCAGACAGGTGACAGAGGAGGGGGCGGGGCTTCAGCCTGAAGGTGAACAACCTGCTTCCTGCTCAGGCTGCAGAGACGCCAAAGAAAAGTCCGAACTATATTCTAAAGAGGAGCTGAACTTTAAAACTACTTTTCTGACTTAGTGAATGATGTCACTGTTTATGACCCCAGAAAGGCTCTTTACAAAAGAGGTCCAACGTAACCTAAAGAGTGAAGTAGTTGCAGAAAACAATCACCTTTATTAATAAACAATAGAAATGACCACAAACCAACACCACCCACATATAACAGAAGGCTGATGGGCCAGCCAAAATTAACAAAAGGGAGGGGAAGCCACCCAGACCATCCCACAATTGGTCGTAGGAAGAACTAAACAGAGATAAAGCCACGAAAACAGGGCCTTGTTCCAGACAGCAGGTTTAACAAAGCCTGAGCCTAACCCTAAACTCTGAGTTAAACTTGAGGTGACATACCCTGAGTTTCCAGAACAGCTGATATGAATTAGTTTAGTCAACTCTGAACCTGACGGAAGCGTGTTCACGGTGAACATAAAAAGCCATCATCAATGGAGGGCAGATAACAGGATTCACTATGGCAGAAAGTGCAAAGCAGAGCAGAGCATCATATTTATCTCCAGTGGAATTATTTATTTATTTATTAGTTTATTTCTCAGGGACAATGCAAGAAAACATTGCAACAAGTTACAAAAAAAACAAAACATGTTACAGATGTATTGCATATAGGATTTCTAGCCAAGGCTAATTTGCGACCCCTGTCCCTGGTTAGGCTTAGAAATATGAATGGCCACATGTGGCCATGTATGAGCAAATTTTTTTGGAAAAAAAGCCAACTCTGCAGCAGCAGCAGCTAGACAGCGTCAATTGGTGTTGGAAAAAATTGCTGACCAAGTCAATGCTATAACTATAACAATGTTATAGTTTATATATCTATATATCTATATATATATATATATATATATATATATATATATATATATATATATATATATATATATATATATATAACATTGTTACATGTTAAAATGTTTATATATTTTAATATAGTTTGCTACATCCTCTTTATTCTGCTGTAATCCTGATGGTGACCAAGCACACTTTAAGATCAAACACCACCACCTCTCACACAGGCTGAAGAGCTGGCCCTCTCCCAAAACAGTGGATGGCCTATTGCTGAGGGCATCTCTGGTGGCAGCTCATCAGAGCCCATCACCCCCCAGGACACAAGTGCCTTAAGGGTAGGTTTATCATTCATCTTTTTGCCAGTATTTTGGGAGGCTGGGGGTTCCCTTAATCCACCCCCCAGTACATCTGACACAATTTGGAACCCTGAGTTGGCATTTAACCTTGTAGAGCCTCCTGCCACAGCAGAGCTCTGTGTGGTTGTCAGTAATTGAATATTCCAGATTTTGTGCTTTCTCCCACATGAAAACTTGCATGTCCTTGTCTTAACGGCGCATGCTTGGTAAGATGTTTGCAGTTGTCACTGCCCATGTGTCCAAATGAAATTGTGTATTGGACTGTAGAAATGCCTCAGACTTAACAGTATGTCATTTTTGTCTCCCAGTGGTCATCTCAACCCTGGCTCTGGTCCTGCAGTGAGCCAGGTTATAGCATTGCTGTGGTCCAGGGTCAGGTTCAGGGTAAGGGGTCATCAGAGAAGACAGGCAAGGGTACCCTCTGTCTCCAAGTAATATGCCATTAAACTGTCCTGTAATCATGTGAGCGGTGGAGGGACAGGTTAATATTTGAAAATTTAAATTCCACAAGGATTGAAGCAACAAGGAACAAATTTTCACTTACACTGTGCAAATCTATTGCTCACTGCAGACTCGCATAAATCTGTGGGTCATGGACAGAGCCTGGCCACTTGGCTTCAACACTGGTTAAGATGTGTGCTGCATCACATATTACCTTCAGTGTGGAATAATAATTGTCATTACTTGCAGTACTTTGTGAAGTGAAGCTTTTGAAAGACAATAGGCCAACTCTGTCTTTACCTGCACATTAATGTTGTGAAATGACTTCCTATTCACATAATCTCCTTCATTGACTGATGGAGCTGTGATAGGAATGTGTTCCATTGACGCAGCCAATTACACCGGGAAACCCTTAAAGATATTATAAGTATTCATAAATCATTGCCTAATATCTTCACATGGATGAATTTCTTATTTACACTGTGTGGAATTCCTCTTTGATGAGCCTTATTGGTCTATTCCCAGGAAAACCACTAAAACTGTTTCAGCACAAGGCACACTTTTCTGATGGCCCGACAAATGGTTGCCTCACTAATGAGCTCAGTGTCTCCGAGGTTGCAGAGAAAGCTGCCACTTGCAAAAAACCAAAAGGCGATGCATGAAATCTGTTCAGAAAGTGATATTGGAAATGTGCAGACAGAGAATGTTGTTTAGATACATTATTGAAGGTGCAGAGAAACAGTAATGTTTACACGAATACTCCTCCGGGAGCACTAAAATGTCTAACCTGGGTCTAATCACCCTCTTCTGATGTAAACATCTCTGAATAAGTTGAGTCTCCATGTCAACAACATAACTCAGAAAAGGACACGCCAACTCCTTCCTGCTACACGTTGGATGGGTATTTATTGTCATGAACTATCAACCTGTTTGTTAGAATCTGTTTTAAAACCAGAGTGGAAGCCTTGAACAGCAAAGCAATTTGACTGATTTTATTACTCTTCACTTTATTGTCAGCTCATTTGTCTCTGTCAGGATCCTGTAGGAATGATGACTCTGTGTTTCCAGTGATCTGATTGGTCAGTGGTCGGGCTGTTAGCCGTGCAGCTTAGGTTACTGTGGTGATCTATCCTGGTTAAGTCCAAAGATAGCTGTATAAGTCACTGATCTTGTTTCGTGGTTCAAACTCTTGGAGCTGTTGTAACAGGTGATCATGTGGGCTCGATGCTCCTCCTGAATGTTGCTCTGCAGTCAGACCTGCTGCTGATTCAGGAAGGAGGTCTGCAGGTTTATATTTACAGACTTTACACTCTGCTTTGTTCTCTTAATTCAAAACATGTTTAACCACACAGCAGAACTGTAAACTGCCATTTTTATCATGAAAAGTAACTCGAAGAAACTGGTTCAGGTTGATCCAGTTTGTACAGTATCTCAATTCCCGGTAATGAACTTAACTCATGGAGTCACTGCTTTCAGTGTCAGTGAGTAAAAAGGATGCTTCAGATCACATCAGTGAAATGTAGTGGAGTGCCTACCTACCCACAAACTGTGAAATAATACCACCCAGTCATTTTTTTGTGGGCTGCCTAGGTCAGAAAACATGTGAATCAACAAGCCGTTCAGGATTTGGCTCCCCTTCTTACGTCAAATGCGGGCTCATTAGAATGATACTGCCCCCCATCTGAGTATCTCCACCCATGGCCTGAGAACTAACTTTGCGATGTTGGCATTTTTTTCTCACAAGCTCTGACCCGCTAGCATTTTGTTGAAGCTAAGAGCTAAGCACGGGAACTGCTCTGTTGTTGGCTGCACAGACGAGCACAAATCACTACATCGGCCCCCAGCCTCAGAGGACAGAAGAGCTGAGTGGATAAAGTTTATTTTTGAAGGCAACATCCCAGCTACAGTCGGCTACGTCTGTGCTGACCACTTTGTGTGTGACTGCTTTTCCAACTTGGGTCAGTAACAACGCAGGACTGGCAATGAAACTTTTCCTAAAAGAGGGATCAATACCAACTGTCTGTGGCACAACTGCAGTGGAAATGTAAGTATTTGAAAAATAATTATGCTATGTGTTTCTTTAGCCGTTTAGCACAAGCTAACGCTATCAGCTGAGGTAAATTTTAGATGCCATTTTCTAGAACGTTAATGGCGTTACTTGCTGCAAGATACATGATAACGTTAATGCTATTAATTTGTTATGTCTGTAAGAATGGGCGCCAAGTTATTGTTAAAAGTGGGGGTGCAAGGTTTGGCATCAATGTTATCCATAAAAAAACTGTATTTCCGTTGGATTTTGTCGCCTCAACTCGCTAGCAGTCTCCTTTGGTTAGCTGTGCCATTTTAGTGGGAGAGGACCGAATGAGAGGCGAACCATTTCAAAAGTTAAGATTTCTCACTAAAATAAGTGCTGGTTGGTGGATCAGATGCAAGTCAAATTAAACACCAATTCATAAAACATTTAATTCACCATCATGTGTGTGTGACGGTATTTGATGAGTTTTTCGTCCATTACCAAAGTATCCATCCGGTTTGCCTCCTGTTTGGTGCTGGAGAGAGCACGCCTACGACGTTAGCATGTTGTGCTAGGGCAAAATGCTAAATGCTAGGACACGCTTTGCAGTGTGTAGATATGTATGTTAGTGTGTGTGATGCTGCTAGAATGAGTAGAGACCTCTCAGAGCAATAGCCCTCGGTCTCTCCTGTTGCGTTCATGTAGTCTCACATTACATTACAAACAACAGAGTCTCACTAGGTAAATGTTTGTAGCCTGATATATTCTGACTACTTTGAATAACGTTTAACACTGAGCTGTTGCAGTCTTTAGTAGTTGTACTTATAATGTAATATTGCTATGTATTGTTCTTATGTCATATTGCTTGGGATTAATGAAAAAAATGCAATCCTGTTACAGCTGTCCAGGCTACTGTGTCCTGCAAAGACCTTGGTTGGCACATCCACTGTTCCCTATGCAGCTCCACGGGCCTTTCAGTGATGAGGCCTTCCACAGTGTTCTACATAAAAAGCTCGGTAGATGCAATTACTGAGAATATGACAATATAAAAAATTTAATCACATTGACATTAGAACTGTGATCACCACTGTTAAATACATACTTCTCCTTCATTCAAGACCAAATGTATCTGCAGCTGGATATTGTTAGCCCTGTTAAAACTTGACAGTATAATGTACAAGTAACTGTGACTCTGCTATGTTTTACAGATCATCTGAATGACCTGATGAAGCTTGTGTTTGATGAAGTGTTCCTGGACCCACCACACTCTCCTCACAGTATAAGAAATCATCAGAGGAGGAAATTATTGCTGGGTAGGTGTCATGCTTTAGTCAAGCGACGGCCTGAAAACAACACAGCGGCTAGCAGCATCAAGAAAGTCTCGGTATAAAGACACGTCAGGATGACCACTGTGACCTGAGAGCTCCATTACCAGCTGACACAGTTTTCAGTATACAAGAAGATGATGATGGAGGACATCATCTGGACAGTTTACATGAAAATTATGGCTTTGCTACTTTGTGCATTATATATACACAATTTATATTTACTTTTTAATGGCTATGAATAAAGTGCTTTATTTTCAAGGAGGATTTTGGTCATTTTTAAATTTAGTAGTAAGAGTCCTGTAGTATTAGAGAAAAATGTGTTCTTTTGCAAAGGTTTTATGCAGTTACACTGTTTAAATGGGTGATGTGAAAACCTCATTTGATTTCATCAATATAGAAGGGTTAAAAATGGGGAATTTAATATGCTATGAAACTGTGAAAGATTTGCTAGTAATTCTTTACTACAGGTAGTAATTAGTGACTGTAGAAAGCACAAGACATTTCTCTGTTTCACAGTCAAACTTTATTACGGTGTCGACAGATCACAATATATATTATACAATATTCTGTACAGTATTTTCAAAGGGTATCAAACAGATCATCTGCAGCTTAAAGAAACATTTTAAAGCATAAATATGGCAAGAATTGTCTGACAACTGATAAGTAAAAACTTTCAAGTGAAAAGATCTAATTTGCTCTGAAACATGGACACTACAGTCCTCAGTAGCTGCAGATACATTGGTGGAGTTTTTCAACTACATAAGCAAGTTATTTTGGACAGTTGCTACAGTAATCACTATACTAACGGATTACTTTCTTACATTTATCAGGTGTCTTTTTACCATAAATAATTACTTTAATATTTCACATCTTCTGTTGTTTCATATCGTAGGCTACTTTCCACCTCCACACCCTGATAAGTAGGCCTACTGTAAGTGTTTACATACAGTGCTACATGTACATGCTAACATGTTACCGCTGTCTCTCTTCACAACAAATGTTTCCACTTCATTGGCCTTTGTAGGTCACTTCTCACAAATGTACCTGTAGAGACAAACGTAAAACAGTGTTTGTTTACGGTTTATGCATAAATACAAAGCTAACATTACGTGAGATATGATGTTAATAATATTTACCTGAGCCAAGAATCAGGGAAACCTGTAGTCTTGGTTGCCGATGTCGTTAATTTTTGGTTGCCGGTTGTGCGGTATTGAAGAAGTGCAGCTAAACTCGTTACAGTAATCCCTGGCTGCAAAAACCGGGCGGAGCATTTGCAAAGTTGGTGGGCGGTGCCCGCTCAGTGCCTGCGCGTGGGGGCTGACCAATCAGAGCAGACTGGGCTTTTAGGGAGGGGGGCCTTAAAGAGACAGGAGCTAAAACGGAGTGTTTCAGACAGAGGGTGAAAAGAGGTGCTGTAGCAATCATCAGTATGAGAAAAATAATGTGTTTTTTGAACATTAAGGCATGTAAATCTATTCTAATAGAACCCCCAAATAGAAGTATGAACCTGAAAATGAGCATAATATGTCCCCTTTAATATTAATAAAAATAATACTAATAGCAATATAATAATAGTAATACTAATAATAAGAGCAATAACAATAATAACAGCATCGGCTGTTGAGCAGGAACACGGGGGCAGCAGGTGGCCTGTAACCATAGATCCAGACTCTACAGCTCCGGAGGCAGAAACACCTGCAGAAAGCAACAGAAGGAGAGAGAGAGAGAGAAAGCTCACAACTATGGGAAAGGGAAAAAGTTGAGTTAGTAACAAGCATTAATGGGATAAGAGTGCATACAGATGGACAGGAGGAGAGAGGAGAGAGGAGCTCAGTGCGTCATAGGAAGTCTCCCGGCAGTCTAGGCCTATAGCAGCACAACTAAGGGGTGGCTCAGGGGTCACCTGAGTCAGCCCTACTATAAGCTTTATCAAAGAGGAAAGTCTTAAGCCTACTCTTAAATGTGAGGAGGGTGTCTGCCTCCCATACACAAACTGGGATCTGGTTCCACAGGAGAGGAGCTTGATAGCTGAAGGCTCTGGCTCCCATTCTACTTTCAGAGACTCTAGGAACCACAAGGAACCCTGCATTCTGGGAGCACAGTGCTCTAGTGGGGTGATAGGGCACTATGAGCTCTTTGAGATATGATGGTGCCTGGCCATTAAGGGCTTTGAAGGTGAGGAGAAGGATTCTATTCTGGATTTTACAGGGAGCCGGTGTATAGAAGCTAATATTGGAGAAATATGATCTCTTTTCCTGGTTCTTGTCAGTAAATGTGCCGCAGCATTCTGGATCAGCTGGAGAGTCTTAATGAACTTATTGGGGCAGCCTGATAATAAAGAGTTGCAGTAATCCAGCCTAGACGTAACAAATGCATGGACTAGTTTTTCTGCATCTTTTTGAGACAGGATGTGCCTGATTTTTGCAATGTTACGTAAGTGAAAAAAGGCAGTCCTTGAAGTTTGTTTTATGTGGGAGTTAAAGGACATATCCTGATCAAAGATAACTCCAAGATTCCTTACAGTGTCGCTGGAGGCCAGTGCAATGCCATTTAGAGAAACTATATCTTTAGATAATGTGTTTTGAAGGTCTTTGGGGCCAAGTACAATAACTTCAGTTTTGTCTGAGTTTTACATCAGAAAATTGCATGTCCTCCAGGTTTTTATGTCCTTAAGGCATGCTTGAAGTTTAGCTAATTGATTGGTTTCATCTGGCTTGATTGATAAATATAATTGGGTATCATCTGCATAACAATGAAAATGTATGGAGTGCTTCCTAATAATATTGCCTAAAGGAAGCATAAATAAGGTGAATAGAATTGGTCCCAGCACAGAACCTTGTGGAACTCCGTGACTAACTTTAGCGTGCATATTCATCTTTAACATGTACAAACTGATATCGATCTGATAAATAGGATTTAAACCAGCTTAGTGTGGTGCCTTTAATGCCAATTAAATGTTCTAGTCTCTGTAATAGAATGTGATGGTCAATGGTATCAAATGCGGCACTAAGATCTAGTAAGACAAGTACAGAGACAAGTCCTTTGTCAGATGCAATTAGAAGGTCATTTGTAGCTTTCACTAGTGCTGTCTCTGTGCTATGATGCACTCTAAATCCTGACTGAAAATCCTCAAACAGCTTGTTGTGTAGAAAGTCACACAACTGATTGGCGACTGCTTTCTCAAGGATCTTAGAGAGAAAAGGAGGGTTAGATATAGGTCTATAATTTGACAGAACCCCTGGATCAAGAGTGGGCTTTTTAAGAAGAGGTTTAATTACAGCTACTTTAAAGGACTGTGGCACATAGCCTTTTAATAAGGACAGATTGATCATATCTAGTAAAGAAGTGCTAACTAAAGGTAAAATTTCTTTAAGCAGCCTAGTTGGGACGGGGTCTAAGAGACACGTTGATGGCTTAGATGATGAAATCATGGAAGTTAGCTGATTAAGGTTGATGGGAGAAAAGCAGTCTAAATGTACATCAGGTTTTACAGTTGTTTCTAAGGTTCCTGTGTTTGAAGATAAGTCAGTACCAACTGAGAGCAAGAGGTGCTGAATTTTGTCTCTAATAGTTAAAATTTTATCATTAAAGAAGCTCATGAAGTCGTTACTACTGAGGTCTATAGGAATACATGGCTCAACAGAGCTGTGACTCTCTGTCAGCCTGGCTACAGTGCTGAACAGAAACCTGGGGTTATTCTAATTATGGGTCCCTGTGTTGTGCAGACCCTGAAAACCCCCCTTGTGATGTGATGGTTGAAGTAGTTCCCTCCAGAATGGCCTCCCAGTAGAGTACATGTGAAGTACTAGTGTAGCCTTCACAATTATCTCTGCTTTTTCTGACTTAATCCCTAGCACCCGGCTGTAGAAACGCCATTGGGAGGCCATAATCCCAAAAGCATTCTCCACAGTGCATCTTGCTCTTGACAGGTGGTAATTGAAGACCTGCTGTCTTTCTGTCAGGTTCCGTCCTGGGTGGAGTCTCATCAGGTTGGTTCGTAGGGGTAATGCTGCATCACAGACAAACACATGAGGGACAGGCCCCAGGTGGTCTGCTTGAGGGAGAGTGGAGTCCACCAGCAGGTCCAGTTTCCCCTCTCTGAGAGCCTTCCCAAATTTAGAGTTGTGTAGCGTTTCATCCATCACTGTGTCTCCCATAGCCCCCAACATCTACCACCCTGAACAGATAGTCTGCATCAACCACTGCTCATAGCACAATGGAGAAGCAGTGTTTGTAGTTGTAATACAGTGAACCAGATGATCTTGGAGCCTGTATTACTATGTGTTTTCCATTAATGGCACCTTTACAGTTGTGGAAGTACGTCCCAGATAGCCTGAGTCACTTCTGCCACAATTTTGCTCACCATCGACACTCTGAAGCTGTAGGTGATGGTGGTATAGGAGTCTCCTGTTGCCAAAAACCTAGATTAAGTATAAAGAAAAAAGTATATACATACACATATAAATGCATGTTCATTTGTATTATTTCCTAACAGAAGCTAGGTGAAAAATAATTGGAAGAATTTGAGGGACAGATTCTGCAAAGAGATGAGACTAAAAAAAGGCGCAAAAAGTAGAGCAGCAGCTGGTACTAACAGTAAGTGGAAGTACTTCCACATCATGTCCTTCCTGGTGCCATACCTGCAAGATAGGCCAACCTCATGTAACATGGAGGAGACAGCTGAGGAGCATACACAGGTAGAGGATACACAGATAGAGAAAAGACATGAGAGAGAGGAGTCCCAGACCCCTAGGCCTGCCTCCAGCAGCCCCGCAGACCAAAAGGAGGAACAGAGGTGCTGCTGCTGTCGACGACCAAGAGTCTTTTGAGGACAGAGTGTTGGGTGCAATTTCCAGGCCAGTTCCCAAGGATGAGCATGACCATTTTGTGCTAAGTATCCTTCCAGTTCTATGAAGTCTTGATCTTCAAAAGTCAGCCCAAGCCAGGATGAAAATACTTCATCTCCTTTATGATTTAGAATATGGTGTATAGTTTTTAGTTAAGCACTGTTTACTGTTGGGCAATGTGCAATAGCCCGTTCCTTGCACAGATTTTACATTGAATGTTTTTTTCACTATGTAGTTTTCTCCCTACCCTACTATTTCTGAATTTGATTTAAAAAAAAAGACCAGACTGTTTCCTATATTGTCTCTATTGTTAATTGTAGAATATAATCTATGTGCATGCAGGATATATCAAACATTTCTCACCTCAAGCAGATAGCAAGGCACTCCTCAGAAATTGCCTTGTGGCAGTCAGTGTCCGTCTTTGTAATGGAAGGGGTAAGCCTTTGCAGGAGGCTGTCAAACTGTGATGGAGACAGCCTGAAGTAGGTCTTGAACCTGTCCTCATGACCCTTCAATAGTTGTGTCAACACCTGGAACTCTCCTCTGTTTGCCTCTCCTTTTCTTTTCTTTTGCGGTTGTAGATCAGAGCCAGACACAACAGTGCTTTCTTATCCACTTTCATAGCTGAACTGAGTAGTACACATTTTCCCTCCAAAATGTTATTTTTCTTTCCCTCCAAAAAGTGATATTGCTACACACCCAGTGATAGTGTGAACAGTGGTAGTAACTACTCATGGTGAATGCAAAACTTTAGATGCAATGATATACACAATATAGTGAGTTATAACTTTATTTTACCAACACATAAATTCAATGCATTTTGATTGAATTAATTCAATTTAGCAGGGCCTGACATTTTATTTAAAAAAAGAAAAACAATTCATTCCACTTGCACATCAAATTGCGGAACGAATGATTGAAGCCTATTTTCTTGGGGAATTATTTACACGGTACAAAGCTAGCTTGCACAGATACTACTGTACCAAAGCCTTTCTAGGCTTTCTGGCAGAAAGCCCTGAGGTCAAACGTCTCTCCTGTGCATTGCAAATGCATGATTTTCAATTTGATTTGCAAGCTAGTGTTCGTGTTGTGGACTTTTGGGTGGGTTGTACCAACGCTATGACGTTCACCGAAGCACCTGCCTGTCATCGCAGCCTTGCACCTTAGCGGCAGCAGACACTTTTTTAAATGCTTTGCTTTTTTGGGGAACGTTCTTGCAGGTAGGCATTTGTCAGGGCGGTTGTCGCACGACGGTGTGATATCTTTAATGCTGACCTTGGGGAGGCCATTAGCAGCTACTTATGTCTGGTGAAGTCCACCATATTGAAGTCTTACAGTGTTTTTGCAGGGCTCTAGCGTTCACAAAACAATCTTCCTGAATTGGGAGAAATATGTTTTTGTTTTCCCTTTTATTTCCACTTATTTTAACATTTCCTCCTTTGCTGACATTGTTCCAAGGTCTTAAATCATTTCCTGGAGTTGTAACAGAGTTGTTTTCAGGCCAACTAAAAATAGCCAAGTTTTCCTTTTCAATCCCAGCCAGCTGATTCTTAGTAAGTGTCTCTGGTAAGCTATGTGTATTTCCCTTTTGCTTACCACAGCAAAGTCTGGTTCCCTGGAAAAGGGAGGCCACTTTGTTTCATTGTGGTTAGGCTGGCCTGGTGGAGGCAGCAGGACTGTTTTGGGGAGGCAGGGATCACAGCTGCTGCAGCAGAGGTGTTGTGTCGGCAGCATTTCCTCTGTGATGTGCTAGGCGACCTCAGTGAACGTGCAACAGAGAAGGAACTGTTTATGACTGAAAAAAGGTGAAAGATTGATGTACACCAACAGCTCAGGAAGCTAAAATTGAACAAACAATGTAATGTATGTATGGAATTTGGTACTAATTGTTGGAAACTATAGGAAATACACTGTCTGTGTTCTATTGGCACACTTAAAATGAATTAATTCCAATTAATGACCCCTTTGCTACGTCCCCTTTTGCCACGTCCCCCTTAGTTACTGTTGCTACCCCTGTCAAGCTTTCTAATTTAGCACAGCATGCATGCAATTGGTGGATCATTTTGAAACAATGACTCTATGAGTTTGGCGACTCTGTCCAACCAAACTTTCTCCAAATCCAATACAGAGTGGGAGAGAGCTGCTAGAGTTAGCCAAACTCTGATATAATTGCTATATCAGAGTTTAGCTAATGCTAGTAGCTCTCACTGAGAAATTAGCAGTCAGGACGGTTGTTAACTAACATAACCTGTAACCTCACATAATGTTGTAGCTAACTAATAATGTGCTAATTCTTGGCCTTGGAAATAATGCTAGGCTGCTATTAAAGCTAACCAGTTAACCAGGCATGCTAGGCTTAGAGTCTGGTTTATCTCTTATTTATTCTGTCCTATCTCTCTTGCTCCTGCCATGTTTATGCCTGATCAGATGTACACAGTAACTTGCAGCTGTGGTGATAACTCCACAAGTTGCTGGCTACATGCATGTAGCCTACATACATGCTTATAGCTTGTGTGCATAGGAATAAATAAAAGAGGAAGTGATGGAGAGAGGATGTGTTTGCATGGTGCGTTTGATGCTTGTGTGGGTAAATCCCTCCATATATCTGTGTGTTTGTTGTGTGAGTGGCTAACCTTGACTGGCACAGACCTCCTCCCTCCGCAGGATGCTGCATGACACTGGCAGGACGGCATGCTGAGAGACGAGGCTTTCCCCTGGCAGAGAAGGGGGCGCAGCATGTGACACCCGGAGCCCATCATTAGCCCGCTCCCTTTGTCAAGTGTCTGGGCACTTGCTCCTCCCCTGCCTGTCTCCTTGTCTATCCATTTCGTCACCCACTGCCTGTCGACTATCTCCTTCACTTCAGTTCCATCTCACTCTCCCCGCTCCTCTTCCTCCTCTCTATCAGCATCTGTTCTTCCTCCTCTGCTCTGTGCCCTTCTCTCTTGACCCTGTAATCATTTTCTACCTCATTATTACTCAATGCAGAGCTCCCTCTCTCTCCCTATGTCTGTCTTGGTGTTGCTCCTGATGATGGTAAAGTGAATAATAATTTGATGATGTGTTGTCAGTACTACAACAGGTTGAGAAACCGCAGGTTTGATTGTATTATCAGTGGCCATGCTGTCTGAGCAGGGAAAAGAAGGCCATTGTAGAAATAGTAGTAGTAGAAAATAGGTGGTGCTGGGAGCTTTGTGTTGTGACATTCTGACTACTTGTGGGTGGTGCCACACAGTTGTCATAATAGCCTCCTCCATTTTGGAGTCTGGTTCTCTCTGTTCCCTGAAAAGGTCAGCACTGTCGAAACAGTTCACAACTCATCATCAGCATGAGTTTGCAAATTTACTTGTATTGAAATGAGTTGATTTCGTTGCTACTATAAATGCTGATGTAACTGAGCCATAACTGTAGCAGCATAGCGGTGGGCTACAGTTGTATTCATGTTTGACACCATCAACTTAAACTGATATTTGTGTAGTGATATGAACAGGGGGAAGACAAATCAATGTTAGCAGCTCATGGAAAAGGACTCCAACTCTGAAGTCACTTCATTACAGTTACAAATACTACTACACTGGGTCATACTAAGTTAAATTCCAGCTGTCAGATATGAAAAATGTCTGGCAGTCAGCACTTTGATATCAGTTTTCAAAGCAACATGAGAAAACTAACAAAGTTACAGAGGGGCCAAATCATCTGGTGCTGCAAAATGGAATATGTCAAGAGCAATAAAGCTGAAAACTTTGCTGTTTTGGTTCACTCTCACTGCTTTAATCTACCCACGGCAGGCAGCTGTTTATAGTGAAAAAGCTCTGATAAACTTAATGTACTCACTAAACAACAGAAAGACAAAGTTAACGACTATCTCACGAATGCACTGTCCTCCATGACCTGCATCCAATTGCATTCAGGCATAGTCAAGAGGTGGAAGTTGGGCAGATATATAAAAGGAATAGTTCGCCCTTTTTTCATCAGCTTTACAGGTGCTGGTAGGTATATTTTTGAACAGAGCCTGGTTAGCTGTTTCCCCCTGCTTCCAGTCTTTATGCTAAGCTAGGCTGGCTCCAGCTCTGTACCTAACACATCAACATGAGATCGGGATCAAATTCCTCATCTCACTCTCAGAAAGAAAGCAAATACGTTCGCATCACAAAATACCTAACTACTGTTAAAGAGTGGAAGTGAGTTTTTGAAGTTAAATATGGAACGCTACTCTGATCCTATTGGGACTTCAGTAACAAATTGCAAGCTAAGTGGAACGGGATACCAGGTTAGAAAATGAATATTGTGTTTTACATATTCCGCATTCTGATTCAATTGTAGTGGGCAGCATCCTAGTTTGCTGCTTTGTAGGATGGGTAATGCCTCAAGTAATGCTCCTCATCTTAACACTCTTGGCTACTGATGTAAAAGACAGGTTACTGTGTACTATTGTTGATACCTTTCTATATTTTTCTGGCCATTCAAGACAATTATCTGTGCATTTATTTCCCTTGCCATGTGTAAAGTGAGTCTGTTTCCTGTTTAAAATGGTAAAGATTTGTGGTATATTAAATGTGGCCTTGTCAAGGATATATGCTCCCACATGTACGTCCCAATCTGTGTCAACAAATTAGTAGTCTACCTCTCCACCCTCCACCCACCCTGTTTCCACTCTCCTGGTGCCCGTGGTCTTTTCATTCAGACAGACACAAGCCCTCCAATGACCGAAGGGATGGAAAAAGCCTTCCCTGAGGGTATCAACCACCCGGAGCCCCCTCCCTCCTCTCCTGCTTCTAATGAACCCCTGCCCCATCACCTCCCCATCAAAAATAAATGCAGCGTCTCCCTCAACGGCTGCCCCCAAACACCATGACATACCTTCAGCTCTGCGCAACCGGCCCTTGAATTATTCACCCAGAGTGGCACGTGGACGTGGGTGTGCCTCTGGCAAACCCCCACTCCTGCACCACCAGCACCCTTTTTTATCCCCTTGTCTTTTCTTAGACATGGAGCACAGGTGGATGGCACCTTATTTCCCGTTGAGTTAATCAATTTTCATCCCATTTACTCCTTTAATCACGCTCTTTACATGTTCCGATGCATTAGGTCTTTGGCTCCAATTAAAGAACCTAATGAATTTTGTCCATCCAGTGTTATATGAATAGCCTTTTGCGTTAACTAATTATAAATCTCACTCCACTACTGGGCATGTCCTGCTCTGTAATTGGATTTTCCCCGAGGGTTTATTGATTTCATGTTGAAAGTGGCTGAAACATTGGAGGAGGTACTTGGTCTGATGTGAATCATGAGAGGATACTGAAAGCTGTATGTAAGCTGACAAAAGGAGAATAATAAAGTTTCCTTATATGAAAATGTATGCATTTTAGAGTCTCTTTGCAACGATTAATGAAACTATGCTATGAAACTATCGCCTCAGTTTTGGTTGTGGCTTTAGTCGCATTTAGAGCTGTTTCCTGCAGCCCTCTGGGATGAGGAGTGAGAGACTGGGAGAGTAAACAGAAAAAAAACCCCTACGGCAAGCAGGTGGCGGCTTTTTCTGCGAAGGAGGAATAATTAATCAGCAGAGAAGACTTCGTGAAAAGGAGGGAAGGAAGGGGGAAATAAAGAGATGAAAGAGACTTCAGTTCAAAGAGAGCAGTCAGTGATGAGCTTGGCCCTTATTGGGCCTGCAGAAGGCTGTGGAGGAAGGAGCCGGACAAACAGGGCTTAGAACTGTCACGGCTGTCTTTGGACTGAAGTAGATTGCATTTAACATGAATCGAGTAATCTGATTGCTAAAACAATTGTTCTAATTGATTAGAGTTGGTCAGAAAAACACAGTAATTGAATTACAGAATGAGGTATTTGTTGGATTATTATGGGGGAAGAAGAAAGGACTTTGACAGGGATATTTCAAACACAAGCATGGTTTTAATGCTCAACTTCATTTGACGGGCAGTGTTGCCGAGGCTCGAGGTGGACCAACACCTTACTGAGACTTACTTTATGTTGCTTTTTCCTTTCATTTGTCATATGTATGTAGGGTTATGAGATGTTCCAATTCTCTCATTTGTATCCCACCTCCAAAGCTGACTGGTCTATTGTTTCTCCAAATAGGACCTATTTGAATCTTGGAAAAACAGTGATGTGGGCAATGTTTAGAGGTCTAGAATTAGAATCTGTGGAATTTAAACGAAAGGCTAGAAACACTGCAGTTTGTTGATTGGTCAACAGAATCGTCACTTCTTGTGCGACAAAATACTCAATGCGCAAATCCGCCATTTTTCCTTGCTGCCTGCAGCCTTTTCTCAAACAAAGCTTGTTGTAATAAACAGCCACATACTGAGAATTACCATCCGGTAACAACCCTGCCTACATGTAAGAGTACTGTCTGTGGTGGAAACACAAAACAGATCTAGGGTTTAGGTACATGTAGGTATGGGTTTCAAGGGTTTTATACCGAAAGTGTTTGGTGGAAACGCGGCTTTATTGTCACGTCATTTCCTTAATTAGGCTTGCAATGTTAAAAGGTAATGTCAAAGTTTTGAAAGTAACTTTACTATTTAGGGGGTTTCTGGCTCTTGGGGCTGTGTCTGTCTCTGTCAGCAGGGAATACTAGAATAGCACAGTAGAATAACAATACTCCAACTGGGCCTCTGGTAGCAGCAGATACAGTCATTACTGACTGCTTGATGTGTAATGTCACTCTGGGTGACAGCAGTGCCTCCACACTGCTTTACATATTGCAGTGGTGAGGGATACTGTGTGTGTGTATGCATACATGGATGAGTGCATTTACACGTGTTTATGTCACTCAGTCAGAATCAAAAATCCATCAAAACCACCTACATCCAGCTCCATATGACCGGCTGTAATGCTAAGCCATATCTCTCTCCCTGAAAATAGACTTGATCCATCATCACGTCACCCCTCCTCCAAAGATTATCATTTAACAACTGCACAGGAACAGCTTTCCATCCGGCTCAGAGGGATCAATACATTTGTTTCCCTTGCAAAAGCCGATTGAGTCTACTCCTGCCAGTCACGGGTTATGTAAAGAGTCAGAATGCAGAGCCAGAGCAGTTTGTGGTCTCAGTCAGTGCTGCCGTCTGCTGTGAGCATGTACGATTAGAGATGCTCTGCAGTCTTGCACCGAGCGAAGCATTGCTGTTGTTGTTGCCTGGCCCTCTGCCTGCCCCACATCCCGTCACATAGGATTACAGCGCCCACTGACAGAGTCGTTGCAGTGTGTGCTGCTGCACCGCTGCTTCACGTGTGAGCCAGCCATTTCGCTCTGCCCACGGGTTTGATGCCCAGTCATTGACATGGGTCAAACCAAGTCAATTACAAGGAGCATGAAGGTGATACTGCACTCATCCTGGTCCCCTTGCATTTACTTAATGCAGCTGTCAGCATAGAGGTTGTGTTCATCCATAAGACACCTTATGTGTGATGTGTTATTTAATGCAGTGTCTCCCCCATGCAATCACTGTTGCTGTGCTGCACTACTGCTGAATCACCAGCACTGACATTTTAGAATTTTGAAAACCAAAATTGGGATCACAAACACTTTTTCGACTCATAATTCAATGCAGTAGACATTTAGTTACACGTAACGGGCAATTTAAAGCAAACACTTAAAAGATGCTAACAATAAAAACAAGACACAGAACGGACACATACGATTCCACAAAGAGAGAAGACAGGGCATGCAGTTTGAAAGGCTCATCCTTGGCATAGACCTGTTATCTTGTTTGGTTTAAAAAAAAACACAAATAACACGGTAAGAAATCCTCTCCTCCCGACACCCCCACTTCCTGTGACAACCTCTGATTGTGCTGACGGGGATTTCGGCCTCTGTCTGCACTAGCGAGCCATCTGAGGGGATCGGTCTGTGTTTATGTTGAAAGAGAGTGGTCATGGTGTGTCAGTCAGTATGAGGCTGCTGTTCTAATTGGTAGAGAAGAGGGTTTCTCTCAGTGGCTGCACTGGCATCAACAAAGACCAAGCCTAAACAAGGGTAGCCACTGTTCATTTTGTGAAGGCTGTAATCTTGACACAAAAAGACTACAAGGTTAAAGACTTGCTAGCTGGTCCTAGAGGTTGCAGTGTTCATTACAATTACCAATATAGAAATCTTGGATGGAAAGAACAACATATAAATGATTTTTCTGTTCTCAGTCAAGATGCTAAAAATGAGTACCTTTACATGCACACAAGTACCCGGGTTATGATCAGGTAAGAAATACTGCAGTATTAAAAATACTCTTTTACAAGTAAAAGTCCTGGAAAATGTTACTGAAGTAAAAGTATGTGAGTATTAAATAACAAAATGTAGTATCAAAAGTATCAAAAGTAAAAGTACTCAATGTATAAATGGCCTTTGTGAGTGTTGTGTACTATTAAATATTATATTATTGGATGAGTTCAAGCTAATTTGAAGTTATTTATTTACTGTTGGGTAGTTTATTCTGTAACTGCATCATATTTTATAAGCTTATTATATGAAATGAAATGGAAGTATTCAAGTAAAGTACCTCAAGTTTGTACTTAGGTACACAATGTACTTAGTTACTTTCGACCACTATATATTGCACATGTAAGCGTCATATCCTGGTTTTCAGAAACCTTAATGCTGCCTGGAGTACTCCATTAGAAACGGTGGCATGTAAACACCTTATCCACTTGGGCTCAGGTGTGACCTCAGGTCAAGTCACAAAAGTAAAACAAAAAATATGATGATAATCAAAGTGATTTTGGCTGCAACTAACGATTATTTTCATTATTGATTTATCTGCTGATGATCTTTTTTCTGATTATTCGTTTGGCCTGTAAAATGTCAGAAAATTGTGAAAAATATCCATCACATTTTCTCAGAGTCCTTGGTGATGTCATCAATTTTCTTGTTTCGTCACAATATTTCATTTACAATCATATGTACCAGAGAAAAGCTCGCACTGTAGAAACTGGAACAATATACCGATGATCAAAATAACTGATTTATTTTCTATTGATCAACTAATCGATTAATCAAATTGCTGTTGTAGCTCTAAATTTAATGATGATCTACATGCTGAAATGAATGTTAA
Source organism: Macquaria ambigua (assembly GCA_008360985.2). Taxonomy (NCBI): domain Eukaryota; kingdom Metazoa; phylum Chordata; class Actinopteri; order Centrarchiformes; family Percichthyidae; genus Macquaria; species Macquaria ambigua. Next base: position 141,913 of record VMKM01000541.1, read on the forward strand.
AGTCTTGCAGTTAGGATAAAGAGGATTAATTGTTTTGTCACTCTCATCTTCCATTACTGGTGATCAGATGGAGAAACCAAACCCAGCAGAGTGGTAAATGAGTCCTGACATCAAGACACTGGGGTTCATCCTCGGCCCTTGAGGTAACTCAGTGGATGTGGAAGAGCCACAGACAAACCATCCGGACGCAGACAGTGAAAAACTCTTGATAATGTTAAGATTATGTATAGAGCGAGATGAATAGCCAATTTTCTCAACCTGCCATGTAAATGTCATATCCCTAGGATCAAAACCGGGATAAGACTCAAAACTCCATTAGGACCTGTGTCCATATAGCATTTTTCTCTGGCAGAAAAGCACTGGCAGGGTGCTGGGGCGCGCTGGGATGAAGCATTTGTGCGGCGTGGGTTTTGTTTCTATGACAACAATATCTTAACGCTACGTTAAGGGGGTGACTACACTGCTAACAACAAGCTTACAATGGGTAGGGCGATAAAAGCAAAATACTCCACAAATTGAGCATAGCGTTAGTTCAGGCAGGCCACAGTCAAGCTCAGCTCACAATACCAGCTATATCAGCTGATAGTAGCTGGTCTTAATGCCAGCCCACATCAGCTGGTGGCTCAGCTGATTCCCTTCTATGCACCCATTGGCAAATTTCATACAGGGCGCCTTATTTAAGCTGCTTTAGCCTGCCTATTCTTGCTGCTTCCTCTGCAAGCAACTTTGCAACCCGCCTCCACCCCAGCTCCTCCTTTCCATGCTATGTCTGACTTAATCAATGTAATTTCTGTTGTCATTGATGCCTGCTCTGTTTTGTACCCTGGGGGGGTCTTTGCTGCTGCTCTCCCTGTCTTAGGCTTACCACGTATGCACGTGGAAGGGCAGGGAGCTCCCAGAACAGAGCCATGCCGCTAAATATAACTACTGCAGATGAAAATAAAGTTTTCTTTGACTAAAGTGGTTCTGACTGAAATGGGCTTTTCTGTCTCTGTCTGACATATCATAAAGCTTAGGACAGACAGACACATCCAGAACAAGCTTCCACTCCACTTTCTTGGTTACCAGGTTGATGAGTCCCACCCCATCTATGATTGGTTGCCTGACCAATCGCACAAGCCCTTACCGGTGTGCATGTAAACATACGTAGTGTAAAGCTTGTCCCAAGGGAGGCACTAAAGTAAAAGTCATGGATTTTCTAAAGTAGAAAGGGTTCATCCTCTGGGTTGCACAATGTGTTCAGTACATTTCATGTCAGCCTGCCCAGTAGATTAGATTATTTCTTGTGTACCTTTTGTAATTTTGACTTGATGGTGGCACTAAACAAAAGGTCATGGAGATCACAGAAACCACTAGGGATCATCATCTGGGGAACATGAATATCCACAGCAGATTTTACTGTGCTATTTATCCAGTAGACAGATATTGTGTCATTGTGTTGCTGTTTGGTTACTTTCTGTCTTTCATCTTTTCAGCCTCTTGTCTCCAGCAGCTTGTCATTAGATTGGTGTGTGATTATCTCAATTCAGAGTGGTTATTGTTTGTCAGTGACACTGTCAATTGGTAGAAGAGTGCGCCTCCTTTCTATGATCCTCCACTTGTTTATTGCTGCTGCTAAGAAGGGGAAGCCCACACTCCTCCTTCATTATTCTTCTCTCTGTCCTCACAGTGTGTCACAAGTGAATACATTTCCTGCTTCTCGCTGCAGTGAGATGATGTGAGTGAGCCAGAAGACAGAAGGAAAGCAGGGGTGAGAAGGAAAGAGCAGGGAGTGAAATATATTCTCAAGTGACACATTTGAGGACAGACTGGAGCTGAAGGCCAGACCGGCACTTTGTCTTCCAAGGAGAGCCTGGATTTATCGCCCGTTGTGTCTGTGCTGATATGCCATGCCGACACAGTTATTTTCATCCTTGTTTTGCAGAGAAAAATTAGATGGCATTAATTCCTCTGGGAGTACACAAAATTGTCCAACGTAATCTTGTGGCCCGCTGTGGTGTGGCTCATGACATTTTTCAAATCTCAGCATTTAATTTTGCTGAGTGAAAGACCATCCTAGCTTAGTCATAAGTAAACTATTGAGAAAGTATTTCAAGATGTGTTTAGACTGTAGTGTGTAGCTGCAGTTACATTACTCCCTATAAGAACATGTGTACAACAGAAACATTCCTTCTTCTCAGCAACATAGCTGTCTACAGTGGATAGATTCCTGGTTCACTGCAACCCAACCCATATCTGCTTGTTACAAAAGCAAAGTCAGTTATACAATACCACAACTCTTATGTGGCAATGACCTTATTAGTAGTTTTTCTGTTTTGCACTTCCATAAAGTTGGGGTGCTTGTAAAAGACAGATTTTGAAAAAAAAAAGGTCAAAATCAAAGCAGCAGAGGCCAAGATATCCTGACTTTTAGTATGGATCAAGCTCCATGAGCACTGGTTCCCATAATGCAACTTCATCTCCAAACCCAAGCTGAGATACCCTGGTGATGTCACTTGAGTAATTTGACATAGCTCCTGTAGAGCCACATAACACACACAGGCTGAGTGATACTCTCTTAATTGACTTTGACGTAAAATTGATGGAGTGCCCCTTTTTAGATGTAGTTCCATTAATTGCCACTAGAGTCTGGCACATTGTATCAAGGTTTTCAAAAATTACAAACTTTTCTCTCAAAATAAAATAAATAATTTTTCAAGTTAGGATCTCAACAGCTAATTTCACTTCTCCTAATGTGTGCCTTAGTGGTCACATGGATTTGTATCTCTAAAGAGAAATCAAGGTTAAGAGAAATATGTTTGTGTGAAATTAGAAGTGTGTTTGCCTGATTGACAGGTGTCTCAGCCTATCAGTCAGCCACAGTGGTTACTGCTTACTCATGCAATTGCAGCCCAGCGATGATTGTGGTAGACAGTCCCCCCAAATCCAAGCATCAAAACTTTCCTTTTAAGGGAAACTCTCTGTATTAAATACTCATCCCAGTGCAAACATGAAGGATAAATGGAAAACAGAGTTGTGATCAATAATAATGACGTTTATAAAATCAAGGCTGTTTTGATCAAATAGTGGTTCTGACTTTAGCACATCAAATCCATTTTAATCAAATCATAATAAATGTTTATTTTCCAAAACAAGTTAAAATATATAGCAATATGTCAATCATTTTTCTTTTGATGGATTAAAGACAACAGAAATATCTGCTTGGGCTTGGAGACTACACATTTTTTACAGAACATTACAAACAGGAAGCGTGGATCACTGAGAAAATAATAAACTGATGAAGCTCGTAAGTGGACCTTGATTAAGAATATGTTGTAAACTTCTGTGTGTAATGTCAAGAATGAACTTTCAGGTTCAGCTGGAGGTGTGGAGTTTGAAAGATGTGGTCATTACCAGGCAGGAAGTGATTAACGATTGCAATTGAGTTGCATTATGGGAAATGTAGGATCCAGCGTTTTTGGAGCTTGACCTAAAGTAGGGACTAAAAGCCAGGATATATTTTGACAATTCTTTTTTTTTATCTATCTCTTTTGACTCCCTCAACATTATTGAAGTGCAATACTAAATCACTGTAGTAACCTTTAAAGTAACCTGTTGGTGACATCAACAAGTTAGTGCCCATGTTTTTATACAATCTATAGAGAGCCAAAGTCCTGACGTCACGTCCGGGCTAACCTCTGTTCCACTAGCTACTGTAACGCAATGCAATCTCTCATTCAGCGTTTCTTTCATCTGTCTTTCTGATAACATGAGTGTGTCCCTGGTATTTACTACCCATATTCTGGGCAAGGCTCTATTTTTAGTTATTAACATTGTTAGAAATGTCAGTAAGATTTTGAATGAGGTTTTCTTACTTCTGGAACAGAACCTGGAAGTTTCAGTGTCACTTTGGCTCTCGATGTCCCACTCACAGTGTGTGTTTCTGTAACTGTATTTGCAACTTAGAATTCCAGCTTCTAAGGTATGCAGTAGACCTTTTTATATAAAGAGGATTATGAGAGACGATTTATAGGTAGACTGCACAGTAAAGAATTGAGTCGAATGCTTTGATAGCATCAGTGGAAGGCTGGTGAAGATTCTTACTTCTGGCTGCTCAGGCTGACTTTGATTGCTCGGCTCCATGATAAAACCAGCATCCAGTTGCAGACACTTTGTCCTCCCACCACTCTCCATTAAGATCAACAGGGTGATGTTGACAGCATAGCGCCTTGCCTCCACGTCTACCCTTCTCTCTGGCCAGCCTCCCTGACATCAGTGTGATAGGAGCCGTTATTCCTCCTGACTAAGAAAGAGACACATTGTTTGCGTGAGTTATCCAGAGACCAAGCTGTGTGTCAGGCTATAAAAAAAAGGTCCCTGCCTCCCAGACCAGAGTGCTAATCAGTGGAAGGATGTCATCTGTAGAGAAAGCAGTTTGAAGTGAAAACCTTGAACAGAGTGATGAGTTCAGTTCGGTTTAGTGTGCTGTGCGGCCGAGCACTTTTCAGACAGCATTTTTCATCTTATCGATCCATCAGTCGAGCGTTAGAGTATATAAGTAGAATTCATTGCCTGCATTAAGGCGCTTTTAGCCTGTTTATGATTTTATTTCTCCTGCCCATTATCACATTTTATTTCTTATTGTTGATGTAATCTTCCTCTGTCATGTTCAGTTAAGAGTTATGATCCAAATGGGTCTTTACACACCCTCAACCTGCTTTCTTTAATAAATATCTTGAGTTTTTTACCTTAGCTGCACAGTCACTCTGTTTATATGTAATGCGCTTTTATATTTCTAACTATGTCCTTTTCTATGATTTATCACTCAAGTCAGCCACCTTCATCTAAATCAGCCTGATGTATTTTCCTCTCTTGTTGTCCACAGATTATAGATAATGGGCTGTGTGCAATGCAAGGATAAGGAAGCAACCAAACTCACAGACGACCGAGACACCAGCATCTCCCAGGGAGCGGGCTACCGCTATGGGGCCGACCCCACGCCGCAGCACTACCCCAGCTTCGGGGTCACTGCCATCCCCAACTACAACAACTTCCACGCCCCTGTCGGACAGGGGATGACCGTCTTCGGAGGGGTCAGCACTTCCTCTCACACTGGAACCCTGAGGACTCGCGGTGGGACAGGTAAAGGACATGTGACATGTTCAAAATGAGTTAGGAACGGTCATGATCAGAAGTGTGTGAAAACCACTGCCAATCTAAATTTGATTCCTGTTTGCACTTTCTGCTCAAATATAAAATAGCAAAAATAAAGCTCTCTGATATGTTTTAAAGTCCAACTGAAATCACATTTAGTCATCCATTTTTGTAGTAAAAGAATTTATTTTTCCCCAGTCAATGTTTGTTTGATGGCTCCTTAAACATGCTAAGGTGCAGGACATGAAGTGTGTTCATGTTTGTAAGTTAGATAAGAAGGAGACTGTAGCAGGAGAGCTCATGTGGTTGTTCAGAGTCTGTGGCTCTCGTGTTGTGTAGCAGGCTGCTGTCTGGCTCAGTGTGACTGTCTGTCTATGATACAACTCTGATGTTACTGCTTTATGCAAGATTTGAATGGCTGTATGGAAATACGTCTCCATCTACATAGACGGATACCGGAACTGTATTTTGTCAAATTAATACAAAACTAGGGGGCACCATCATGAAACCAAAAAATATCAAATATCATTTTTTTCCTTTTGGTTGCGATTTTTTTCTCAAAGGAGAACACAGGACAAGGGATTTACAGAGCAGATATGTATGCTGTAGAGGACAAAAAATACAATTAAATTTCAGTTACACTTTAAATACTCAACCCAGTGCAAACTTGATTGATATATGGCACAGAGTAGTGAGGAATGATAATGAGGTTTGTAAAATCAAGGCTGTTTTTAATAAATATGGATTCTGCCTTCATTTCTGTCCTTTCCAAAGAAAGTTAATATTTAACAGCAAATATATTAATTCAATTGTATTTTCGATCAACTCTCTCTTTATGATATTTTTATGAACCCTGCAGTCACATCACTGTCATCTTTCTCTCAATGGATGATAAAAGATAACACAAACTTTGTCTAATCCAGATATAATTAGATACGCTCTCTGAAGCTCTAATGAATTTGGAAATGATGAAAAGCGAAAGAAGACATACATATCAATCATAAAGCATAATATAATACATACAGTATTTACCATAGTGCAGACCACTACCTTTTACATTCTGTCACTGGGCTGTTACCCAGAATTCCTGTGGTTGCACAATTCTTAGAGATCCATCCAATTTCTGCCTTCTCCCTAGCTACTTCCTATAGCTGCTCATGACCCGGGGTCTCCATCCAGTTGGTGTGCCTGTAATTCCTCCACAGGGAGGCATCCTAATTAGATGCCCAAACCACCACAACATGAAGGAGCAGGGGTTCTACTCAAAGCTCCTTCCAGATGTCCAAGTTCCTCTCTGTGACTCTAAGGATGGGCCCAAAGAGTGGTGCAAAGCAGTTCCACAAGTGTAGAGGTCCTTACACAATGTCCACACAGGCTGCGTAGTGAAAGCAGCATGTTTACATGAGCAGCAGCAGCTTTCAGTCCTCAGTGTCAGTGTCTACACAGGCTGCGTCCACATTCCAACACACAATCACTGTAGTTACACGTGTAAAAATGGAAGAAAATAGACTTAGACTACCCCCAAATCTTTCTCAGGGAATTCTGTCTTTTTCTTGTCTACGTCCTGTCGATAATAGAGCACACTTTCAGACTGGTGTTGGTGTTCATGGTGTTGCACTTGGTTATATACTTGAAACCTGACGTAATTGTGTAAGGAATGAAAAATGAGAGCTTAAGAGAGAAGTTCAAATTGATTCAAAAATGTGCAAAAAATGCTGGGATGTCAGTCGCTGGTCTATTGCCTGGACTGGCAGGATAAATCTGGGTAGGGAAAGAGAAACAGCTGCTGCCCCTCCCCCATTACTACCACTGAGGTGCCCTTGAGCAAGACCCTTGACCCTCAACTGCACCAGTGGAGCTGCTCAGTGGCCAACAGATCAGAACAAATATACGGAAGCCGAGAACGGCCAGGCTTGCAAATATTTTTTTAATGCCGCTATCTCGTGATCTCGAGATAACAAAGCTCGTTTTAACGGCATTAAAAAAATATTCGCAAGCACGGCCGTTCTCGGCTTCCGTACGAATAACACAGAAGGAAGAAATAATTCATTTGAAAGTTACTTTGAGCAATGTGTCTTTATTGTTGGTCAGAAGAGAGAAAGTATCTGCAACACATGCAAGAGTGTGAAGGTTGTTTCTTTTTACTTCATTCCCACACAGTTACAGCATTCTATGTGCCAATGACAGCTCACAGCCGCCCACACACATACACCTCCGTATGCAAAAGCACAAACTCTTAGTGCAGTGCAGTGCAGTTAAAGACGTCCTATGGCATCCCAAAACCCTGACAATCCTCACCTCACAGCCCCTGCTACAGCTCCACTGCCGACCCCAGCCCGGCCCTGTCAGGAACGTCCGGCTGGCATTAGCACAGGGCTTTGTGCGCCAGCCATTGTTTAGGTAGGGAATATTCCTACTCAGGATATCCTTTATGTTTGACTGAGCCCAGGCTGCTCTGCAGAGGAACTCAGCATTTCCACTCAACTTAGCAGGAGTCCTCTTCCTCAAAGTGTGGATTATTTTCTGCGCTGTATAATCCAAATCCACACAGTGGCAGAGGAGCAGAGAGGGGTTTAGCTTTTTAATTTTCTCCTGGTGGGGAAATTTGGACATAAGCCGCCCTCCCCACTCAACCTCTGTTTTAACACAGCTGCCTAGCTTGTCACCCCCCCAGTCGCACTGCAGAGGAATCCAGATTGCAGGCATCAGACATCTTATTATTATTATTACATTTTATTTATTTATTTTGGCATTTCTACTATTTTTTTATTTTGGACAGTGACAGTAGAGAGAGACAGGAAATGCAGGAGAGAGAGAGAGGGGATGACGCTGCGGTAGGGACTCAGCCTCGATACGTGGTATAATTGATTATCAGTTGATCTTTTGCTTATGTCATTTCCCTAATGGAAATTCACAGCTAGTCCTGTGACGTTATGTAACTAATTGAGTAGGATACCAGCAGACAACTCTTAAAATGAATCAATAACCCAGTTTATACCTAGCACCCACCTCTGCTGACCTAATGGAACAGTGCAAACCACATTCGAATGATGCATTCAGGGTCTTGTTAAGTTTGGAAAGTTAGAAAACCAAAGTGTTTCAATAACACACTCTCTTTTTAACAGTCCGCTCTCCCTTCTCTCTGTTTGATATCACATGAATAGCGGCAGGTCCTCTCTATCTGTAGTCCTATGAGCAAGAGCCTCACATAGCCTCTTCATACCAACACTGTTTCCCAGAAAGCCTCAGCCTGGTGAGAGCGTCTGAAGTGAAATGACTTGAATAAATGTGATCAAGAGAGTTTAAGTGGACATGAAGAAGTGCCCATTACATTTCCATTTGTCAAACACTCAGAGGCATGAAACAGCTGAACAGCTGCAGTCACCTCAGACATGAGCAGAACACTGTGAGTGCTGCTTTTGTCTTATCTCAACACTGCTCTGTTATGAGACAAGACGAATCACACCAGCCTAAAATAGTGAGATAGATAGAGATCCAAACCTCTTAAAGGATAATTCCAGTTTTTAATTCCACATTTTTATCATTTTGGCCATCATTCCTATTGGTGATAATAACATGTACTCACTGAGTTCATTGTTGAAATCTGGTAATGCAGCGACATAAGTCTAATGGTGCAAGAAACACGAGCAGTCAGACGATCAGACAGGTTGCAAACAAACCAACGGATTAGTCAAATTATTTGGAAGTGAAAACAAGGCGAACGAAAGTTTTACTATCTGCGCACACACACAGTTTTCCTGGCCAGCAAGGGTTTATTTGCATTTTAGGTGCGTTCACTTTCAATTTTACCTCCAAATAAAGGGGTTTTGATTATATAGATAAACTATTGGCTTGACCGAGAAAGTTCCTTCTTAACCTGGATATAGTAGTTTGACAAAATAAGGTCTACTAACTTTCTTTTTCCAGAGCTTTTAACCACATCTAACAGTCTTTGTGCGGTCCTCATCTACTGATGAAGTAAACTGGTACTATTCTTTAATATCCCTACATCTCCATGCTGCAGTTTCTTTTAACCATTGTTTATACATTTGTTATACATGGCATATAACACAATATTTTCAAACATTCTTGAAGAACATCATATAATTATTAGACATCCACCATAAGACTGTCAAAAAATACCTCAGTGTATTCTTGAACTATTACTGTAGCCCCCTGCCAACTTATTTGCAATGTTATTCACAGGTTTATGGCTGACATCAATATATGTAATTGATGTCACTTTACAGACCATTTGTAAAAACTAGCATGTGCCACATATGCCAAATTTGATCTATTTAAATCAATGTGATCATGTGACGTGACTCCTGCCTGAGCAGCAACCACCATGAATGAGTGGTGAAGCCAGTCCAGAAGTGGTTCAGTTCTTCTAATGGATCCTGCTCCAGAAAAGTCAGACTATTAATATTGTATTGAAGTCAGTGGGAACATGCACAAACTCTTTCTAGAAATACAAAGTCAGCACATGTTTTCTAGATGACATTATGGTCTTAATAGCTGAATTCATTCATTCTGATGTGTGTTGTGGGAGCAGTTATGAACATTATTGGACCGTTTTGGGGGCTGAAGGCTTAATAAATAGGGGTATGTTTGTCAGTGCATTGACTTGATTGCTTAGTTGTAATGGTTTCTGATTGGTTCGACCCACTTCAGCTCCACCGTGTTGCCCAAATGAAATTTTTCTGAATTCATCAAATGACAAGATGGCAGTCAACAGTAATCTCAAATCTAAGCTTCAAAAAGCCTCTTTCAAAAGAAATCTAACATGGGCACCCCTGCAGTTTAGGCACCAACCATGAACCACAACGTCCCTGCTGGGTCTGGTCCGGCCAGGGACCTTTGTAGCATCTCTCTCCGTCATTTCCTGTCATCTCTCCACTGTCTGTAATAAAGGTACAAAAATGCCCAAAAATATACTTAAAAAAACCTTGCAATGTAGACATATTACAAACATTACCTTCATGTGTGTCTGCAGGGCTGGAGGGTGATGATCAACATGGGTGCTATGAAGCTGTTCTCCTAAGAATAAGCAGGCATGGGTTAAATGGATGTTGAATATGGCACCACTATTAGATTGTAAGAATCTGTGTAGTGTTAGTGTTGGGGTTAGTCACCTACAGGGGACTGGTAGCAAGCACAGACCACACTGTCTGTTTATGAGACGCTGGCATCCTATTCAGTGCACATGATGTCTGTATAGTGAAGTATCATAAAACACAAAGCCAGCTAATGTACTGTAGTTTTAGGGGATGCCCTCCACACTCTGCCATTAAGAAGTGTTTTTTTTTTGTCAGGTCAAATCTGTCCAAATGACATTGCTAATTTAGTCTAAAGAAAATAGACTGATGAAGATTCAGTCAGTAAATTACATAACCCTAGTACTGTAGTTTCACACGCTGCTAGTTTTGCACTGGCAGATTACAACTTTCCAAAACAACTCTCTTGCTGTAGTGTGAAAATAATTTCAGTTGTCTCTTATCACTAGAGAGGCCAACAGCATGAGGGAAGTTGTGAATCAGCTTTATGAAATTGTGCAAAAACCTGGAGGTACATTGAGGATTTTGGATGTGAAAAGTGTGTAAAAACACTTTTTAGTACCTTTTTGCAAACAAATTCTGCTCTATTTCAGCCACTGTGATGCTCCCAGTCTTGTCCATCAGTAGAGTTGTTGGTGAGATAATGCTGGAATGGCTGAAAAGGTTTTTCAGGCCACTGGTCTTTATCTAGAGAGGTTTTAGCCTGTCTGATGGGAGCTTCTGTCACTGGACACTTCGATGTTCGAAGCAGTTTGTGGCTGCACTTCAAGGCTGGATTCACATTACTGTCAGTTCATGCAGTTCAGGTGGTGGATTTGCATCAGACAAGCAGAAACACTTGCATGAAAGGGCAATGCTGCACCTTTCCAAAGCCACTGTAACTGTGCTGTAGGGATTTAGCTGGTAGTCTTATTAAGAGAATTACACAACGAGTCAACCAATAAAGAGTTCAGTGTCTTATTCACTGACAGCGGTTAGACAGTGAATTCAATTACAAATAGAGTTTACTTATAACTACTATATAACCCTGTCACCCCAATAGAAAGTAAGCAAGAATGAATGATCCATCTTTGTAGAGTGTAATTTTACATTTTACGTTCATTGTATTGAAATGAGACCTACACCTGAGTTAATTTCTTTGCTAAATGTTTTTTTCAGTTTATTCTCTGTTGTCATGTCTCCAAATCATGGACCATTTTGTTATATTTATGTTTTACCCACCACACCTAACAGGGTAGTTTAACACTTTGAGTTTTTCTCCACCTCACAGTTCCAGTTGAATTGTTAACCTCCTGCTGCGATCTTTTAACACATCCTACAATGAGCCTAAATTCCTTCATCACATTTGTCACAAGCAAGCAGTAAGCAGGAGTGTAAGGATGAGAAAGTATTCCTGCGAGAGAAGTGCCACCGAGAGATATTAAAATGAGAGCTACTATTCTTTTTCCTGTGATGAGGGCAAAATTAGTGGAGGGAGATGTGGGAGAGGTGATAAGACTCAGAGGATGACTTCAGGTACTTTGTGAAAAGAATTTTGATACTGCAAAGGTTACTCTGACATTACCAAGCCAATTCTGTTCTACAACAGGAAAGCTGTAGTAGCACAGAATTACAGAGAGCAAAGGTTAATAATACTACAAGGCAAAGGGGTTTAGTATGCTTGAACCTAACTAGTTCGTAAGACCAGGCAAAAAGCCTGCTATAGCCTCCCTCTGGCTGCATCTCACTGCCCCCCAATCACTTTGTATAAAGCATCCTGACACCTTAAGCATCTACAGCTATGCTAGCGGCTCTGTGAGGCAGCACGTACAGTGGGCACAACTGTGCTTTCACGCTAAATGAAGATGACACATCGTACAAACTACTTCTTTTCAAGCATACTCCAACCTTATGTTCACAATGAAAATGCTAACATGCTGATCTTTAGCATGTAATTTTTACCATGTTCACCATCTTGGTTTAGCATGTAAGCATGGTAATAAGAGCGGGTCGGCCATTAATTCCATGGATGGCGGTTCAATTCCCAGCTCCACATGTCAATGTGTCCTTGGGCAAGACACTGAACCCTAAGTTGCTCCCGATAGAGGCCAGCACCTTGCAAGGCAGCTTGGTTGCCATTGGTGTGTGAATGTGTGTGTGAATGGGTGCTATATACGTAAGTGAAGTCCATTTACCATTACTATTTACCAAAATTGTTAACCTGAGGGTGGCACTAGAGCAAAAGTCAGAGGATCAACAAAGTCATTAGGATTTATTCTCTGGGAGAATATATATATAAATATCTGTACCAGATTTTAATTGAAATCCATCCAATAGTCAAGATATTTCAGTCTGGACCAAATTAGTGGAACGACCAACATTGCTATATAATGATGATAATAAAAATAATGGCAAACTCCAACTGAGAGAATTGTCTAATGCAGAAACATTACCAGTTAAAATGTACAGTACTAAAGTTTCATCATTGGGGAACAACTTTGAAATATCCTTTGCTTCGCGGGTGGCCTGTTTCCATTCGATCACCTTTAAAATTTGACAAGTTCCCATTAAATTCAACATGACCGACTTACATTCAAACCACAGATTGGTCCCTATTTACTCACTGTGCTGCAGCTGTGGGCGCGTCATCAGTTAAACATGATTCTGAGCTTCATTTTCGCTTGCTAATCTGCAGAGTGCTGACACTGTTTTTATCCCTCCTGCAGGAGTCACCCTCTTTGTGGCACTTTATGACTATGAGGCACGGACAGAAGACGACCTCAGCTTCAGGAAAGGAGAAAGGTTCCAGATTATCAACAGCACGTAAGTCGCTACAGCTGCTTATCAGACTGCCTGCACTTGGGAGGAATGCAAGCTTCCCATTTTATCACTGTCTTAAAGGGGATGATGCTGCTGGGAGGGGAGCAGACAGGGCGTCACTTTTCAGCTGAGCTAAAAGTGGCAGCTTGTACATGGGAAAGAAGTGTTGTGGTTTCATAATCTGGAGCAAGCTAGAGCCCAAAATAAATCTGCTTTACTTCAGTTTGTGGAAGTATAAAATTATAAAAAGTCATGTTTAGCTGTTACAGCCAGCCTGGCAGCCCCGACATTGACAACTGAATTTACACGTGGAAAAAAAGGCTTAGATGCAGTGATAATTGTTAAGAAAGCCAAAATTGGCAGCAACTTTATATCGGGTGCAATATTAAAGGGTGCAAAGCATTTCAATGAGGTAAAAGTAGTGGCTTGAACATGCAATATGACAATCATCAGTAAACACAGTTTATTGAAGGTTTACACTGGGTGGAGCAGGGTCTCCAGCCAGCAGTGATGAGTGTGGTGTTCCTTCCAGACTTCCCTCTGAGCTTGGACAGGAAGTGCCCTGTTACACTTACAGGGATGCTGGCTAGTCTTTCTTCCAGTCAGCAGAACTGCAGACGACCAGTATGTGTGTGTGTGTGTGTGTGTGTGTGTGTGTGTGTGTGTGTGTGTGTGTGTGTGTGGATCATGTGCCAGCTCTTTAACCATCCTGGCCTCAGCTTGCATATGGTTTTGGTTTTCTTTCTGTCTACATGAGGCTGTGTCTCAGCCTGCTGGAGTGACCCTCAGCTGCCTCTCTCTTTGTTTGGGTTTCTGCAGTGGCGCAGTGACATTTGAGGAGACTTCTGGGTCTGTGCTCTGACCCTGTTCTCCTTTAGATGTTATTGTAATTAGGCAGCTCACTGCATGTACTGTACAGTACTGCATAGGGACGGCAGGTTTACTGTGACTCCATTGTTTCATAATTAAGCTGATTACCTGTATGTAATCATGAGTACACTGCTAGGTTTCTGTGCTAATAGGTAAACACACAGCCAGTGGAATGGCACAGTATTGTATGGCAGCCCTATTTTTACCATGAATTCTGGATAACTAAGTAGGTTTAGTTTCACAATGAAGTCATTCAGACTTATTTGACAAATCTCAATGTGAACTTGATGTTCAAGCACGTTTTAAGAGTCTCCTTTTTATTTCAGTATCCTAAAGAAATCAGTCAATACACTTATATTTAGTTCAACTGATACTTGATGATGGACAACGTTTTTGCATGTTAACGAAAAAGATCTCTGCCTTTACTGTCTTATTTTATGTTAATGTTTAATTCTAGCATTTTAGGAGAATATTACATATAGATTTATTTCCCCAAAAAACATGTAGTTTTTCAGTCCCAAGTAGTGGTCTCAGATCAGATAAGATATTCCTCTCAGGCTGCGTACGGCCACAGCAACCTCCACCAATCAAGAGTGATGGGGCAAAGGGGCAAGGGTTTTGGTCTGGGAATATGGGGGTTTTAGTTACATGGGGGGATTTATGTCCTACAGTTGAAAAAATCATCACATGGTGGACATGTTATAGGCTGATTCCAGTATTGTTAGATTTAATATATTTAAGTTCAAAATAACAATTTAAGAACAGTCAAAAATCCCAATAATGAAAAAAATGTGTAATGTTTATTTTGAATATCTAATAATCATAATCATAATCATTTCTGAGACGTTTCCTGTAAAGAACAATATCATTTTGAATTATAGGGAGAGTGGAGAAAGTGAGTCAATTAGTATGCTAGCAATCAATTGTAATCCATTCCAATCTAGCATGACCTAGGTAGTCAAATGTACAGTTCAACATATATGAAGAATAACACTTCCAATAATACAATTAGTAGTACATAGAAACTTCACAGGAAATGATTAGGAAATGACAGACCTGTATCTTTTTGGTGTCAGTGGGCCGTTATGGTGAAATCCAGGACGAAAAAAAGACTGCGTGGACATCACACCCTTGGCTAAGTGTTAACAAAACATTAATACCCCGAGACAGAAAATGTACACGTGCTGTCTTTGACCCTCATGTAGTTCTAATATCAGTCCAAAGAATGCTAGTGAATGCAGCACTAGTGTTTCTATTGGTGGATTTATTGATGCTTTCCTCTAAACAAGCATAAAGTGAGCTTTCACACAAGCATACATTGTCTCAAATATAAAATGTTAATGCGTATGCCATGTAAGCCAGCTTCTGATGAATTATGAAAACCTGCTACTGTACATGGCTGCCTTATCACCTCAGCCTTTGGCCCAGCAAGGTCAGTCTTCCTCCTCACCACACCCAGAGAGCATCCTGTCCCAGCCAGCGTCTTGCACATTCCACCACACACCTCGGTCCCTGCTGGGCCTCAGCCAGAGCAGGAAGAAACCGCCGTTAGAGCCTAGACTCCCTCCTCTTCCTTCTCCTCCTCCTCCTCCTCAGCAGGGGCCAGACAGAGCTGCATCTTCACCACTTCTCCCCTCCTCCCTCTCTCCTCTCCTCTCCTCTCCACCTCCCTCCGTCCGCCCACACTTCACTGCTTCAACCAGCCTCAAATATGGACTGGGCTTCATCCAGCAACCACACTGACCCCTGCTGGACAAAGGCAGTAAAAGCCTAAAATCCTTATCTGCTC
Source organism: Macquaria ambigua (assembly GCA_008360985.2). NCBI lineage: Eukaryota > Metazoa > Chordata > Actinopteri > Centrarchiformes > Percichthyidae > Macquaria > Macquaria ambigua. The sequence goes on from VMKM01000541.1 coordinate 157,561, forward strand.
CAGCCCGTCAGAGCTCGCAGGAAGTGACTGACAGATGCCCGAGCAGGCGGGGCTCACGTGGAACAGGGCCACCAGAGATCCCTCCTCAGCTGACAGAAGGCACTGCTGTCCCTTTTTGTTTTCTGATGGCATCCTCCAGGAAACAGGCCTCCATCCCTGAATGTTTATAAGGCACTGCATTCAGCTCAGGCTTTTTATAACCCACTGTGAGTGTGCTATTGTGAAACTTCATCAGACATAATCAGGAAATAGCTCCCGTTTTTACAGAATTTAAAGTTAATTAAATTAGTATTGTTCTGATTCAACTGCAGGCTATGAATAAACACTCACTCACTGTTGTGTTGTGAGTGGCTGCCTGTACTGTATGACTCCTCTCATTCAACACAGTCCTGTGTTTAATTATTCTCTCATCAGCAGTCACCATGGGGAGAGAGGATTTGAATCCATTTGGAGGCAGGAGGGAGGTTCTTTGTTTACTCTTGTTGTTGTTTTCTGTCTTTTTGTGGCAGAGTTGGTTTAAGGGGGTTTGTTTCTGGAGACAAAAGAGGCAGCGGGACAGACTGGGGCCCACCCCGCCCCGTCTGTTTCTGTCTCTCTGACTCCATGCAAACACACATAACGACACATCTTACACCGCACAAACACATCCGCTCGCTCCTGCATACTTTTCTCTCTCAGACAGGCAGATTGTTGAGACTCCATCTTTCCCTCCTCCCTCCTGAGGGATTCTCCATGAACAAAGGGAAGCAGGCCTGTTTCTGCCTGGGATGTCGTCCCCAGGCGATCGCCCATCATGGCTTTATTCAGCATAAATGAAGGACCAACAACGCCCCTCCTCTCCTCCCCCTTCCTCCACTCCCTCCTCTTTTTCTCTGTCTTTAGCATCCCTTTCACACACACACCAACACACACCAAAAGACATTCCCTCCTGGTGTGTGAGGGATGTGATAGAAACAAACACCGGGTGGTACAGTGTGTCAGAGAGACATTGTCAAAGCACTGAGATGGGGGGAAGGAAATGCACGTGTGATTGTGCATTCATGTGAAAGCATTGGTAATGATGGTAAACCACTAGCTGTCCCTTGTTAGCTGTCCCTTAAGGCAGCCAGATATTGATGTGTGTGAAGAGGAGGGTGAAGGAATGAAGAGAGATGGCGAGGAGAAGGGAGGAAGGGAAATGGTGGAGAAGTACAGATAAATAAGGGGAGAGTGTCTGTAGGAGTGTGATAAAACTCCACCCTCAGCCTGTCTACTACCTTATCCACTTCTGCTTTAGTTAAAGGATACCATTTGTTATCTGTGTTTTTGTACCTGTCAACAAATCCCATGAAAAGATCAAATGTGTAAGTTACTTTGAGATTTGACTGGAGCTCTTCTGCGATGGTTTAATGGCATCCATCTCTGGACTGGAGACTTAGAGAATTTAAGTTTAAAATGTGTGCTAAATTTGAATGGGACCACTTGATGAGTGTTTGTGGGATCAAATCAAAATAAACTACAGTGTGTGTGTTCATGGTAACGAAGGAACGTGTCACCAAGTGCAACGGTGTTACTCATTAGCTGTGGTTACATGGACAATATTTCTTCAACCCAATTGAAATCATTCTGATTAGAGATTCCAACTGAACTGTTTACATGGACACTAAATAAAGGGATCCGATCAGATGTGTGTTCATGTTCAAACCCCCAGTTCGTTGTTTCGAGCCTTTCGGCCATCAAGGTGTTCAACAATCCTTAAATCCTTTAAGTTGTATCAGCCACAGAGCAGTTTAGTTTTGCTGCCGCCATGTTTCTGTCCCTCCCAGAAACTTGTTCACGTCACCTAATGTTCCCCCAGGTGGATTAAGTGTTTGAACGTTCAACTATTGAACAGATTATCAAAGGTTTACACCTCACCTCTCAATCCGATTGAAAATTCCTTCCGATCAGGCCGGATCGGGCCAGTCTCTTCCGATTGAGGTGGTTACATGAGGCATTTTTATTCTGATTGGTCTGTTATTCCCATTATTAGTGGAATATTAGGGTCCATGTAAACACAGCTAATGATGTGTTTTTAATAGTTTTTTGGACAACAGTGGAGCTCTATGGCACACAGGGAGAAGATATATCAGGCTTTAGCTACACAGGCAATTCTTATTAGTAGGATCAGTTCATTGTTGGTTTTGGTCTTTTCATGGGATTTGTTGGCAAAAAGCAAAATGAAGCATATAAACTGACTTATCCTTTAATGATTTCCTCCATTTCTCAGAGTGACTTCCAACAACGCAGAGATCAGTACAGTGCAGTACTGGCCTTATTTATGGCAAGAGCAAAAGCTGCTCCAGTGATATGCCTCAGTAGCTTCAGTAGACTGTGACGCTGCAGTGCATCATGTTCTACTAGGGGCTTCTGTGGGTGTACAAATTGATCTACTTGCCTCTTCTGCAATGAATTTCTACCTGTATGATTGTTGAACATTGGCAAAAAATAGCAGCCCAAGAGGGAAGCCCTGACTCTGATTCTGAGGGACCAACACCAAAACCTGCTCTTTAATGTCCATGTTTGAGTTTTATCTGCTCTAAAACCACAGATGGGTGCCAAATGAATGGAAAACCCTCAATTAAGCAGCCACTTCCATACAGGAAGTATGTGATGAATGGTATTCATCTCCCCAGTAGAGTTCTAGAGACTTGGAGAATCTATGCCAAGGAGCATTGAAGACGTTCTGGAGGCTCATGGTAGAATATCACTTTACTGAGACACTTTATGTTGGTTTTTACTTTCATTTGTCATCTGTTATTGACAGGAGCAAAATAAAAACCAAATAACATATCAGGCTGAAAGTGTTTATGATTGATTTCTTTTCTAAGCTGGACAGATTGTCAGTCACTTGCCATTTTAGTGGTCACCTCATGTAGGAAAAAGTCAGCCACTAAACTTTTCAGTCTGGGGACGCATGGTCCCACATTACTTTACCCATTTCCTTTTAAAATGTCTCAAATATCAATATTATGGCATATAATGATTGCATTTCTATGCATTTTAAATTGGTGAATTTTCAGTTTCTCATGCTAATGTTTGTGATGGCAACTCAAACAGTCCATGTACCTCAATGAATATGGCCAAATAAACAGAATTTCAGCTTTTAAAATGGAAAGATATGAGGAAGGAGGAGGTGATCTCAGAGTGTGTACCCAGAAAGTGGGAATATGAAAGGAAGAAAAGATGAAATATGAGAAATGTTGGGCAGGGAGGAAGATGAGTAGCTGAGTGAATGGACAGATGAAAGAGTTTGGGGGATGCAGTGAGGGATGGATGGGCCCAAAGAGAGCTGGAGGTTTGTGAGGAAGAGATGCACAGAGGACATCAGAGAAAGACACTAATGGCTGTGTGGGCGTGTAGGCTAAGAGGTCTATAAGGAGTCTCTCCTCTCCCTTTTTTCACTTTCTAGACATTTAGCAGACACCCTTTTTTTTTTAAAGCGACTAAACTTCAATTCATGTGTCACTAACGCCCACATCAGCGATTGAGTGCAGAAGCTGAAACAACAGGGCCAAGAATGTAGGAAAACAGTTAAGCTATGTTTATCTTAAAAGAATAGTTTTTTTAACATTTTGTGAAATGCTTGTATATGCTTTCTTCCCGCAATCTCAGGTCTGTACGTTAAATACTGAGCTGGAGTCGGGATGTGGTTAGCCTAGCTTTGCATGAAGACTGGAGGCAGGGGGAAACAGCTAGCCAAATTTAGACATAGATGATCTGCCAATAACAGTCCACTAAACATAAATATCACCCATTAAGTTCATGTCTTCCAATCATTTGATCTCTGTTCATTTTCTTTCTTGAACAACATTTTAAATCATTCCCCATAGAATTCCACGAATTTGACTCAAACTACTGAAAAATATTTCTTGGCTTTCTTTCTGTTAGTCTTACTCTTGGAAAGAACAGCAATACATAATATTTTTAGAGTCAAACTGTGGAATTTTTATAATGATTTAAAATGTTGTTGCTAAACTAAAGAAAATGTATACAGATCGAATAATTGAACAATATGAACTAAATGGTTTAGTAGACTGTTGGTACTGCTGCTGGTTGTGTATGTTTTGCTGTTCATATTTTTATTTATATATATGTATTTTATATATATTTCCAATGATTATTTTTTAGATGACAGTGTATATTTGGTAAAAAAAAATGTTGAAAGTATACACTAAAGTGACCTGAAATAAACAATGAATGAATGAAAGCAAATCATTATTTTCCAAAATATTGAACTATTCCTTTAATAACTTCCATTCTTGATTCCTCTCAACTCGTGCCATGTGTGCATGTGTGTATACATTTTTAGTATGGGTGGCTGCAGGGCTAAACTACGACGGCATATTAGGGCCATTGTAGGTAAAAAAAAATTAATAATTATGGAGCCATGGGAGGGGGTAATATCGTGAGAAAAAAACTTAAAAAGTGTTACATTTACAAGAAAAAAACTCACAAAGTTACAAGAAAAAAACTTTTTCATCAAGGAACCACATCGTTTCACTTTGGTGTGTTTAGTGGTTTATTGCTTTTTGGTGTCTAAATATTTTGGCATATGATTACTGTAAGCCCCACAGCCAAGCTTTTTCTGAGTTTTTTACTCGTAAATTTGTAACTTTAATCTCAGAGAATATCCAAGTTTTTTTCTCGTAAATGTACGACTTTAATCTCAGAGAATTTCTGAGTTTTTAATTTATTTTTTTTAACCTACAATGGTCCTAATACTCTGTCGTACTAAACAGCCCCCAAACTGCCTCTTCACAGCCACATGTTGCCCTCTGCTTTACTCACTACAGACTCACTTGACCCTATATGTTTTCCACATGGACAGTATTAGGGAGCAAGTCAAACTACTACTAAAGCTGTACTTTGATGTGTTCAGTGGCTCAGAGCATGTTAGCTCATATGAAATAAAGTGTATTAATGTGCTCCTTCTGTTTCTCCTCTTTTCCCCTTCTCCCAATCCTGTCTCTCTCTCTTTCAGTGAAGGGGACTGGTGGGATGCTCGCTCGCTCACCACCGGTGGCAGCGGCTACATTCCCAGTAATTACGTGGCTCCAGTGGACTCCATCCAGGCTGAGGAGTAAGTAGTCTGTCTGTCTGTGTGTGTGTGTGTGTGTGTGTGTGTGTGTGTGTGTGTGCTCAGAGACCCGCAGTACACGGGTCCAGGACTAGTGACTTTCATCTAGAATGTGCTTGGAAGTAGCTCGAGATCAGTGGACGCAAGGCAGCAGACTTGTGCAGACGTAACCCTCTGAGGAAAGAAATCCAGGAGAAAAAGCTGCCGCCGTCCCACAGTTTTTACTTTCCCCGCAGGGTGGACGTTTCTCCTGGCCCGATAAAATGACATTTATGTGACACTATAAAGAGAAGGACTTAGAATGTGAAATTCCAGACTGTGGGTGAGAGGTAAATATATCCAAGTAGGGGATTTTTTAAATTTTACAGGTTATTGAGTCATACATTTTTAGCATGAAAATATATGCACTCCTTAACCATTAAGTTTCCCTCTGACGTGATGAATGGAAAGGAATGAGAAATAAAAGTATTTTAATCTTCCTCATTCGGCGTGTGGTTTTGTCTGTCTGTGTGTGTGTGTGTGTGTGTGTGTGTGGCATCAACTGCTGCCACAGACCTGGACCACCTGCCCCTGCCCAGACCCTTCAGTCAGATTAAGGTTTCTGGGTAAAGATTAATTCAGTTAACTGTGAGGTAAAATCTCATTATGAGCCCACTGGAGCATGCTGGGATTAAAAAAAGAGAGAAGGTGTGGGTGCAGCTCCGCTTATCAGCACGGATCTACCTCTGTGAAATACGCATTTTGGTGTCGTACTGCTCACATTTCCTCTGTCTTTGTTCCTTATCTCAGTGTAGTTTCAGTTTCACTGATGTGAGAACCACTTTGGAAACGTAGGTTTTCAAGAGATGTTGAAAGAGTTTTCCTCCATCTTACTGTTGACCATTGTTTTTGGTTGCTGTTTCTTTAGAGACATGCTGGTAAACAAGTAATCATAATTGGAGGTTTCTACTGCCCCTGCTATGAATTACAAGTAGAAAAAAATATTTTTCCCAGGTTTAGAGACTGTGACTAAACATTCACTTATGCACAGATCTGCAGGAACAAAGGCAGCAGGCCTTGAACTAGTCACAGTCCATATGACAGGCTAGCTGCTGGGTTAGAGTCAAAATGCTAATATACAAACCAAAAGACCTGACTTATTTACAACAAAACTAAAAGTGTAAAGGCCCACTAGCAGTCCCTAGTGGCTGCAATGCTACTTGCAACCCACATTATGAAAGTGTTGGACAGAATGAACAACCTACTGACAATTTTGCTAGTCTTAGACCTTAGTCTTAACCATCATGGGGCTAAAAAAGTACATTTTGTCCGGAGGGTGCCACTGAAGAATTGAGTGAGTGAGTGAGTGAGTGAAAATGGTTCATCATCTGGGAAGTACAAGAAGTGCTCAGTAAAGGTCACAGCAGTCTATGCAATACATTTTATTATGTCTTGTGTAGTTGTGCACACACATATTTTTTGCTTAGTGGAAATGTTGGCCTCATCACTAGATCACTAGAGGAAAAGTCAGGAGGTCAATTCTAGGATTTATCTTCAGGGTACCAGCAATATCCAGACTACATTTTCTGGCAAATGTCGGAACTTCAGCTAACACCTTGGGATCGACAAAAACTTTAAATCCATATACATTCATTACAAAACAAACAGTTGTAAAACTAAGACAAAATGACCACTAAAATTAGCCATTAGGTCTCGAAAGCCACCAGAAGTTGTATTAATATGTTATTTTTGCACGGCTCAGTCAGGGAAAAACACTCACGTGCATGTGTTACGGGAACACATATTGATCACAAGCTGTATTTTTCATCAACAAAGTTCTTGCACATCATTAAGTCTTATGCTGCATTCATGTGCTCTACGGATTGGTCCCATTTCCCACTTCGGTGTGTTCATGAGCTTTTAAGTGTGTAATGAGTGTGAAAACAGAAAGAAGATGCGATGCTGAAACAGTTTGAAGTGATTTTGTCCCACACTTGTTGCTGCACCCGTACATTCCCTAAAACCACTCAAATATTTCTTTACCTGACTTGTTATCACGGTTTATGCTAATAAATAACTTTTCTAACTAATCTAGGTCACTCTCCGTGGACAGTAACTAACGGTTACAACCTAATACCATATTACAAATTACAGAGCAAAAAAATGATATGCAATACATAAATTAATAAAAAGTTTCTTACCATCAACCAAACGTTTACTTTCGTCCGCCATGTTTCTGCGTATACGGTATCACATAAACTTTCGGCAAGTCGGGCAAGTTGTGTACCAATATTTTTGCCAACTTTCCAGGTCGTTCCGACTTGAGAGGGCGTTCACGTGACTTTTCCCAATCTGGAACTAATTTTTCTGATTATTCCGACTGCACATGAATGCAATATTAATGGCAGGTGTGTAAGCTCAAAAAATATTGACCACAATGACTACAAGTGGCTGATACTGTGCAGGATTTTCTGGCTCTGGGTTCTTCTCAGAATGACCTTCAGAAACGTACAATAAACTTGCCTTACGCACGACTAGAACAAACTAAGGGAGCAAGCAAATGCGGACTTACTGCAGGGGATCAAGGCCTTCTAAATCTGCTATTTGAGTTAACACGTTTTCTCCTGTAATTGCAGCTGGTACTTTGGTAAACTGGGCCGTAAGGATGCGGAGAGGCAGCTGCTGTCCACTGGCAACCCTAGAGGAACCTATCTCATCCGGGAGAGTGAAACCACAAAGGGTAAAACCACAGACACACTCACACTGTCAACCTGAGTGAGTGTGTGTGTGTTTTTTATGCCATGACAGATTCACTAACACATCAGCCTGAGAGTGTAATTACAAGTAGAACCTGTGGAATCTTTCTGAGCTCTGATATTTCCCACAAGGCTTTTGTGTTAGCTATGACTGAATATAGAACTTCATAGATATATAGAACTTGGTTACTTATTCTTTGATCAAGTCCTTGACGTCCAGTGACTCAACCCCTGAACTGTGTGTCCCCCAGGTGCCTTCTCCTTGTCCATACGGGACTGGGACGATGTGAAAGGTGACCATGTCAAGCATTATAAGATCCGCAAGCTGGATAGCGGTGGCTACTACATCACCACCAGGGCTCAGTTTGACACGCTGCAGCAGCTGGTTCAGCACTACTCAGGTATAAACACTACGCTTTAGACTGCTTTTGCATCCAGATGATAATTTTAGGATTTACTGTGGTTCATTTTAGGACATATTATTTATAATTTTGGTTAATTTAGAACGTATCTGGTTAATCTTAGGACTTATTCCTGTTCATTTTAAGATATTCTGCATAATTTGTATGGATGTATTCTGCTTAATTTTAGGACATATTCCAGTTAATGTATTCTAGTTCACTTTAGGATGTATCCTCGTTACCTTTAGGGTATATTCTGGTTCATTTTAGGATGTGTTCTGGACAGAAGCAGAGGAAAACGGCAGCAAATACAGACATAAAAGGATATATAAATATATTTTTTTTTTCAGTTTAACTTTTTGTATCTTGCTCTTAAGCTTTTGACCATACCTGATCTCTGGGATTTGGTTTGATAAGCTGCATCACTGATGCAACGGCAACTCATAATATGTGATCTATATCAAGTTATTGCCTAGTGCAGATAAAAACCTACAGCACTGAAAGAATATGGTATGAAGGATTGCACTGACCACTCTCCATTAAAAAGGGAAACAGACAGATGTTGCCATAGGGAGATTTGTTATGATGGAGCGTTGATACTGTGGCCCCGTTTGCACAGGCCCAAATAGCAACATCAAAGCCTTCTCTTCTGTCCGATGTCCATTTCTTTGAATTGATCCAGAATGCATTAAGCAGACACTGTTACACTGTAATTGCATCTGGTCTGCCATCACATTTTCACATACAGGAATAAAAGGTGCCACTTACCATGAAGCACAAATAGAAAGAAATGGAAAGCTACTGTATGTCAACCTTAGCTGCCTTACATGTGTCTATATGTATTTAGATTCACATTCCTTTTTAATTCAGCACTACTGAGCAGTGAACAAGAAACATAAATGTTAGAGTAGAAAGGCACTTTGTTAGCACTCTTCTTGAACAAAGGGAGAGAGGGAGTTAGTATGTCACTGTGAGCTCATCCAGATGTGTGTGTTGAGCTTGTTCCTCCTGGCTGTGAGTGCTATCAGGAGATGGCCGCTGCGTCTGTGCCGCTGACACACATATTTGATAATCAGATTTGCAGGATGAGACAGATTATTGTCCATAGTTGTACTCATGCAGTCTGTGTTTTTCTCCCCATCTCTTTCTTAAGTTTGTTCCCATTTGCTTCTCTTACTGTCTTTCTTTATGGATGATCTGTGTTCTCAGTCTTGCATTTGTTCTGTTTTCTTACTGAGAAAGGGATATCACGCTCTAATTGGCACATTGACATATCGATGTTTAAGCCCTAAAATCAACACCATGGATTTTCTGTATGTGTTTGTGTCATGGCACATTAACCGTCCCTCTACATTTTATCACCCCTCTAGATGACGTATGGAGCCGACAACACGTCTTTGCAAATAACCTTGACTCTTTTCAGGGCTTGTGTTTTTATTGCTTTATGCTTTCCTCTTTTTTTCCATGTCTTCAAAGAGCTAAAGATCACATCTGGCATCACATAATGTAGCTATTCTTCAGATGCAACTAAAGGGATGAGAAAGGAACAACACGTGGCCTTGAGAATCCGCTAGGCTGCAAATCTGAATGTCGATCACATTTAAAGCGAGACTATGTAATGTTTGAAAGAACAAATAGCCCATTCTTCCTCTTACAAATAGAAATTTGAATTCTTAAGCAATAAAACAGCCTTGCTAAATTCAACACACTCAGGGGTTTTGCTGCTACAACCACTTGGTCTGGTATGACCAGCAGCTAATGGTGGCTAATGTTAGTTAATGTTAGCAAACTTTGGATAGATATTAATCCTCAACTCATATTCCTGAGTCAGTTTGCTGAATTCCTGATGTCACTGAATGTGCTTCGGTTGAAACCCCATTTCCACCAGTAAAAGAAAAAAGTAGATGAAAAGTTAGACATGATGAAAAATAAAAATACTAAGTCAAAATCATGAGATACTACGTTAAAATAAGTCAGAATGTTGACTTACTATCCCATGATTTTGACTTAGTGAGGAACAATTATGAGTTAGTAAGTCAAATTTTTGAGATGGTAATAGCACGTCAAAATGTTGACTTATCGAATAAATCTACAAATGTTGACTTAGTAATTCTTTAAGAGATACTAAATCAAAATGTTAAGCATTAGCAAGTCATAATTTTGACTGAGTATCTCATAATTTGGAATACCATGAGTGTTTTTATTTTTGTCATTCCTAACATTTTTTTTGTTTGTTTGTTTTTTCTTGGCAGAGTTGGGCTTCCGTAGATACACAGTGTCACAGATAAACATGTCAATGGTGTTATTACAAAAGCAATAAAACCATTGCATAGTACAAGACATAAAGGCACAGTTACCTCATCAGGAGACATATTTGTTGTTTCCTGCCTCCACTCACTCACACTCAGGTTTTCTAATGATGATGTCTTTAAAGCAATTGACCCAAGAGGTTATTTTCAGCCCATTCATTCATTGTGCCCGGGTTGGGTCAGGGCCTTTTATTAACTACCACTTGGTGGCACCAAAGTTAGAAATGTAAACTTCTCAGGTTTGGTTATTGAATACAGAACCATCTCATGAATTGTCATAGTGACTTAGATTCATTGATAGAATGTTTTCTATGAGGAAACCAAAACTGAATGTCAGACAAAATAGTTGTAACAAGTTGAATTCATTGCTCTGACTTTAGCAGCAAGATAGATCGAGTGCTGACAGAGTCTTCCTTTAAAATTAAATAAGCTTTCATCGGGGAGTAGCAGATTCAACTTGATCGAAGCATAAAATTCATCATTTGAATCGGCCACGCCTTTCTAGGAAACACTGACTGTTTTGCAGCATGGTGTGTGGATACGGTCCACATATTGACAGGTTTTATGACAGCCAGCAGAGTGAACATAGAGCTGTATTGATGTCTGAGTAGAGCAGCTGAGGCAGCAGGCAGGCCGCCCAGATGGGCTTTGATGGCTGAGTTACAGGTTGATCACTCCCATGGGCGAGACGTGGGCCTTTATCTCGTCTTTACTGCCCCATGCAAACAACGTAGGGCCTTATCACTGGCAGCGGGGAGGAAGGGGAGTCACTTTGTCCCTGCCGTATTAGGAGGGGGAGTCTCTATAGATATCAGCATGGAAGTACCAATGGAAACTCTACCCTAATCCCTTGGCTTAATCAATTCAGGCAAACATGAGAGCTTCCTCCAGAGTAAAAGCGAGATGTTTGATTTCATAACACAGACGACATGGTGTCATCAGCTAAAGTGACTACCACACACAGCCAATAGAGAGGATCGAAATGGAAGCACCTGGAGTACCACTCTGTTGCCTAAACAAGCATGGTCGTTAATGCTTCTCATGGTGCATAAAGTCCCCGTGCTCCATCTTTATGTTTAACCACAACTGTAGATGTACCTTTCCCAGATGAGCGACTGACAGTCGGAGCTATCTCTTTAAATTACCGTCATTATCGTAAAGTGTATGCAAGTCATAGATGCTATTAGCCAAAGTGAGCCATAACATAGAGCCTATACTATAACCTGCACCCATACTCCAGCTTTTGCAGCATGTAATACCTTTACTGTGCATTCATTCAGCAAGATGGGGCCACAACGGAAATACTTCAAGATGCAGTGGAGAAAATCATGCCCTAAATAACATTTTACTACCACGTATCCCTTAAACATAACTGCAAAGCTACATCTAGCTATATTGGTTTAAGTGTAACAAACCAAAATGATCACATGGCAAATCATAATGTACAGATCCACAAATTCAAAAAATGAAAGTCATCCACAACACCAAAATCACAAAAACACATAATTGCTAATCCACAGGAATGCCTTTATATTTGCTTACTTCATTTTCCAGGGGTAAGGTGCCAGTTCTTAACTGAGCACACAGTGTTCTCTGTGAATGATATTTAATGTATGGTTCTGTGTAGTACTCTTCTTTGATTTGGATTTAGTAGCTCATAATTTTGGCTTACCATGAGTGTTCTTATTTTTGTCATTCCTAACATTTCATTTGTTTGTTTTTCTTAGTGGAAATGGGCTTCCATAGTTACACTGTTTTAACATGTCCCAGATAAACATTCATTGATTTTAATAGATGTAAAGGCACAGTACTTCATCAGGAAACATATTTGTTGTTTCCTACTTTCACTCACACTCAGGTTGCCTAATGATGATTCTAAAGCAAACTGACTCAAGAGGATCTTAGGAAATTAAGGGAAGTAGATTTTTTGATTTGGGTATAATTTCTAAGCTTTCATTTAATCCAGATATTCTCCTTCCATTGTTCTTTGTAAATCTCTAATAATTTTTGTTTGACTATATTAATTTTACAGTGCAATTTCTTCCTGAAAATATTGGAGTACTTTGGAGCGACTTAGTATTGGACTGTCAATAAGGTTGAGGGTCAAAATAAAAAATCATCAAAATCTGTGCAGAAGAGGCTCAGATATTATGACTTTTAGTGTGGGTCAATAGTCCAAAAATACTGGATCCTACACTTCCCAAAATGCAGCTCAACTCCCTGTCTAATAAATGCCCATATTCTTTAAACTCCATGCTCCGGTTTGTAACGCAGGCTTACCATTAAAGATTTGTAGATTCCAAGCCCAAGCCAAAAGACCCTGATGACTTGACAAAGCTCCTCCAGAGCCTCAGAAGACATTGTACTGTTTAGACAGGAGTAGTACTCTCCATGACTACAAGACTGAGGTTGATGTGTGAAATCAGTGGAGTTCCCCTTTAAGGTGTTAGGACTGTGACAGCACCTCTGTCTCACTGGCTCCTGTAGATAAATTCCTAGTAGTGTTTTATTTGTGCTGAGATGTGTACGACCTGGCAGCACTCCAGTTGATTTGATGATCAGTAAGGATCATGGAGACCACATTAGACTGATTACTGCTGGATCCCCTGACCTGGAAGCAGCCTGTGTGCCATCCAGGAAATGGAAAGAAAGGAAGTGATTTTCAGCTTTCATGTTTACTCTTCTCTGGGTTGTCCCTGTTTATAATTGTTGTGTTGCTTCGAGGCTTTCCCCTCTCCTGCAGAATGCTCTGCTAACTCTCTGTACACCTTTCTCTATCCTCTTATTTGTGCATCGCTGTGCGGCGTGTGCAGACCGAGCCGCCGGGCTCTGCTGTCGCTTGGTGGTTCCCTGCCACAAAGGGATGCCCCGCCTCGCTGACCTGTCTGTCAAAACCAAAGACGTGTGGGAGATCCCACGGGAGTCGCTGCAGCTCATCAAGCGTCTTGGGAACGGGCAATTTGGGGAGGTCTGGATGGGTACGGATCCAGTCGCCTCTGGAAGAAGAGGCCGCATGGAAGGAGCCACACTGAGCCAGCAGAGACTGACTCCGAAACACAAGCAAATAATCTGGCCCAGAAGGGGAGTGGATCAAATGAGAAAATGGAGCAGAACATTTTGATAATTCTCAGTTTGGGGCTTTTGCCAGGGAGATACTTCTAGTTTTTGACCCCTCCCTCCCAAAATCATCTGGAAAAACATCCAATGTGTCAGGAGACTCTGCTCTCACAGTCTAAAGATGGCTCCCTTCCATGTCCCTCAATGCATGTTCCTCTCCCCGGTAGTTAACCCTCTGTGCCTTGCCTTCCCTTCCCTCCCCCTGTAGAGAGTGCGGATGGTTTGTGCTTTAATTTAACGGGCGTGTGTGTGAACTACATCCCTGACACTGTGGGCTTGAGTCATGATGCCTGGGAGATCAGCAGAGATGCACTTGAGTTGGAAGTAAAGCTGGGGACGGGATGTTTTGCTGATGTGTTTTACGGTAAGGAAATCCTACCAAAAAAGTACCCTGTAATTAATGTTCACCTTGGGCCACCCTGGAAATAAATGTGAAGATTTTCATTTATCCTTTTCCCTGCACTCTTAAATGTGCCAAGAAACAATTTACAATTTTGTATGCTAATTGGAGATGAAAGCAAATGCAATCTTATCCCTCTCCAGCATTCCCGCAGGATTTTTGTGTTTGTTTTGTAACACATAATCCATGAAAAAAAAGACTCATAAATACAAAGTTCTACTTTCCACTTTATTTCCAGTCATTTATTGAGTACGTTCTGCATTATGGAACTCCAAAATGGTCAGTATTAAATAAATGTTTAAGACATTATGAATAAATAACCATATTGAATAAAATGCATAAACCAAAGCAAACACTTTATATTAACCAAACCAACCAAAGAGAAAGACTTTCCTTTTCACAGAGTTGTGTCTTTCTCTAAGGAACACTGCTGAAGTCACTCTAAATTAGGTGGCTAGCTGCTGTCGTTAACATTTGCTGTTTGTTAACAATGCTAGGTAGCATCTGCAGCCTTGACAAGAGAGGGAGTTATGCATCTGTCCACTGTGTCTATTTACAGCAGCAGCTAGTTGGTTATTTCAGAATTACTTTGGCATTGACGTTGTTGCTCTAGCTAACAGGAGCTAGGTGATTGAAGTCCAATTAAATTGCAGGGGGGGTGGTTCTGCTACAGTTTACAAATCTGTTTTGTAAATTATGTATCCTGTGACTTCTTTTGAGAAGTACCCAAAATAGAGAAATTAATGTTATAATATTTGGTTTAATGTCCTGCACCTTGGCTTGCTAAACAAGCTAGCAAACAAATATCCACTGGGAAAAGGAGCTAATTATGTATATGTACCTGAAAATGTCAGCATTGGTCAGTTTAGATGCTAAATGGTGTGGTCCCTCTTCATCACTACTGCTAATAAAACACTGTCATTAGCTTGAAAGCTAAAGTTACCAGAACAAGTTTGTTTACATTGTGTCTCAGTGCTCCTGTCAATCAAACACAGAACACTGGCCCACTTAGAGGCTTGCAGTCCAAAGGAGCATTTAATGTGTACTTTTAGTTTTCATTTCTTCTGTTCAGTAATAAACAAATTATTCACAGTAATTATTTTTGACAGCAAAAGTTGAGTTTTAATAATTTATTAAATAATTTCACAGTTTATTTGCTCATTTACATATATATATTTTACTCTCTTCATTCATATGAGGACTTATTTCTAATGTTTAGTGTTGGCCATTTTGGACTTCCATACTGCACAACATGAGGGTTTGCGTCCTTATCATATTTCAGGTGGACAGATACTGAGGATAGGGCTTCTCCCAGATGACAGACAGCCTCTGGGATCCTATTACTTCACAACCCAGCAGGTGACCATCACCTGCTCAGTCCCGACTACCAGAATGTCTGCACAGCTGCATCACTAAAGAAGCCTACTCTGATTTATTAGCTTACTCTTAAATTAAACCCCCAAACCCACCAAACACAGAGACTACATGTTAGCTGATGGGCTCTGCCTTCCTTTTGGGTCACTACTAATATTCCATTACAGAATGAGATAACTACTACTACTACTTTATTGGAGTGACTACAGTGATCCATATCTTATTATGCATGCTCTGACACAGTAGCTAGAGGCAGTGCACATTGGTGGCATAGCCATGCTGTGTGACAGTAACTGGCGTGTAACCAGTGAGGAGCTTACAGGCTTGCTTTTGTTAATCATCCTACAAAGGATTACCGACTCCCATGTTGCCGTATTGTGGCTCTCAAAGCCCTGCTGGATCCCTCTCCTGGCTTTTAAGAGCCATTTCAAATCAAGGTCCACTCTAAATCTCGTACCCATTTAATTATCCTTCAGCGCAACCTCTGTGCATGAGAATTACAAATGAGCTGATTCTCATACAGTCTCCTGATTTCATTCTGTGTTGCATGTTTACCTCATTGTCATTTCAAAGCAAGACTTTCCCCCCCGTTTTTGACTACAGCCAACTCTCAGCCGCCAATCATGTCTTCAGGTTAGAGAGCAGGGTTGTCAAGTCTGACTTTGAAATTGTGTGATTTGAATATGAATCAATGTTCCCGCTGTACTGATGCCAGCATGTGTGTGTGTGTGTGCCAGGAACATGGAACGGCACCACTAAGGTGGCAGTGAAGACTCTGAAGCCTGGCACCATGTCCCCCGAGTCCTTCCTGGAGGAGGCTCAGATCATGAAGAAACTCCGCCATGACAAGCTGGTGCAGCTCTATGCCGTGGTGTCTGAGGAGCCCATTTACATCGTCACAGAGTACATGGGCAAAGGTAGATGAACACAAACATATGCATATATACACACCGCTCACTAACAGGCATTCAGTCCCAATAAGTTTATGCACATTTTGTTGTGCAGTTTCATAAATTCAGTTCAATAAAATTGTCCTCATATTTTATCAAACAGAAAACAGAACTGTAGAAAGTCATCTAAAAATGTAAAATTAAAACAAGATCTAAAGTCTAAAGCCCCACTAGCAGCCCCTTGAGGCTGCAGTGTTCATTGCACCCCAAAATACAAAAGTGTAGGTTGAGTTCAGCAGGGGTCTAAAGCTGAGACCTGAACCTGGCATGTACCGGCACCTGTAAGACCCAATTCGATTTGTAACTGCTAAATTTGAGACCCGAACCTGACTTGGGACCCAAAGCTATATTTTTCCTATATGTCGTCAATTACTGACGCCAGGCTAAAGCAACACTTTGGCTACACTCTGTCTCTTTCGATATTCGCCCCGGGCATTGTGTATCTACGTGAAACACATGACACACATGAACACAGACAAATGGCACAGTCAGAGAGAGAAAGAGAGAAGTTTCTTACTAAATTACATTTGAAATGAACAAAACCCTAACCCAACCCAAGCCTGAAGCTTAACACAACAAAATGGCACAAACTTGTTATTTTGTGGGGACCAATTGGGTCTGAGTTGGGAAGCTAACCTTACAGTACTGGACTGAGTGTACCACATACAGATGATTTTGCTTTAATGAATTTCACTGAAGTTTCAAAAACACCCCTATTACAGTTTTCAGGGCAGAACATGAAGAGTTCTATGTTTCATCCACAAGCAGTAAAAAAGGCACAGCTGTGCATTAAGCATATTTTTTTTGTTTGCTTCAAATGGGAGTAAAGCTGGATTTATAGTTGACCCAAGGGGTTAATGTGAGTCCCGGCATACAGTAGATACCTACAGTGTAGGTTTCAATTTATAGTTCAACATCAGATTTCACCTGCTGGTACACCATCGTAACACTACACAGATGTATTGTATGTGATCACGCTATGTCATGTTTTCATGATACTCCCCGCAGTAACTGTGTTTACGGTGTTTCATTTACTTTGTGATACGGGACAAAGTTGGGCTACACATGCTATTATATGACTGGAGATACACCCAGGCAAAGGACATTTTTTGTCATGGCAGCCAGAGCCACCCAGCCCCCAATATAACCTGCGTTTATGCACACAGATGCTTATCAGTTTGAACAATTTTAGATTTAATATTGAATTATAATTTATTATATTATATCAAGATTAAGTTAAATAATATAGGCCCAACAGGTGCTTTGCAGATTTACAGATTAATATTTGACTTAAAATAAGCAATGAATACAATTAAATCCTCTAATATGTTAAATGTATTTCTTTCATT
Source organism: Macquaria ambigua (assembly GCA_008360985.2). NCBI lineage: Eukaryota > Metazoa > Chordata > Actinopteri > Centrarchiformes > Percichthyidae > Macquaria > Macquaria ambigua. The sequence goes on from VMKM01000541.1 coordinate 175,294, forward strand.
TTCTTCCAAATTAAAATGAGCTTATATTTAAGGTACAACAACAAATAAACAAAACAAAACTAAGAAAAGGTTGCAGGCATTTTAATGGGACGTGTGAGGCTGCTGTTAATGTGTGGAGAGAGAGCCGCAGGTCTGACTCCACTGACAGGCGCTTTCTGGGCTTATGATGTTGATGCTGGGAACGCGCAATGCCACAGTGAATGGATATCCGTCTGTTAAGCTGTTAGCCGAGTAGTGTTGTGTCTGATTTGAGTTTGGCTGGTGGGATCAGATTCAGTCCTGTGAGACTGTGTTGAGGGCTGTATTATCAGTTCTTTGAGCTCTGGTCACCCTGTCAAATCTTTCCATCACTTGCTCTGATGAAACTGCCAAGCCAGAAAGCCTGTTGTGTTACTATGACAACCAGCAACCATGAGTTGTCATTTCATTAGCTGCATCTTAACAGCATATTAAAGTGAGTTTTTAACACTTTTTTAAAATTATTGCTTTTTTTTTAATGTTTTGATGTGGAATTTTGTTAGTCAAATTGGATTTGGCTGTTCAATACAAATATTCGACTATTCGTTCCTTTTTTTTTTCATATAGACAGACAAGCAACGCTTTGAACTGCCAGATTTTTGAACGGGGTTCAGTGGGACGTTCAGGGTGACAGCGATGTTCTCGTAATATAGTAAACAAACCAAGTTAGCCCTCTGAGCTAATGCATGCTAACTACGCTCGGAAATGTCCACAGACGTACACTGCTCACTGACTGACAAAAAAAAAAAGTCGACTGAACGGTCTAATGATTAATGACCAATGATTCGAATCTTCGACTTTCAAGGGGCAGCTCTATTGAAAACGTAACATTTTAATGTGGTGATGTGTTTTTAAGAACACACAATAAATGAACAATGATGCAAGAATAACGGAAAAACTTGTGGAAGGTTGAAAATGGGTAAAAGGTTCATCCTCTCATGAATATGCTTAGTACATTTAGCAAAAATGGCAATCTGCACATTAGATGCTTATGTTTGTGCCTGATGTTGGTACAAGAAGAAAGGGCTCTGAAATAATTTGGAATCATCCTCAGGGGACCATGAATACTCAATAACCATAGATGTCAAAATATACAGTATTGCTGTGGTCCAAAGTGTTAATAGATGGACTGACCTATCAGTGGACAGTCCTACAAAACAATGTATAGGATTAGTTTTCAACCCTTTGCTTAGTTTGACCTGAGTTGCCACAATAGCAAAAATGTACACAACAGCACAATAAAATGTACAAAACGGTGTAAATCTAAAGCACTGTACTCTATATATGTGCCTGTTTATGTGCTAGTGTGTATTTAAGCATATGACGCTGTGCACAAGCATGCATGCAGGCTTTGTAAAATGTTTTTCATTTAAACAGAAGTGCTTTTGTTCTATTCCAGTAAGAATAATAGTAACTGTTGTGGTGTGGTAACCCCTTTGTTTCAAAGTGACTGAAGATGATTAAGGCCTTCAAAACAATCCTCCAAAACACTGGAATTCAGAACCCCCACAAGAAAGAGCACATTAAATACCAGAGAACACAAGAGTGGAAACTTTGATGTGCATCACTGTGTCTGTTGCATGCAGAGGCTGTCACATCTAGGTCAGCCCATTCAGTCTCACAGTGGAATGTGCTGTCAAAAAGCGGATCCAGCGTGAAATCTTAAGAATGTCAAAGTATTTGTGGTGATTATCAAGGCCCCCAATCCTGTATTTATCCTCTGTCATTATTGTTGATGATGATATAAAGTAGACGTGAACAAGCAAATTACAAACCACATGTCTCCAAAACATTCAGCTGTCAGACTGTTGCTTGTGGTTGGTAATTGCTGAATTACAAACAGTTCCTGTAGAGGATGGGGGCAACAGGGCACCACTGATTCACTGATGGATCTAAGACATACAGTTTGTGTCTTCAGTGTCTGTATATGTACTTGGACTGACTTCAGACACGTGTTTGTCTGCTGTAGGAAGCCTGCTGGACTTCTTGAAGGATGGAGAAGGACGAGGGTTGAAGCTGCCTAACCTGGTGGACATGGCAGCACAGGTAGACCTGGATCAAAGAACTCCCTGCTTTATCTGCCAACACAATTGGTCTGTTTCTGTTACATGAAAAGTAACAGGAATAGTAGATTTGTTTCTCATCATTGGTTTCCTGAATAAACAGAAAAGATATCGGCCTTAGGAAACATACTTAAAACTTTATTTAGTTCAACCACAGAGAGAATCAGGCCTGTTTTTAAAAGTATATTTTATTATATTTTAGTAAGAAGCCTCCCTGTTTTTTTAATTTGGTCCAATGTTAATTTGCTGCTAACGCTGTTTGCTCCTAATGCAAACACTTCCTCCACGTTCACCTGTTGTCTTGATGAATTCAGTATGTTGTTGAACGTTATACTCACTAGTAGGGCTGCAACTAACAACTTCATTAGTGATATTAATCTGCCCATTAGTTTCTCAATGAAGCGATTTGTCTGTGTTGGAAAATAATGAAAATGTGTTCAATTCAAAATCATATATGACAAAGACAAACATCAAATCCTCCCATTTGAGAAGATGAAACCAACGAATGTGTGGCATTTTTGCTTAAAAATGACTGAAACGATTATAAAAATAGTAGCCAATTAATTTTCTGTCAATTGACTAATTGATTAATCGGCTATTGTCTCTTCTGGAACAGAAAGGCTGTTTTTATTCACTAATTATTTTCTGTTTGTTACCATCAATCAGACCCAACACTTCCTGCACAGATATTTAGCAATAAAAGCCTTCCACCAGCTCAATGGGCATAATCCCTAACATCCCTGGTATGCTTTTAATTTGAAACATATAGTAGACTAAGCACAGAAAAAAATCCATATTTCTTCACAACTAATACATTCAGTCTATAGCAGAGCGTCCTATTTGGACCCAAGTTTTTAGCATGTAATAAGTAATCTGTAATAGGATACCTTTTGAATTAAACTTAACCTGATGTTCTGTTTTCTGTACAGGGGGATTTGTTAGGTCTGTATAATGGAAAACTGTCAAAATATGAGCTGTAGACTAGCTACCTTCAACTATTGGCATTTCTAAAGCCCAAGGGAATACAAGAGGCTTTTTTTTCCTTAACGAAACCTGTTTCAGACTCCTTCCTAATCAAGCTCTTCTTCTGGTCTGCAAAATCACTTGCCTACAAATCATTTTTTCTTTGGATTGACTTGATGTTGTTTTCTCCAGCAGCCAATATTTATACATCTTTTTAATTCACTGAACGTTACAAACAAAGTAATACTTTAGAAAAAGCTCTCGCCACTTGTATCCTGAAGCAAATCACAGTAGTATTCAGCAGAAACACTGAGTGTTGATGCAGCCGTGCTCACTGTGCTGTGCTCCAGGTGGCGGCCGGCATGGCCTACATCGAGAGGATGAACTACATCCACAGAGACCTGCGCTCCGCCAACATCCTGGTGGGAGACAACCTGGTGTGCAAGATCGCTGACTTCGGCCTGGCCAGGCTCATCGAAGACAACGAATACACCGCTCGGCAAGGTGGGGCTTCCCACTCTTCTCCCGCTCACACACATTCACATACTGCCTGACTGCATTAGGTCATGAAGGAAATCATCTCAGCGAGCCGAAGAAACATTTGCAACACGCCCACATCAAAATGACAGTAAATAGTTAGCTGTGAAGCCACGGTCAGCTCCAAATATGTGCTCACTGAAACAGAAAGCAGACACTCCCTGCTGCAGGGAGACACACAGAGTTTATAGCATGTTTATTAGAAAGGAATGTTATTCTACTATTGACCATTGAAGCTGTCCAGAGTGTTTTGAGCCTGATAATCAGACTGAATTAGCTGTTTTCTGTTTGGGAGCAGGTTTATTAGACTGATGTATCCATCCTGTCAACATCATTTCAGTTGACACAGAAGCTGTGGTAGCTCCTGCCAGGATCAGTTAACTTAATGTTTGTCATTCACTTAATTGAAGGAATATGCAGAACTCAAAGGTTCATTCTTGACCTTGGAAATAGCACTTAAAATTCCCTGGGGGCATTTACAGGATTTCTTTCAGGGCTTTCAGACACATCTCATTGGCCTCCATTCACTGATGAAGGCCACAAGATATGGCTGAACGCTCCAGAAGAAATCTAGTAAGTGGACCATGGGGTTGAGGAGTTTTTTCTCAAAGAAATAAGACATTTTAAGAGTTGTTATTTCTGTAACAACCTGTACAGCTGACTTTCTTGTCCATGCTTGTCACCACTTACGTTTGGAATAGACTCTGGCTCTAATTGGCTTGGTTGTTTTTCTAACAGCCATCAATGAGCACAACACCAAACGTATTTGAAATAAATCAAAATGTAGACAGCAATTCAGAGGTGTTCCAAAGTGTCACTATAAAGACATTTCTTCTTTCTGTCATCAAATTAGAAGTAGAAATTTGACAATTAGATTTCAGACCTATTCACATTTTATTAGTGTGTTTCATCATATATTTAATTCTGCATAAACACGGTCTTCATGAGTCGCCCTGGTGGCCTAGGGGTTAAGTCGCTGACCATGAACAACGATGTTTGGTCCAGCCGGGGACCTCTGTTGCCTCTCTCTCTCTCTCCCCTCATTTTCTGTCATCTCTCTACTGTCTTGTCTTCTAGCAGTATAAACAGAATAGAATGAAAATGACACAGTCTACTTGATACATACAGAAAGTAACAGAAACACTTAATGAAAGATGGTTTTCAAATGCTGCCATAAATGTGGGTCATATGAGTTTAAGTGCCAATAACAAAAGTATTTGTCAACTCCCAGTGTACTGTAGATGTCCATCATCTCCCTGTTGGTTAGTCTGAGCTCCTAACAGCTGTTCCTGTTGATGCAGTTTGTCTGTGCTCAGGAAATGCCGTCATCATTTCTGAGCATTTTCTTCTCCCTTTGACATATCGAATCATTTTGCTGCGCACATGTTTTTGAAGCTTTGCTTTGAGAAGTAAGACCTTTTTTTTATAGCTGACAGATGCTGTAAGTTGGCATTCAGCCTAACATGACCCAACTTTATAGAAGTTTTGGAATTGTGATTAACATCTTGAACTTTGATTTGCTCCTTAACTTTTCCATTAAATAGCTTTAAAGCTATTTAGACAATCACATGTAGATTCTGTGACCCACCAGTCAAGTACTACAGTGATTTAGTATTATACTTCTATAAAGTTGAGGGACTCACAAGAGACACATTAAAAACACTTCTTCTCTTCACTCCCAGTTTGTAAGACAGGCTTTATGTTAGGTAGTCTCCAAGCCTAAACAGAGATACAGTAACCCTAATGACTGAAAGCTTTGATTTATGGCCCTTTTACATAGAGCACGATTGTTAAGGTGATTTTTCATATGTGACATTTAAAAACATATCATTGAATGAAACAGTTTACACACATACACATACCTTTCCAAGTGCGATAAGTTCAGCCAATCACAACAAGTGATGTCACACATGGCAACGTACAGTAACAAGAATGGTGAATCACCTTACCGTCCATAAAAAACACCCTCAGATATTATCACTTAACCCCATCCAAAGGATGTGACGTTTATGTGCACTCCCGAGAGCCTTGCCTCTCTTCAGCTCCCCTACAGCGCCAACAGTTTGCAACACCAGCTAATGTTAGCTTAAAAATTGAGTCCGCTAACGTCAACAGTCAACTGGCCAAGAGCGATGCAAGGCAGGGGAGGCCAACTAACTGTAACCTAAGCTAAGCTAAGGTTAGCCAGCTAGCTGTAACTTAGCTACGTGGCATGGATCTGGTGTTGGTTGCTTCGTAACGTTAGCTGATAAAAGTAATTTGCAAACGTCAAGCTAGTTAGTCTCATGGGGCCAATGGTTCAAATAAAATATGCGAACATTACAGATAGTAACGTTATTCTAAATATGATTGTAAATCACGTTCAGTCTCGTGTATGTCACATCCAATCATTTTTATGGCCGATGCCCAGGATGCTCACTCGCCCCTAGGGGGCGCGAGCAGGATGCTGACTGCAGTTCACTTAACAGCCACCAGGTGTTATTAATAAACTTTCTTTAGGACTTTCTGAAAACTCCACATAGTACCTTTAATGATTAAATTACCTTGAAAAACCTTGAATGATTAAAAACCCTACTCTGTGTTTGTGGATTTTATGACTGTAGACTAGAATCATTCATAATGCCATAATGGACACAGCACAATGCATTCAAACTGTCTCCTTGTCATCTTGTTTCTAAGTGGTGTGAAACTTTATTGAAGTGTTAGGGAGAACTGCCATACATTTGCATCATAGTAGATTGTCACACACTCTATGTAAAAAGGCTGTTACACTTAGAAAGTTCCTCTAGAGCCACAGAAGGTATGATACAATTGTTTTCTAGTACTCCTCATGACAAAATAAACTGAGAGAAGATGACTTGTGTCAGAAGGTAACAAGTCATGTGAGTTCACCTGCAGATGCTCATGTCATCTCTGCTCTCCTACAGGTGCAAAGTTCCCCATCAAGTGGACCGCCCCGGAGGCTGCACTGTACGGGAAGTTCACCATCAAGTCGGACGTGTGGTCGTTCGGCATCTTGCTGACAGAGCTGGTCACCAAGGGCCGGGTGCCTTACCCAGGTAAGGGGGTGGGGGGAGGTTAGAGAGACAGCAGACGCTCTGCGTGGCGTAGCTTTCACCTCGAGCCACTCGGAACATATCGATAAAGTGGCTTGATAAGGACAAACCTCTCCTGTATGAGTTGTTACCAAAGCACACACAGCTTTTCCTGTGACAACAGGCGGCCCCTTGTGCTGTTTATGGGAGTAAAAGGTTCTTTAATGCTTGGGTAACCTTCCATTCCCTGCCAGAATGTGAGATAACCCTTAATTACTGCAGCTCGCTCGTGGGACAACTTGAATTTCAGACAGAAACTAAAAGAGAAAGCGAGGGGCGGGGGGGCCGGACCGGGACACAGAGTGTACTCAGGGTGCAGCTCCACACAGGGAGGGAAACACATGTTTGTCCAGATGGGGCTGGTGGGCTGGTTGTGCTTCAGGGAGAAGGTGAGGGAGGTTAGCACGCAATGGGCTGAAGGAGCAGCATCATGCTAACAGATGTGTTAGCAGCTTTCTGAGGCCGCCTCTGGCTCCTTGACACGGGTGGGTAGTAGCCAAATTGTGTACTGAGTAAAAGTACTGTTACTTTACTCAAATAGCAGTATAAGTAGTTGAGTGAAAGTACAAAAGTATATACTGAAAAAACTACTTCAGTGTTGAGTAAAAGGTACTGGCACACTTTTATTTATGTGGACATGACGGATGGCCGTCCTCAAGTAAAGGTAAAGCAGTGAACATGTGTATTTATAGTCAATTTGTGATGTAATGTCGCATCATCATCTGCTGGTTAGATATTTCTCATGCTGCTCTTTGCTTGTTGTCTCCTATATGATTGATCTGGCAAATAGATGAGCAAATCAAATATGCATGGATCGTGTAACTATCATGTCAAAGATGTGAATATAAAGAGTGTCACCATGCTTCATTGTCCTTAACAGTTTAGCACAGACAACTAACAAGCTTATAGCTCTCATTTAACATTTCGTTTTATTTATTTTTTTCACATACTTTTTGCGTGGTAACAATTCAAAAGGCTTTTCTTCCTGCTTCTTGCAAGCATTTTCCACCAATCAGGACATTGATAGCACCAAAACCGATTAATAATCAGGACTGCATTCTGCAATTGCGTTTCATATGTTAAGTGTCTAGTTATCTTTATGGATATCCCATGGTTTTAGAGGTCTGTTCACACTGATAGGCTAACAAAAATAATTTTAATTTTGTAAAAAAAATTAAACAATAAATGGCTAATTAGGCCTCATATACATATATATATATACATATATATATATATATATATATATATATATATATATATTAATTTGAAAGTCCAGCCCCCACATTGTCTGCTTTGAAAAATTCTGGCCCTTGGACAAATGTAGTTGATGACCCCTGGTTTAAGTGAACAGGACACTTGCTGGGTGCAGTTAGTAGAGATGGTCTCAAATCCCAGTCCCCATCACAGACACCCTTTAATCAGCAAATGAAGAAAATGTCACACAGAGGTGTCTGGTATTTATCCGGGACACACTGAGGTTATTTCCTTGACTGTGCCGGTTTGGTATCTTGGTGACTCGCCGTGCGCCACAGTGGGAGGAGAGGCGTGGTAGAGGGTGTGGCGGACTGCAATCTCTGTGTATCTCACGAGGTCCGCTGCCCGCCTGCTCAGACCAGGTTGACAGCTCAGCGCAATTCAGCGTTCCATAATATTTTGCTCACTTTATTTTGTGAGGACCCATGTGCGTCTACTTCTCTAAAGTCAAACAAATCAATGTGTTTGTGTTTTGCTCGTTGTTCCACTAAGTTTTCAACCAGTTGATCACACGGGAAAAAAAAAGTTTTATTCCAATTATGGTATTGATGCCAACCAGATAGAACAAATAATAATGAGTGATTCTTACCAGCTCTGTAATCCACCACGGCTAGTAGCCTCTGTTGACTCCCTTTCCAGCCATCTGCAGGCAGCTGGTATCTGTTCCATCTGCAGTCTCTAGCTGGAGTGATGATGCGCGCTGTCAAGCTGGTTACATTTTGTGCAACAAGCACCAGACTGTGCAGACCTCTATATGTGCACATCAAAGTTGTCATTATTCTACAATGTAAATCAACAGGTGTGTTGAAGTCTGATGCATTGAAAACAGTTCACACAGTTTCATGACAAATCACAGTATTTATTAAAACTTCTCTCTCAGCTTCAGGACCATCCTTCCTGCCAATATTCCCCCAGTGTCTCCATGCTAAACACTGGGTAACACCTAGTAACCGGGGCAACGACTGCACGCATCATCTTCTTTTTAGCGAGTCAGGCCAAAGTACCGCCTGAAGCTCCGCATTTTTAATTACAACACAGGCAGACGTGTGGCTGTGGTCACCAGCATGATGTGATAAAGATTGCCCAGGTTCCATTTTATAGTGGTGTTCCCACAAACAAGAGTGTTATTTCAAAATCCCTGTCCGCAATATGAAGATTTAGCAGGCAACTAGTTTATTCCCAGATTATCAGCAGTTATTTTAACAGTCAAAACCAATAGGATTAAACTTTAAAAATAATCTCAGAAACCGCATTTTTAATTTTACCTTTATATTATTTATGGCTCTACAGTGATAGTTAACTGCAGGTGGTTATTGTGTGGATCGTCCAGAAATATTTCCCATGCGCATCATTTCTTCATTATTATTTCTTCTCTTCATTAGAGGCTACTTGATGCCCACGTGTAATTAAACTACATGCTGTCACACAGTGTTATCAGTGTGGATGTTTACATTACAAGACAAAGCAGGAGATATATATAATGCACATACATGGTGTTAAATGCATGGGCATAAAGGCAGTGTAAACAGCTCAGTGTCGGCTTCACTACTGACCTCAGACCAGCGTTCACATCTGGAGCTCACTATAGTCTGAGCTGTGCTACTAGCACTGTTTAAAAAGCAATATTCCAATAGCGAGAAGAAAAAAAAAAGAGACCATGGATGTTTTGTCTTATCTGAATCTCCGGCTGTAGCTTCATCCATTATTCTACAGCTGAGTCATTAGAGAGCCTCAGCAGACCTGAGATCAGTAGACCACCAGTCTCTGAAGTTAGAGAAGAAAAGAACAGAATGTGCACTAAATACAATATGGATGAAAACAATAAATAAATGAAAGTAGTAAGGAGTGTATGCAAATGTTGCAGAGTAAAAGTATAAATTTCTTCCAGAAATACACTTGAAGAAGAGTAAAAAAGCTACATTAAAAGTACTCCAACAAGTACAAAAAGTATATGTATATGTAATGAAGTAATGTAACTCATTAGTACCTATCTCTGATGGTTTAGAGGTTTTGTTTTAGACTAAAGAAACAAGAAACTTCAAAAATTAGCGTCTCAGTTAAAAGGCCTTTGCAGATACAAGATGTTAAGAAAGGATTGGCACCAGTGGGGTTTTAGAGATCGCTGTCTGTTTGTGTGGAAGGTCTCCAAGGATAAATCAAAGCAGATGGTCTCCACAGACCTTCATATGCCCCTGGTTCACTTCCTCACCTTCTACATGTGTTTCATTTTTTAGGCATGAACAACCGTGAGGTGCTGGAGCAGGTGGAGCGGGGCTACAGGATGCCGTGCCCCCAGGACTGCCCCATCTCGCTGCACGAGCTGATGCTGCAGTGCTGGAAGAAGGATGCCGAGGAGCGGCCCACCTTCGAGTACCTGCAAGCCTTCTTGGAGGACTACTTCACAGCCACCGAGCCTCAGTACCAGCCCGGGGACAACCTCTAGACCCCTCTCCCGCTCGGGGTCGGCACAGGGCTGGGGCAGGACTTGCCAAATCAGTGCTGTTACAAAACTGTGGAGCCTTCCCAGCCAGGCCTTTATTTTAGGGATCTGTACAGCTTCCTCAGCTCAACCCGAGCATTTCAGTTCCACCACCAACCCCTAAACCACAACCCTCAGTCTCCGACACCCCCCCTAGTGTCTGAACTCTGCAAATGTGATAAACAGGAAGGTTGAGGCGGTGGGATGGAGGATGGACGGAGTTCACTGGGGTTGTGAAAATGCAACGAAATACCTGTATTCAATGTAAATAAGAAAGGCTTGTTTTAGTTTGTTTGCTTCCTTTAAGATTTTATTTTCTCCTGCACAAAATAATAATAATGATGATAAAAATGATAAAGGCAAATGAAGAGAACCATTTCAGAGGAGCACTGTTCCTCTATTATACTCCTGTTTTCTTTTCTACAGATTCAATTGGAAGCCTTGATATATTTTTTTCTCATTTTCCATAACATGTAAAAAAAAAATTGCCCCCAGATTATTGCTTTATTCTTGACTTTTCAGTTAGTAGTATTGCAGCGGCTTCTTCACACGAGCATGACGCAGCCCTCCATCAGCCTTATTTTCTTTTCTTACACCCCCCCCAAAGCTTCCTCAGAGTGCTAGTTGTTAGGCTACTGCTGTATGGAACAAGGTTCTTTTGCAAATGATATAGGTCACATTTTTGTAAATTACAGCCGAGTGTGTAAGGATTTTCAACATATCCCTCCTCGCTTATAATTTTGAGAAAAGTTGGGTGGAAATCTTTCTGTCTTTCTACTGCAAGTATTGGTTTTGTTTAGCTGAAAGAAAGAAAGGTGGAGTTATTTAAGAAGAGAGTCTGTATGTCTTATTTGAGCTGTCATTCCGAGGCCGCTCCTCGTCAGCACGCTGGTATTCGGGGAAGTCAGTGTGCACAGTGGCGTTTTCCTCATCTCCTGCACATCCACCAGTTGAGCCTGTAGAGCACCACCCTGCAGCTGAACCTGGACCACCTCACCCCCTGAGTTATTTCCTCTTTTACATTTTACTGACGAAGCTATATTCTGTCAGTGTTTGTGTCTTTGGTTTGTTCTTGTTTTAACCCTTTTAAGTGATCATTTCAGAGTCAGTTGTAATGTATGTTCAGGGGAGGTTAGGGGCCAAGGCATGTTGCACTTCAGGATAGAAATGAAAGATTTTAAGGTTTGAATTCACAAAGTAACCCACTGAAATGAGAATGAATTGAACCCGGGTCTGGTCTCAATGCAGATGGTTTCATGGCCGATGGACACCCCTCATTTTTTAATTGTACAGCTAAATGGTTTCAAGTGTCGCTAACTTCCCTCCTTTATATCTTTTCATTTCCATTTTTTAACATAACTTGTTTTGTTATTTCGGTGATTTGGCGCCTGAACTTCAGAAAAGAACAATAAACATTTTACACTCTTTCCAAGACACTTCCTTTCCACATGCTGCAGTTTGTATGCTTAAACTATGACATGCTTTTTGGGTGTTTGTGTGTGTGTGTGTGTGTGCATGTTTCTGATAAGTAAAATCGTGTAGTAAAATCTAGCATGTGATCTGAGGAAAAGAGACATCATAAAGGGTCACTCCAGCTATTTAGTATTGCACTTTCATAAAGTCATGGGACTTGCTGTGTTGAGACTGCAGGAAAAAGTTGCTCACCTGTCACTCGTTGAATATAAAGAAAGATTTGGCTCTCTTTCTCTTCATCCTCGTCCTCGTTATCATCTGCTCACAAACTCGCTGGCTTCCACTGCACACCACCTTAGAAATGAAACCGTAAACACTGACTTCAGTGGCCTCCATGTTTACTTACAATAAATCCCAATTGAGCACTTGGACTTGCAGGGTGAATGTATGGGGCAAGTTCCAAACTCACTGATTCCCACAAGTCTGATGACATCATCAGGGTTATTTTTCAGACTTCAGAAAGTTCCCATAGAGCCATAGTAGACATTATACAACCGTCACCCACTGAGTAGTACTCCTTATGAGGAGTAAAGTGAACTTGAGGTCTTGAATTGGTAGAGTGCCCCTTTAATCACAGTGATGGACAGGATTTATGTCTATAAGATGCCCACAAGACGTAAATAAAACCAAAAAAGTTCATTTTAAAGTATAGAGAAAAGACAGATAATGAAATAACTATAAAGTAATAGAAATATAAATGGTAGTGAAAATAATAATATTGTTAAATAAATAAAAACTGAAGTTTAATTTTCGATGCCTAATCCCTTTACAACTGTATAGATTTGTGTAACATGATGGTTTAACTGCAGTGTCTAAAAAGTGAATGTTAAAAACAAAACACAAACTAGAGATTCTGCTACTAATGACATTAAAACAGATTCAAATGCGATGGACCCAAACAGACCCAACACCAGCAGCTGCATGAGCAACAATACAATATATACAATGTTATTTTTCCCTGGACTTCACAGTTGACACCAAAACCAAATTCTTCTTGTGTGATGATTATGACGCACCACGTGATCAGAACTGATTCTGAGTCCAGTTGGATTCACTTGTGTCAGTATTGTACACACTAACACACGGACCCAAGTCCCGTGGCAACAGAACAGGACCCTACACAGAGTTGGTTTGACTGAATATAATTTAGACCTCTTGAGTGGGCACATGACGACCTCTAGCGTATATTTCCTCTTGAGGTGCGTTGGTGGAAAGAACAGACCTTTTCTCACAGCATACATTACTAAGTGTCATGGCAGGAAAACACAGGTGAGACTAATTTAATCATTATTGATGGCTTAAGTTTCATTCTGGTGTTCCAGTGGCCAAGCCAGTGAGCCAGCATGCCAGAGACCAGGGCACTGGCACACCTACATGGAATGCTGCCATTATTAATGTTATAACACCTGTGTCTGACAAATCAATATGTCCGCTTTGAGAAAGGTCTATTGCAGCTAGTGAAGCGTCTCACTCACTTCCCATGAGAAAAATTTTCCAAACTGGTATTTGTCCAGTATCAGACGTTGTCTCCCGCCTCTGTTTGTCCTCTACTGTTTGATTTCTGGATCAATACTGGTGGGAGGTGTAAAGTGCGTGCTAATAGCCCACTAAACAAGGTTTACCCAGGTCAAAGTTTCCCCAGCACCTCTGCAGCAGGACGGCCACTCCCTGCTTTTTGTCATGACCTCAAAACACATCGGTTCAGGAGACACTTCATGTCCCTCTCTCTCTCCCTTGTGGCAACTCACATCCTCTCCACCTTCCTGCACCATCTTCCTCCAGTTGCTCTGTCACACTGCTCTTGAGTCTGTCCTCAGCTCATATCTTCTTTCCAATCAGTTTCATCTCAAACTGGATTTCTGGACAGGAATATTTCTTAAGGCACTGTAAGCTTACCTTGTGTATGTCATGAGCGAAATCTGAACTAATCTGTTGTTGCTCTGTATAAGCACATGAGCTACTAGAAATGTATTTTATGTGTTTGACAAATTTGGAGTCAAAACAGACAATACTGGACCCAAGCTTGCCGACATAAACACCACTTCTGGATGTCCTGTGATAAGATTAGTTTTATAAAAAGGGGGTGGAAAATTTGTGGTAGAGCAACCTTTAAGTCCAGATTTGTAATTGATGATTGTAGAGTACTGTCAGGCGCACAGAGAGGTTGGACCCACAGAGCAGACTCGACTCAAGTAAAAAGTTCAGAGCTTTTAATATTCCAAAAGCAAGGTAAGTTCACAGAGCGAAGGTATCCAAAGGGTAAAGCAAAGCAAGTAGTAGTAAGAAAAAACTGGTCATACACAAGCAACACGAGTAACGCGGGATAACAAACCACACATCAGGCAACGATTATCTGGCAAAGGGGAGGGGAGAGACACTGGGTATATATAGGGCCAAGTAAGTAGACAATGAGACACAGGTGAAACACATTAGGCTGATTAGGGCTGGCAGGAAACTTGACAGGAACAAGAGGATGAGACAAAACCCTACCAAAATAAAACAGGAAGTCACTCAAAACACAGACTAACATCCCGATCATGACAAGTACAAAAAAGTCCTCTTTTTTTTTTTCTTTCAATGGCCAATTCTTATCAGCCTTCACAAGTATCAATCAGGATCTCAAACAGTAGAATGAACGTGAAGTAAACCCAGTTTTACCACATTTATTTCATGATGTCTTGTCGATTCTACTTTTTTATACCCTGATAAACTCGTGTGAAGACTAATATGTGTTGGTGCGTTTTTAATATCACTTTTTTTTTTTTAATTTACAATCCATGTGAGTACCTGAAATTGGTCTGTTCACACCATTTAGTAATGTTTAGCCATGCTAGCAGCTATGCTATCTCAACAACTATTGGTACAAACATTCATGTTCCCCTTCTCCAGATGACTATTGTGTTTCTTGTAGCGCCACCATCAGGTCAAAATCTTAATTTGTACAAATACTTTGTTTTATGACCAAACACCTGCAAAGCATTCTCATCAGCCTCAGTTATATTTTGTGTTCAGTGCTAGTTGGCAAATGTTAGCATGCTAACATGCTAAACTAAGATGGTGATAACATTATACCTGCTAAACATCAGCATATTACAGTAGCATTGTCTGGGTGAACATGTTCGAATGCGCAAGTTAGCATTAAGTTCAAAGCGTCACTAAGTACAGCCTCACAGAGCTGCTAGCGACTCCTATGCTGTGTCTCAAATCGCGTACTTGCGTACTCAAACTTAGTATTTTGAGTGCATAAGTGCGTTCACACTGGTAAGTATGGCAAAATGCAGTGTACTATGAGTACCTGGATGATGTACACAAAACGGTCAGAAAGTTGAGTGTGGAACGCTGCACACTTCTCACCATTAATGGCCGCCATCTTGGCTACGTAGCGGAAGGGGAGGACCACCAGCGTATGAAAATGGTGGCCGCGTTTGCGATTGTTACGGCTAAAAGTAAAAGCACGTTCATTTTTTATTCATTTTTAATATAATTGAATTGAAGTCATGTGAGCAAACAAGCTGGCAGATATTTCAGCGTGTGGCAATCGCAGTAAATGTTGGCGATAATGCTCCACCTGGCGGCAATCCGTCATTAAAAAGAAGAAGAAGAAGACGTGGTCAAAGGTTGTGATCGTCATTTCCAGTAAGCGCACAACAGCAGTATTTGATTTGAGACAACACTACCCTGTCAAAATTAACACACTACACAAGTCAGTACATAGTGTACACAGTATACTGCATGTAAGTGTACTGACGGAAGTACGTGATTTGAGACACAGCTCAAGTCCTGTTAGAATACCCAGAAAAACTTGAATTAAGTGTATCGAAGTTATGGACATGCTCACCTTTTCAGGGTTTGCACCTGTGACTGTTCATTTTACACAACATTCTACTACTTTCCCTGCAGTCTTGTGTAGTATCATTGTTTGCTAGTATGTATGCTGCCAGTTATGCAAACAGAGCCGGAGGTGGCTATGGGCAGGGTTGCCCACCCAAACGTGCGTCTTGCCCATCCAATCAAAAGTTAAGAAAGTTTTTTTTTTTTTCGGCCAATGGAAAAATAGCACAGAAAATACTAGTACCATTTCTAACTTCTGATTGGGTGGGCAGCCTACAGCCCGCCTCCAAAGTTGCCCACCCCCTCTTCTTGTTGTGATCGACTCATTTCTGTCCAATACTGAGCCTGTGTAGCTGTCACGTGTAAAATGAACGAAAGACTTACTTGAAGACCCGGGTCAGTCGAGTGGTGAACCACTCATTTCTGTCCACTAAATTAAAACAATACATTTTATACCTTTTGTATGTTTTAAGGTATAAACAACGTCCCACTAGCAACCATACTGTCCCTAGATTTTAGAACCACTGCTTTATTGACTAATGTAGCTAAGCAAACCCTGACTATGCATCTGTGATATCTGCTGCAGTATGACATTTTTGCTGGAGAACGTGGCGAGAAGGTCAAAACACCTGATATTCCCTAAATGGTTGTACAAATAAGTGTTTCAATTCAGTCTGCTCTCATCAGGCTGCTGGTTTATTTTATTTGTACTACACAAAGTGCCAAGCATTACAGCAGTCAAATAAAAATGTACAAACAGAATAAAAAAGTAAAGTAGCCATTTAACACTGGTGCCATAGGTTTGAGAATTCTCAGCTGCCCTGTAGATGTCCATTTTGTCCAGAGCAAATGTCTTAATGTTACTATTAAAAATTACATTTCAAATGAAATGCAATGTTTGTAGTAGTCATACGATACAGTAAAATTAAATTAAATTTAGGCAGTGTTTCAGGCAGAACAGCAGGGACCACCCCAAAAAACATTTGGCGCATGCACAGACCCTGACTTCACCCCCAGATGGTCTGGGCTCAGCCCTGGGCCCTGTCAACTCCTTTTTTTTAATTTTAGGGTAAATCAGTCTGCCCTCCACTGACTCAAATCATAGAGTATAGCAGCAAACTTAGAAATGCTGCTTCACTACCTCCCAATTTCCCTGCTTCAAAATTTTCTTCATAAATTAGAATAAAATAAAATAGAATACTACTTTATTAATCCCCATGGGGAAATTAATCTTCTGCATCTAACCCATCCAAACACCCTGTACACAAACACACAGCCATAAGCTGGAGAGGCCTGAGGGCACAATGGCAGGACTTGACTCTGACAACCTTTGGGCTCTCTAACCTCTGGGCTACCTACCGCCCAAGTTGCCCACCGATTATTTCTACCAGCCCACCCTAATATAGCAGGCTAAAACTGGCTTTCTGTGGTTTTTATATATCTAGAAATCTTTCTTTTATTCCTGTGACTTTGGTTTAAGTTGCAGACATCCAGTGGAAAACGACACACAAACCTTTATCCTTCAGAAAGAATTGATTCTCAGATCAATAAAGTGATGGCTGGTTTGCTAGAAGCACTGTTCAAACTGATGAGTTCTTTTCCAAAACAGTTTCTAAACACTTTCGAACAAAAATCATTTCTATAAAATCCAAATTGCTACAATTTGCTCACAGAAAGACTTGTGTTAATTCATAGTTTCATTTTGTGCTATCAGTTATTGGCGTCAGACGTTGAGGATCTCATTTAGGAACAACTGAGCCTTCATATCAGCTATATGTCAGGTGATGTGACTCCCTCTTCCTGAAGCTTTATAGGAACAGCAGCTGGAGCTGTCTCACCCATCCCTCCTCATATCATCGATAGTCTTATCCATGCGGAGGCATAACCAGCTGGTATGCACCTCTGTGGAAGAAGCCACTTCTGTACGACATCTTCATAGCTATAAGGAACACAGCACGGAGGTCCTATATACACCAGGTATGTCTGATTTTATTCATTTTAATATTGACGACTGATATTTTAACGCAGATGATGATAATTAACCTGTAGCAGTCCAGATTATTGATAATGGAAAGGACAAAAGGAAGAAGTAAATATTTTTAGCCTTCCTTCATTTCTGAAAAGGTTATCTATGTTAAGTTAAAGTAAGTCTCTAGAAGACCATTAGACAGAGATAACAGTGGATCTTTATGTACTGCTGGACACTGGGCAGCTATTTTCCAAGCAGTAAGAGATTGAAAAAAAAACAACTTTGTACAGAACCCTCCACTGCTTCCTTCTCTTCAGTGACTTCCAAGTGAGACCCACCCATAGCAGACAGATCAGTTTTCATCAAGCTTTTATTGTGAGTCATCAGCTGAATCAGGTTCTTTTTGTTACTGCAACATATAAGGAGCAGTCTAATCTCTGTCTACAGGTTCAAACATAGTACAAGTACAAATTTGAGTGATTAGTTGTGCAACCAAATAGGCTAAAGAAAGGGGTAAAATTACCTCTCTGAAAGCATTTAAAACCAAAGGTTAATTAAATACAAATTACAGATCCATATCCAAAGCTTAATTAATTAATGCTGATAATTGTATTCACAGCATCTTAAACTAAGGCTTGATTACCTTCAGTTCAAGTCATTTTAAATCATGCCAATTTCACCTAAATATCTCTAAGTAGTTTCTCAAATCATGTCGTGAAAAGCTCTAACCTGCAACGTTGCCCCTCACCACTGTTTGTCTACTGTACTCCTCTTCTCCTCCACCTCTCTAATGGCTTTATTGCAGGTATTAGCATGTGAGCTATTGCCTGGCGGTGAGTGAACCATGGAGGGAGCCGTCACCATCTTCGTTACTGTTCAGAAAATCTACTACCCACTGCTTTGCATCATGGGTATTCCAGGTTTGTATTTTGTCATCTTGTTTGGTCTTTGGCTGTCCTGCTTGAATAGGTTTTACCAGGGCAGTTGGTGCCAATGCATTTTCAGGCATAGGTTTAGGTTACAAATTACTTTATTATTGTTAGTCACTTTTAGCTCACTTCGACCTCCCAGCTAGTAACCAGGATTGCCACCTTCCCTGCACAGTACGACCCACTGCCCTCTGAGGCACTCTGATCAGAGCATCCAGGTCAATAGCCATTTGTTAATGAATTACTAACATTACTGCACGTCTGCAGTTAGCCTGCTGTTATATATTAAAGAAACAGTCCCACAATTTTGGATATACGTTGGTTTTGAAACCCAAATTCAGATAAGAAGATTGATATCAGTTTCAACTCTGCTTTGCAGAGATGGGCAACGAATGTGTAGCCTAGCTTAGCTCAAAGACTAGAAGAGGGGGAAAACTGCCTAGCTCTGACTAGTGAAAAAATGCACTTACATAAAATTGCAACATTGTCTTAGTTACACATTGTATGTGTGTTGTATGTTATGTATTTAACATGTTAAACTAAAAATATAGAAACATGACCTTATGGTTTTAGAAACTGCTAGCATTGGAACTAGGCTATTTATTCACCGACAACTGCTGGGTGCAGTAACATACACAGCGTCTCAAAACTCCTGTCCTCACAGTGACAGGTCTGGCTGGCATGTGGGTGTACTAGCTAGCTAAAATAAAACGTAAATAAATCAGTTTTGGAGTTGTTAGAAGACTTTTTTCATGTTTGACAGAGCTTGGCAGTTTCCTCCTTCCAATATTTGAGCTAAGCTAGGCTTAGCTAGCTCCTTTTATTTACACACTGAAAAACATTATTAATGATTTATTAAGCATTAAAACACTTTGTTTGCACTAATCAATATTGTTTTTATTAACAATGGATCAAATGTCTACAGTATGTCTACGCTAATGTGAAAGCAGTCAGTCATTATGACAAACCCACAGACTCTGCAGTTCCCCTCAGCTCTACGTTCCGTGGATCTTTTAGCTTATTTTTTTGTATAACAAATGTTTGTTCTTGACTATGGAAATTTCAGTTCGACAGAATAATCTTAATTTAAGGCTCACTTACTAGCTTTTTCTGGGCTTTCAACCACATTTCGTGGTCTTCATCAGCAGATACATACTGTCACGTGATGACAACCAAACCATCCCCATGACAACCACGAAAGCCGTGGAAAAAGTTAGTAAGTGGATCTAAGTTAAGATTATTTTGTCAAATTATCCTTCAAGTTTGGAGTTTTAAGTAGCAGCAAGCAGCTGATTTCAGCAAAAAATAATCTAAACATCTGTACACTACCTGAACAGAACCAAACAGCAAAGTCAGCTGGTGAACATAGTGGAGCATCTAGCAAGTGAGCCAAATATTTTTCTCAGGGGTTGGTGAAGACCAAACCAGAGCTAACAGGAGATTGGACTTACATTTGTCAGGTGGCCAAAAACACAACCGTAAATGAATGCTAATGCTGCCCTGTGTCTGCTGCTAAATAAGGGATTGTTTGCTAATAAGCTAATCTGCCACAACAACTTTATAAGGTGATACAATGTCATATGTTGTGTTTTCAGCTTCTTCTTCTGCTCGCCAAAACAAAATCAACTAATGCATAAATTAAGTAATTGGTAATAACTTAAAGTACGATCAGATAGGCAAATGCCATGTATCCATCTGAGCTTTTATGTTCGTGTCTTTTAGCCAACCTCTTCACATTCTACATGATCTGCTTCCGTAAGTGTGGGATGTCCGACACGGCCATCATTTACCTGAGCTGTCTGGCCATCGTGGACACCTTCTACCTGGTGTGGGTGATCCTTATTGACCTGACCCTCACCTTTTGGCTACTGCGGCCCTTCTGGCACTCCCACCCCTGGTGTAGCATCCTGGGATTCCTGCAATATGGATCGCTCTACAGCTCCTCCTGGATGGTGGTGGTGTTCACCATCGAGCGCTACCTCGTCCTCCGCAGCACAGCGGCCAAGCAGCACTTCTCCCAGGCCTGGGTCACAAAATTGACCTGTGTGGCTATCGTCCTGGTGTCACATCTTTTCTCTGTGCCGCTGTGCTGGATCAACATCGTCACACCTGTCAACATTACTGTGGACGGGGAGAATGTGACGCTGCCTAGGTGTCACTACCGCGATGAGGCCTACTCTACTGTTATAGTGTGGATAACCACCTTCCTCTCAGGTGGAATCCCCATTGTGTTGGTCATCATCTTCAACTACCTCATCGGGTACCATCTGTGCCGCGCCAGCAACCTCTTCACCAAAGAGGAGCGTCGCGTCATGCACGGGAGGAGCACCAGGGGCATGTTGAGGAGGACCATCCTGCTGCTGGGCACAGTTTCCGTGGCCTTCGTCGTGCTCAGCCTGCCCCGTTTTGTCACATACTGCATCCTTAGAACAAAGTACAACAATGAGAACTTCAACAGGAACGACTACAGCATCCCCATCAACGTGGCTGGAGACTTGGCCAACATGCTGCAGAACCTCAACTCCACCACTAACTTCTTGCTCTACTGTATGGTCAGCCAGCGCTTCCGGCGGGAGCTGGTCCAAGTAGTGACTTGCAACGCAAAGGCACGTGAGCTGGGCTCTGTCCTCACCCACACCACCATGAAAGTCTTCTCAGTTGTAGATCATAAGGCCTCACAATCCAGCAACCCTGTGACTGTGGTGCTAACCAATCTCAAACAGACAGCGTAGAAAGAATCTGGAAGAATGGACAAAGATCAGACTTTCAAAATAATAAATAATCGTTTAACCATAAACATTCATTCTTGACCATGGAAACTGCTGTTTGACAGAATAATCTTAACTTAGGGCCTACTTACTGGCTTTTTTCAGGGCTTTCAACCACATTTTGTGGTCTTCATCAGCAGATACATGACAACCAAACCATCCCCATGACAACCACGAAAGTTGTGGCCAAAGCTAGTAAGTGGACCTTGGGTTAAGATTATTTTGTCAAATTACCCTTTAAGCTTTGTTTTTGTATTTGTCTTTTTAGCCACTTAGTTGCGTGGCTCTAGGGATGGATGAATCCTAATGATTTTGGTGTTCCAGCTGGTGTCCAACAGTGTGATGCAGTGTCCAGTGTCAAAGTTGTCAATTATCCAGTAAAATATCTAAACATGTACTAGAAAGATTGGTGCAAATGTTGGTACAGACATTTATGGTTCCCAGACAATGAATTGTTGTTTTGGTGATCCCTTCACTCTTCCTCTAGCGCCACCATCAGGTCAAAACTTTAATGAATCCAATACTTTGGTTTATAATCAAATACCTGCAAAACTAATGACATTCAGCCTCAGTTGTACTTACTTTAGTGTTGATTAGCATATGTTAGCATGCTAACACAGTAAACTAAGATGATGAACAAGGTAAACATTATACCTGCTAAACATCAGCATGTTAGCATAAAAACTTCTGCATTTAGCTCAAAGCACCGCTGTGCCTAACTTCATCCTCACAGTGCTGCTAGCGTGACTGTTGACTCGTCTTGTCGATCATACAACACAGGTGAAATATATGAAATAATGTAATGACTGTGGATGGACTATTGTAACAATGGATGTGATCAAGTGAAAGTTTAAAAGGCCATATGTTATTCTCTGGTATGTAATTGTAGGTTCTGAGTAATGTGTAGTTGGAAAAGGAGAGCAACTGGACCTGCTTTTTAGCCTTAAAAATGTTTGCTCATCCAAAAGTGCTACATGACATTCAATAGTAAAGTGATTTGAATACATATGAGCAATGCTGCAAATTATATTCATGTACATGTCAAGTCAATTGTGTAGTTTTTGATTGATTTTAATTTATTGCTTGAGGATTCACAGGTCCTCTTTTCCAAGGGTTGGATGAAAATGAGACCTGCCACCTTTCAAACCAAAGGAACAGTTAAACCTGACTGGCCACAGAATGCCTACTTTGCTAAAGACATAACCTGGCAGTTGCTGTCTTAATGCCCCGCATTATTTGCATAAATGGGTCACGAGACTTCCCTGCTTTGCATAGTGGGAATATTTCCTGTTTGCCTCAGAACGGGTTTGTGCTGTGGCAGAGGGAGAAGCAAATCTAAGAAAAGGTAGGTGTGGGAGTACAGTAAAGTCCTGCTTTATTCTCTGTATGTGAATTTATAGGGAAAAACATACTGGAAACTTTTGAGATAGCTTTTATTTGTCATTTAAGAAGGCATACCTGGCATACCTTTAGATCAGTGATTTTGACCTTTGTACTAGACCGCAGTGTTCGTGTTGATAATGTTACACTCAAACCTACCTTAAAGGTACAGTGTTTCACACCTTTTCAGTGAGGAAGAATCAGAATGTGTAAATGCTACTCTCTGAGAACAGTTTGTACTTGATCATGTTCATTCTAATACTTTATCTGCGATTTACTTTGTAAGATGTGCATTTTCATTAGTGGTGATAGTTGATGATGTTGTTAAAAGTGCACTTTGAATCTCTCAATTGAAACTACAGTTTCAAACGTAGTTTTCTTGCCAGTTGTGCTTATATAAGGTACTGTACTGTGTCTCTTTAAGTTGTCGAGCTCTATTAAATTCCTTTAACATCATTTTCATTTTCACTTCACCAGAGGCAACAGACACTTTCCTTTGTGACAAAATGGACTCCTTCAAAGGTAGGAAACAAAACCCTGTCAGACTCGCTCGCAGCAGTCATGAATCTGTCTAGCCTATCAAAATGTCTTCCCGGATGAAGTGCAAACCTGTTTTTCTGTTACCTCATGTTGTCAGGACCTTGCCCTCATCAGAGTTTTCCTGTTGAGATGGATGAGAGGATGACATCCTCCAGTCTGGACTTGGCCTGGCCTCCCACTTGCAAACAGTGTAGTGGACATACAGAGACCAGCAAAACGCAGCAGGAACAGGGCTGTGAGCAAGCTAGGGGGGCAGTACACAATGTCGGCCAGTGGAGACTCCCTGAGATCCAGTATCAGCACGAACCCAGAGCATGTCATGCTGTCCCCCAACCTCGCTTCATCCCCCCTACACTGTCAGGACAGATGAAACCCCCCCACCCTGCAGATGATTGGCGTCTTGGTCTCAGAGAGCAGGCGCTGCTGTATGACCTCATAGTTAACCACAGGAGAAGCCTTGCAGGCCCTTCAAACTATCCCCAAGATCACTCTGTGGAGGAGGCAGAAAGCTTGGAGCACCCTCTTCCGCTCATGTCTGACCACTATGTCCCATCACAATACCCTGCAGCACGGATGCCCGGTCAGTGTCAATTTTGCATTAGAAACATGACACATTATAGGTGTCTGGTGTTACTGTCAGTGTTGGGGGATATGTATATGTTCTTACATTTGACAATCTGTTACTGAAAGATTACAGATCATTTGACTTTTATTGTTACTCTAATGCACATTAGCAGATATGTGACATCTTTGACCACAAGATTCATTTATTTATCAGTGGATGATGATAACAGTGTATAAAGGGTCAGTTCAACCAAATTAGAAAACCACGTATTAACCTTTGTATAATGACACTAATTATTACACAAGTGTCATGGGACACTAACACCCTCCATTGAGACCCACACAAATTAATTGATTTTAGGGCAAGATGCTCATTAATGTAGTGTGACCCAACTATTCAACAAAAAGAGAAACCTGGTATACATACACACTTAATATGTGCTGCAGGCAACATCACTCTACAAATATTGGCCTTCAGAAACTTAAATCTGCTTTTCAAATGACTGTGTTCCAAAAGTAGGACAAACAATACAATTACATGCCATAATTGGAACATTTCATTTGATTCTTCACAGATCCAGTAATCGGGACATCTGTGATAGATTTAGTTTTAAAAGTTGCCTGCCCAACCCTGTTAGGTATCATTTGGCTGCAACTCGTTGTGTTTCTGTTGAGTCTGCATGACCTCATTACTGCTGAACTGGAAACTGTCCAAACTAGGAATTTATGTCTGCTCCTCCATGTCTCTCTGCAGGCCCCAATCCAATGCCGGGGAGTTGTCTCAGACACCGTGCGTACTGCCCTCCAGCAAATCTGCCCCTTCACAATAATAATTATTGTCATTTTAAGCATAATTACCCAGCAGATCCACACCAGCAGCCTCAGCACCACCAACAGGCACGGTATGAGAACAATTCCTGTCCTGTTTGTCATTATGATTGGATATTTTCAACACTGATTCATATAATATTTCACAGGTGTCATACGTAAATCTAAGATTGTTCCTGATGATTTCCCTCCACAGGAATCCCCCCTGTAGTAGGCCGCAACTTCCTCCAAATACCCCCCATGGATCTGTGCCTCAGTGTGAGACCCCTCCTAGAGATGTGATGCATGAGGTCAGCGTGGATCACTCCTTCCAGGCTGGTCCAGGACCAGTCACAGGGGAAATCAAGAGGACCATCAGCCTACCTGAGGAGTGCAGTAAGTCACATCGATGTCCTTGCATGAACATGTGCATGTAGTGTTCCTTTCCTAATCAAGAATGTAATAGGTACAAATAAGGATTTTTCATGGACTTTTCATTGACAGGGAATGTTTTCATCACATATTCTGTGGACACAGCCAATGAAATGATTCCTTTCGCCAAATTTCTGACTGCTCAGGGGTTCAAACCAGCAGTAAGTCCTGTCATATCTCCATCACCTTTGATTCTCAGTGACTTTCCATACAAACACTCACACTCTGCCTGTCTCTTGATAGATTGACATCTTTGATGATCCAATCAAAACAATGGACATCACCAAATGGATGGACAAATTTTTGAAGGATGTAAGTCTGACTGTTGAGTCTGAGCAGAGAATTGCAATCTGTAGCAAAAGCTGACAGTGAGATGTCATTTTACAGAAATCAGTGCTCATCATCGTGGTCATCAGCCCCAAGTACAAGGAGGACGTGGAGGGAAATGGGGATGATGAGCATGGCCTGCACACCAAGTATATTCACAATCAGGTCAGAACTCACACAACTATCAAGACAGTTGTCAACAATTGAGGCAGAAATGTCTGCATGAAATATCACCCTCTTGTGGAAAACTTATGTCATTAAACTCCTCCCACATGCCAGTAGAAACAGGAGAATGAGGAAATGCCTACTGGGACTTGAAAACAGGGCATTTCATTTGCCAGCTCCACCCACTGTCCCCACACTCACAGTCCCACGGTGTTAGTGTGTCACAGATGTGGGCCTGGAAAGCTGACACAGCTTGATGATGCTTAGTGCAATCAAGCCTGTAGTTTATTGTCAAGGAGTGTATCAAACGTGGAAATTAAAAAGCTTCTTGATCATTCTATTGTTATCCAAAGAGAAAATGAACATCAATTTCACTCCTGTGTCTATCCAGTCTGCATGACATTTTCCAGACAGCATGCAATGATTCACTGAGTTCTGTACATTTGAAAGGCTATCCAGGCTACAGAGTATCAGTAGCTCCAATTTTTAGCCTTATGGAGTACTATGAAAACTGATTATCCTCTTTATTGTTGGTACAGATCCAAAATGAGTTCATCCAACAAGGCTGCCTGAACTTCAGACTGGTACCTGTGTTGTTTCCTAATGCAACCAAGGTAAGTCCTTTGGAAACAGTATATGTAACAAAAAAAATCTAAGCTCAAAAGTGTACTTACTGGCTCTCAGAGCTTTCAACCACATCCCTCGGCCTTCATTCATCTCCCTTTCCTGAATGAAGACCACATGAGGGTAACTGAAACTGTCATTTGGGTGAACTGAACCTTTAAGATAAGCAATTATCCACAGTGCTAACCCTCATTTCAAGTCACCCACCGCTAACCAGTACAATGGCCAAGGCAACAGAGGCTGTAATAGGCCTTTTTCACAGCAGACATTTTGACATGTGACAGTAGGAAAAGCACAGGCGTAAATAATAAAATGAATAATGGCTGAATTCTAGTAGCTAATAGCTGTTTCAGTTTCAGGGTCCTGTTATTATCCATGCTGGCTCACTGTCACATTGTGCCACTTTCATGGTTTACTGGGACACTAGAATAGAACAGAGCCATTGTTAATGTTATTAGTAACACCTGTGTTTTTCTTACTATGACAAGTCAACATGAAAAAGGCCTGTCTACTACAATCCCTAGGCTTTGATGGCTTAAAGTAGTTAAGACTTATGGGAGATGTAGTTGTTGAATGCTAATAATCATTGTTGTATCTTGGTTAACATGATAAGCTGCTCAAATGTTTCTTTTCAGTACATTAGTACATACATACCCTTTTAGCTTTGAAAACCCCAGTATCATGCTTTAGCTTTTTTAGCAGATGAAAGAAACCCTGTTTGGGAGAGTACACTGACAATCTGAAGTTAGAAGCTGGCTCAACATTTTACTCGAATGCCCTATGCAGTGTTGGCTAATTATCATAGCATGACTTTACAACCACAAATGTTCTTCCATCAGTGTTACATTTGGACTAATTGCTGCATTTCAAATAATCAAAAAACACTTTTTTTGTGGAAAGTGTTTTTGAGAAGAAAATACTATTAGTCCATCAGCTAATGAAAGGTAATAACCCCACATGATAAATGTAATGAGTTTTCCTTCACAGTGTAAAAATGTATAACTAAATCAGTACCAAAACAAATTATAACAGGACTGTCTGTGAAATGCTGAATGGGAAGTTGACTCCTCCTGTATTTAAATGTTCCCTATGAACAAATCCCACATTCAGAAGTTCAGATTATTTGTTATGTAGTTGTTAGTTTACATTTATTCATGAATTTTATATATTTGTCCTGGCATACTGTATACCTAGTAAGAGGTTTTGTTTTAAAACTGTTCTACAGAATGCAAATCATGTCTTATTTTATATTCTCTGTATTAAGGGGAGGGTCTTGCGCTTTGCACTCTCTGCCATAAGCAGTAAACAGCTGTCACCGTGGACGCTGATATATGATTTGCACTTCCACCTATTGTGTTATGTGCTGTTTCCCTGAACATGCATAACATTCCCACAAGGCTCATATGGTATAAAATAAACTGTACACTATGTTTTTAGATGTACGAGTCCTATGCTATAGGCTAATAGGTACAATTCATGTGATTTTGGGCAATATTTTTTTTAAAGCTGTGTCTATTTTAAAAACAGTAAGCTGGGTGAGAGTTGCTATTTGGCACTTTAACAATATCTGGTTGAAAACAATTTATTGTATGATACACATACACTGTATTGATAAGGGAAAAGTAAAGGACAGCGCTAAATGGTGGCTAGGCTACATCTCTCTGAATGATATCCTTATTGACCTGTAAGTGTTTTCTGTAGCTGAAGCTTTCATATCCAGAGTCACTCACTAACTCTATCCACTGACCCACTGAGCTGCATCTGTGTCTGTGTTACAGAGACATGTCCCCAACTGGCTCCAGAGCACCAGGATCTACCGCTGGCCCCAGGACACCCTGGACCTGCTGCTGCGCCTGCTCAGGGAGGAGCGCTACATCATCCCACAGCGGGGGGCTGACCTCACCCTCACTATTCGTCCCCTCTGAGAAAACCTGAAAAGTACTGACACATGTGGAAAATAATCAATTTAAAGAAAATGGTTTGTTTTGTCAAAAGCTCAACATGCTGTAGGTATGACTTTGTTTCATATGCCTTGATGAGGACTAGTATTACTGCAGCAGGTTAGCTGTAAAGGTTTCCTTCTGTCGCTTGTTATCAGGTACAGATTTGCTGTTTGTTCTGTTGATTTATCATAACTTCTAATGTCTAATCTCACTGCATACTCTGAATACCTTTCAACCTTCTTCCTTGATGATGGCATTTGAAATGAGAACCAACACAGAACATTGCCATTAAAAACGCATCATGCACACTATAAATCCTGGAGTGTACCACCAGAATATTTATAGACTTGTGTTCAATTAGAATTTATTAATACATTGATACATTTGATTGTTTTAATTTGCTCTGATAGTGCTGATGGGCCAGCTGTTATATATTGGCAGGAGTCATGTATAGGGTCTGACCAATGAGAGCTCTCTTTGGGTTGGACTGCATTCAATTTTGAGGTGGTACACTTCTTACACAAATTAATGCTGCATTATTAGATTTTTTTTTTCCTTTGGCCACTTGTAGGCAGCGGAACAAGCTGTAAACACAAAATGAACATATTATCATGTTCCCTATCTATTTACAGCAGACACAGAACAACATTAGCATTCACTTGGAGTTGTGTTTCTGGCCAGCTGACAAATTTAAGTTTATTATTCACTTTCCATTTCGCTCTGTTTTGGACTCCACCAACTCCTGGGAAAATTTCTGGCTCTTTAGCTGCTAAATGCTCCACTGTGTTTCCAGCTAGCCGCTAACTTTATCTGTCTGCTGTTTGGTGCTGGGAAGGTAGTGTACAGTGTACAGTACACCAGAGCTTTTTCACTGAAAACATCTGACAAGGTTGATGAGAGTGCTGAGGATGAACCAGAACAATAAAGTTGTGGCCCATTAAACCAAAACAATGAGCTAAAAGAGGCTAAAACGCTCCATAGAGCTGAGAGGAATTGCAGTGTCAGGTGATGATTGTCTGTGGGTTTGTCACTACGAGCGACCCTTTTCACATTACACACAGTCCTTTAACCCATTGTTAATATGAAAATATTTATTAGTGCAGCTTTAAAGAGAGACATCTTTAAATTATAGCAATCATGAAATGGTGACTGTAAATGTTAAAGCAGAAGACAAATGTATTGTGAAATGGAATATGATAGGCAGACACATAAATGAGAATTTAAAAAAAATAACATTTATAAGCTGATTGTAATTCATTTTGTAATTTCACTCTAAAATGTAATTTTTAAATCATCATTACAGACAGAATAAGGGTGTAAAAAACAGTCAAATTTAATTATTTTTTATTACTTAATTTGAGCTTATTAATGCATACTCTTAACATATTTTGTATTGATTTATTTAAATTGAACGATTTATTAATAGATTATAATAAACACTGTAAAAGCCCATGGCATTCTCCAGGCTCCACAGAACACCATGTGTATTTCTTGGCGAAGCCTATGATTAACCAGAAGGTGGCAGCATGTCCCAAATAATGACAACATTCCCATCCTTGCTTACTTCTTCATGGCCATAGCTCTAATTTGCAGTCAACATTAGTTTATGCTATTGATTTATATATATATATATATATATTGATATTACTTTGGAATAAATGCCATTGTTTTGACTAACTGGATATCAGTTTTTACAATTGTCATTTGGACTGTGGTTATTTAAAAAAAAAAGGAGTGTGCGGTCATGAGAGCAACATTGTGATAAAGGATCTGTAGACGGGGCACATGAAGTCTTACAACAGAAACATCCTGTCCATATGTTGAACACCAACTCCCTGATAAGCCAGTGCTGTGTGGGACACGTCCACCTGCCAGCTTACAGCCCTGAACTTGATCATTTGTGCCCCGACTAGTTTAATTTTGTCAGCCTGTACCAAACCTGACAAAAAAATGATTTGCTCACATCAGTGTGTGAGGGGAACTCATACACACTGATGTCCAGGCTTTTATCAGCTCCTGCATGAGGGTGCTGTCTGTAAACAAAGTGCTGCCAGTACCAATAAATCCACTGTTTGTTATTGTTCCAGGACTTATGTGCCACTCGACTCTGCCTTATCTGGTGGGTCCAAAGCAACCAGACGCAGCAGATATTTCCCCAAAAGGGCCTGGATCCCCTATCCATCGACCCTGCTGCTTGTAAAATAAACTCCCAACACTGACTCATTTTATGATTTTTTTCCTACATCTACAGCATATCCATGACAACAAGCATCAGTCCTGCTGAAGTGGCCTTAGTGGATCGAAACAACCTTGATTCATATCAAATGAGAAGTGCTCTTGTGCTAGTATCTCCTGCTTTTTTTGTTTTATTTTTACATTTTATATTCTGGGTGGATGGGACACAATGGCAGTTGTGGGGGTTGAACTTGTGAGGTCAGCCAGGTAAGCCTGCCTGTTGTTCCAAATAATGATAATAATAAAAGGAGAGGAGTCATGGTCAGAGGACAAATTCCCTTTTTTTCTGATATGAATCATCTCTACTGAGGGACATGCATGTAAAACACTTAAAGAAACAGTTCTCTCCAATTTTGTAGGCTCACCAAAACACACAGTAGAGTATCCCTATACAATAGTTCCATCCCAACTTTCTCTCAAAAAGTAACATGACCGTCTTTTACGGCTCCACAAAAGCATTAAATATCCACTGAATTTCCCTCAAATCAAGTGTTTTGTAGCCAAACATTTTGTATTGTGTCTCCTAAAGTCCAAAATGTGCCTCATTATCTCCCATGTATTCCTAATTGGGAAGGCTCGGGTGAGTGGTGTCTTTACTATTAACATTTGACTACAAAAAGACTATTATGCTCAACATGAAAGTTCATACATTATAGTTTGACAGGGGAAAAAAACCCTTAACTCAAGGTCTACTTACTAGCTTTCTCCCTGTTCTTTTAACCACATCTAATGGTCTTCATCAGCAGAGTTTGCTCAGTTGTCATCATGTGACAGACGTATGGAAAGTCCAAGGAACCAAATGGACATCACAAACAGACAACATCAGCTGTCTGTGAACACCAGACCTAAACAGATCACAGCATCCACCGGGAAGAGGTCAAAGGTCGTCAACTTGGAGTCAGTGGACGATTGGAGGAAGAGCAAAGAGGACATTCACATCCGACGCCAGAGACCATCTCTGAACAGACTCAGGAGTTACCGTCTCCCCCATGTACGACCCATTGTTATCACATGACCAGAGTTCCACATTTCAATCACGTGATGACACCTGAGCCATTCTTATGACTATGCAAACTCCGTCAGGTAAGGATTCAGTGAGAAATCATTGGAAGCTCAGGAGAAAGCTAATAAGTGGATCTTGAGTTAGGATTTTTTGTCAAACTAGGTTATGCTGAATACGCTGGGATTTGATGGAGATCTTGTCTGGGGCTGTGGACATTAATAGTTTGGAATCAGACTGATTCAGGTTCTACTGTGTGCTACCAGTCTTGACTGACATGGGGCTGACTTGATGATATTTTTGGGTGATCATTTCCTTTAAACCACACCCCTTCTTGTCTTCACCTCCATCATCATCACTGAGAGGAACACTCCCTTAAAAACAGATGGGTTTTCATGATGGAATGGAGGAGAAAATGAGGCTCTGCTGCCACTGAGGCCATCCATACTAAAAATGTATGCACTGAGTTTACTGTAAAGCACTTTAGATAAAAGCTCCCACCAAACACTGCATTAAATATGGCATATGTTATAATATTTCTGGATTAGTTTGATGTTAAATGTGTCTCTCATATAGACCTCAGGCGTGTTGCTGGCAAACGTAAGCATACGCCTGCTGATTGGTTCATTAAGAGGGCCAGGCTCCCACTCAAGGTCAGCACAAACGCCAGCAGACAGAGCTTCCCTCTCAATCTAGATGAAAATGCTAATGAAACATTTTTCATCATCGGGAGTCATTGACTGCGATGTCCCCGGCATGAACCGGACCGAACCAGCTGTTTGGAGAGGGTTATGGCTCTTTCAGTGGAGAGGAGAAAGCAGTGAGCTCAGCACATTTACCACTGCTGCCTGCCATGTATAAGCCATTATAGGAACCTCAGTAGAATACTGAACAGCCCGAAGATGTGGAGGAGGCAAAAAGGCATCATACACACCTATGGGGGTCCTGTGGAGTCACATAAAAAATGTGCTTTGGGGGTTCTAAAAGATTAAAAAAGATAAGCTAATCACTGATAAAGCCTTAATATTAATGTGTGACTTTAATATCATGGCTGCTTTTAAGGTGGAATGACTACAGCAACAATAAAATGTTGTTTAATTGTTTTCTGAGAGTGATAACGTTTGGGAGAAATGTTTCATTCATCTGTAATAATAATTTAAATTAACTGGATTCCGTTCAGATTCAGAGTCACGACTGGCACATTTAGAGATAGTTCCATTTTATAAGTTGTACTTCTGACACTCAATGTAGAAATCTTTCTTCACACCTTTAAAATCATGAATAAAATAAAGAGTTTCCAGAGGAGCAGGGCCATACCCAGGATTTTAGAAATACTGAGGTCATAAGTCCTAATTCCCCCATTGCCACCCCACCCCCAATATACATATTATATATATATGTGTGTGTGTGTGTGTGTGTGTGTGTTTGATATCTTGAGGGTGGGTTGTAAGTCAACCAATACATATTGGTGTATTTGTTATTTATTTAACTGTTAAATCATATTTTTTCTGTAAGTTCATCTCCCTATTCAATGGTCTAAACACTGTTTTAATGCCTATTTTTTTATATTTATATTTAAGAATTTTGGTTATAACAAATACCAGAATTTTTTTGTGATACAATGACATGTCCTTGGTGTCGTCAATGGTAGCTACGACCTGAAGGGGAGATACAGTACATGCATAAGACTGTGTTCACCTGTCTGCAATATTAATGTTTGTGCTTAAGCTCCATAAAAGATGCCTTCATGAAAAATCACTGTAGCCCTAGTCAATAATAAATATAAGTAATATAAATATTTAAGAAGTTACAACATGTCAGTGTTAGTCTGTGGAGACCTCATATTGATCTCACTGTACTTTACGGTAATTTCATCCTCTTTTGTATCAATGTAATATTCCCATGTAGGCTCACAGTGTATCTGTGGTGCTAAAGTAACCCAATTGCTCTTGACTAGGCCTAAAATATTCCTGTATGATTTCTTTATGGATTTGATGTGATCACTGTGTAATATCCTTTTGGTTACATATAATCTAGGTTAGCTTTTTTCTTTCCCCAATCACAGGAAATATATCAGCCAATAAGAAACGTATTCCTTACCAAGAAAAGTGATGCTTTCCAGCTCTTTGATCTGGGTCTGATCCTTGTTTTGATGCTGCAGTGGCAAATGAGGTGGAATGTCATCAAGCTTTACATGAAGTGCCACAAGACTGTTTTCTGTTTCCCTGTTGAGGTGCATTTAGTTACAAAATAAAAGTCCACCAAGGGCATCAATTTGAAACAGTGGGCATTGCTTGCTGCAGAATTGCTTGTTTGGTTTATTTAACTGTTCTATTTGAATTATTGAAAATTACAGCTATCAGATTAATGCAAAGGAATAAAGATAGAACATGTTTTTTTCATCACTTTCTCCCCTTTTTTTCTTTTCTTTTATTATTTATGATCTAAAAGTACTTTTCCATTAGGCTTGCAGTGCAATCTAAGTATAATACTGGTATCATATTACACGAATAGTGAGTTAGGTATGAGCCTAAGCTTCCTGTGCAGGTTTAAACTGATATACTGTATAGTATAACTAGCAGATCAATAACTAGGCTTTCAGCCTGGTTTAATGGACACTTCTGACACTAAGGGGAGTGTCTGATCTGCTCTAACTAATTTTCCGTGATAAACAAGATGTTTGAATATGGCATTTGTTTAGATACCTGCTCATCTACATATATGAGGGTGTGTTGTTTGTTTTCATACTTTAGCACTTCATGTTTTCACACTTTAATACAAGTGGCACGAACATGTTAGGATCTGTAATTTGTCCCTTGCTGAGACACACAATATTCTAATATTATATTTTGGAGGCATACTAGCTTTAACAAATTCCTCTACAATGTTTTTTCCTAAAAAAGTGTGAGAAGAGAGATTCAGTGTCACCGAAGCATTTAGAACAGAGGAGATGGCCACATGTCTAAAATGCATTCTTGGTGAATTATGGTTGCAAAGGAGATGGACCCTGGCTTATAGACCTTTGCAGTTATCACCTGCAGAGGAAGAAATGTGGCCTGAACCATTTAGGAGTGGAAACGGGCTCTACTGAATTTACCCCACTCCAAAGCAAAAATCTAGCCATTATTTTGACACATAATATCTATAATATCTGTAAAAAGAAACCCTGTCTGACCAATAGTATTAACAGTGCAGGTACAGGCCATTCATATCCTTAACTCCTCAATTACCAGTGTGAAGTTATTACATAGCATAAAGGATTTATTGTTGACTATTGTTGATATGTTATGTTCTTACCACTTGTTTTATGTCTGTGTAGTTACTATGATGCCCTGACCCTAACCCTAACCCTAACTGCTGGCCATAAACAAATGTGCCAGTTGTGAGTCTTCCAAAATAAATCTTGTATGCTTTGTACGATTGCGCTGATGGCGCGTCAACATCGCTTTTATTCTGAAAAATGTTATCGGAAGTACTATTCTTATGCATTCTGACACGCTTACATCCCCTCATATGTTAGCTAACGTGGGCTAGCTTGCCTGTTATGGAAGAAGGAGCACCACAGAGGGGCTGTCTGATAAAACGGGACTAGCTGGGACTAGTTCTGAGGCGTGATTTGGAAAGATAACGCTACATACCGGAAGCCCGGGGAATGTCTTCCTGGCTGAAAACAAAAACACCATAGAGAGAGAGGTAAAATCACGGGACATCCACAATTACAAGTACAACATGGACCCGACAGCTGCGGGGCGCCCGATAATTACCAGCCGCCGTCGAGTTTAGCTCTCCCCGGCCGCAGCTGAACCTCAACTGCGGCGGCACCTCGGGGCGCGCTAAAGCCACGGGAATCTTTGTTCGCGTTATTTTCATGGGACACAACCGGGCTTCCCCTCCGCTTTGTCGTTGTTTCACCGCCGTGACAGCATCCCCCTCGGCTGGTATCGACTGGCCACCGAGGTCCCCTCATCTTATGGACTCCTAACAGTAGTTTTTTGGCTTTTCGTCGGTCGGTCCCTCTTTGACTGAGGGCAGTCATGTTTGCCGTGCGTATCGTCACAGCAGACTTCTATCTGGCAAGTCCCATCAAAGACCTGGACGTCTGCTATTCTGAATTCAGGGAGAGCGATGTGAAGAAAGTGCCGGTGGTGCGGATATTTGGAGCAACACCCGCAGGTTAGCCAACTCTTTTGTTTATTTATGTTTTTTTCTTTATTATGAAAGCTAATGGTGGCTGTGCTTTCTTGCAGCGCTCCACGCGGCATGTTACGCGGTTGTGGCTGCTGTTTTGGACACGCGCGCACACAAACACATCCGCACTGTGCTGTGTAGAGGAAATCTAACGGGTGTAGCATGCAAAATGACGACAAGAAGACGATTTAGGGTGTTGACACATTGTACCAACGCGACGTGCACCGCTGTTGCTTTGCATACTGGCTGCCTGCATCGGTGGGAGCCCTCCTCTGCTTCCCCCTCCTCTCCCTCCTCACACGGTTGTGCTTTGTTTTCGCTCCCCTGCTCCATCATGGCATGGTGGTGGCGGACACCTCTGGCTCCAGGGCTCGACTTGTGCCTCTATCTGCCACATGTGGCATCCACATGAGCTTACATACTTTCCTTTGTGGTGGATTTATTGTCTTTGTAGCAACCTGTGGAGTGTGGACAGGCGAGGCTACAACATGTTCTTCATCCTCTTTGAGCTGAAATAAACATTTCCAGTGTAATACAAGTAAAAAGACAGATATATATGAAAGGAAACGAAACTTTGTCCATCCTCATAATAAAATTGGGTTAATGCAGCAAGATTAGCAGCCAAAGAAATATATCGGTAGCAGAGATTGAGACAAATGGGGACATATTTGGGGTTCTGTAAAAGCAGTTCACTTGTGTCAATTATGTGCTGTATAGACAAAAGACAGTACAGTCTGAAAGGGCAGGAGCCATCATGACAGGACATTGACATGCAGGGTGTAACAATGAAGGAGACATGATACATGAATACAGAATCCTACATGGTGCATGTGAAAATGAATGTGCAATGCTCATTGACATTAGAAGCCTAGACCTATATATGGAGAAACTGTCATGGCTGGCAGATTGCTGATGTAAAAATGATCCGCACATACACACTGTGCAAAGGAGGGGCTGAGATGTACTGTAGATTTGTGTTTTCGTTGACATTTGGCTCATGCCCTGCTCTCTGATAAATCCATTACAGTCGAGCGCTCTGGGTACCTTAATCCCCACGCCGCAAA
Organism: Macquaria ambigua; assembly: GCA_008360985.2. Taxonomy (NCBI): domain Eukaryota; kingdom Metazoa; phylum Chordata; class Actinopteri; order Centrarchiformes; family Percichthyidae; genus Macquaria; species Macquaria ambigua. The sequence continues at coordinate 211,942 of VMKM01000541.1, forward strand.
ACAATGGAATAATTTCCTGCACAATGGCACAGCATTATCACTCCAGCCAAATCCTCTTGCGATCGCTGTGCTCCCTTTTCAACCCTATTTGACAGGTGAAAACACCATTGCAGTATACAGTGACCGTGTATATTTTTAGCAGGGCTAGTTCCCAGTGGGGAAAATGGGAGTCAAACTTGTTCCCCAGGCTGTGACAGCGCTCCTCCCGCAGCATCCAACAGGATGTACCTCAGTGAGGATTAAAGGATTTAGAACAGAGAAATGAAGGACAGTGGGTCAGGGTTAGGGTGTCAGTTCTAATTCGGTTCTGTCATAAACCTGCACGTTCGAATGCGGTTGCACCGATGTGAGGGGGCTACACACACACACACACTGCAGCAGAGGCATCCTGAGTAGCGTGTCAGTGAATGTACAGTATGTTGAGGAGCAATTCATTTAATCCCAATGACCAGAATGAAGTGGACTGTATACTGACATGAGATTCATTTTATGGTACTAGGCTGGATACTGTCCTGGATTTTCATAATTTGATAGATATTATATCATATTTGTTTAAATGTTTCTCCCTGGTCTTAATGGCTGCATTATTTTTGAGTGGTGCAATTTTCTCAGTTTGACCCATTGAGTAAAATTAACAGTGTTTGGTCTAGAGCTGAAACAATAGTTGGTCGTCAGAAAAATAACTGACAACAATGAATAGCATGAGTCACTTTGCATGCAAAAATGGCAGACATTTGCTGGTTTTGATGTCTGAAATGTGAGGATTTGATGTCTTTGTTTGTCTTATGTGATAATTGAGTATCTTTGAATTTTGGACTGCTGGTCAGACAATACAAGCATTTCACCATGGGCCTTTAGAAAGGTGAGATGATGGGCATTATAGACTACAACAGAGAAAAGCAGCAAATCAAATTTAAGAAGCTGGAACCAGTGAATTATTTTTTTTTCTTGATACATGACTAATATAATTAACTAATAGAAAATTCCTGTCAATTAACTATCTCTCTAAGTAATTGATTAATATCAACTAATCATTTATCCACATTAAAGGAAAATTCTGGTATTTTTCCACCCAAGGTCTTCTCATATTTGTAGCTGTTCGGACTATGTGGGTCATGGTGACTTTGCACTTAGTTGGCTGGTTGCCCTGTAACTAGAACCCTATGCAGTTAGCTACAATAGCTAAACCAGGGGGATACTTTCATGTTTACCTTTGGTCGGACTCAGAGACAAGCGTTTGAAATGATGATTTACGTCAAGAACACTTTAGGAGGCTCAAGCTGTTTGCTCTGATATACCTTGTTTGGCGGAGTTGTGTCACCCGAATCTCTACTACGGAGGTGGCGAGTGCAAAGTCAGAACGGCCACAATTATGAAAATAAGACACAGGTTGAACTTTCTTCCTTTAATAACCATTTTTCTAACCTAAATGTTCTTGTGTGTAGATCTGCTAAAATCACAGCACTTATTCCCAAAAATTGTCACATCATCAATAATGTATTTGTGTTTGATTTTTTTAGTGTTACAGAGAAAGTGTGGAGGTATATAGAGGCAAAATGTTGATCAGTTAGTGATTTTTTTTGTTATATTACACAACCTTTTAGTTTAGAAATGGACATTTTCTACAGCAGACTTTAACTTCACTAAGCAGGAAATGCACAGATTATTAAGGTAATTAATGATTGCTCAGTTCGACCTGTGTCCTAGTGAGCCATCCAAGTGAGCCAGCATGCACATTACCAGGACCGTGGAGGAGGGTCACCTACACCATTGTTAATAATTACACCTGGGGTTTTCCTACTATGACGTGAAAATGTCTGCCGTGAAAATGGTTCATAAGAAGAGAACTACAGACCAAACACTGTAATGACCTGATGCAGGTGTGATAACCATACGTATCAAACTCCTGCGTGTCCTCCATTTTGTGCTAATGTTTTACTCATGTTTCTTGGCACACGCTCTTGTTTGAACCCTGTCTAAATGCCTGCACCTCTGATCCTCTCTGATTGGGTAACAGTCCTGAGTATGTGGCATTTAAACGGATGTCGCCAGTATCCCATTGGAGCTTTAAAAGCTTTCACTGATTGAGTTCTGACATAAATCCAACAATGCCAACACAGTAGTTGGCATTGTTGCTTCTGTGTTATGGTTTGCTTCAAGTTTTAGTAATGATAAAGTAGTGTGTAGTTTGTGTGCTGCTGTGGGTGCTCCGATATTCTCACAGTTTGACTCGCTTGCTGAGTTTATGTATCACTTGTGGCGTCCGGAGTCGAACTCAGCTCTGCGTTTCCAGAAATAAAATTACATCACCATCTGGAACACATTGAAATGGAGATTAGAGAAGGATCTTTTTCTTTCTCTGTAACTCCGTAGAAACAGGCCACGCCTACCCAAAATGAGTTACTTTTTAATATTTCCTGTTGCCTTCATGGTGATTTTTATTGTCTGGCCTGAAGGGAAGAACTCATGAGCAGTTTTGCTTAATGTGTGTCGGCTTTTATCTCATCAGCATGTTTACCCTGGTGTAAGCGGTCAGCAGTGCACCATGTGGCTCTGGCTACAACCCCAGGCCTCGTATTCCCTGTCCTTCCCTGACCCAAGCCATGCACACTTCCACCAATCAGCCCTGTGTAATTCGATGCCACGCTTCCTGCTTTTTTTTTTTCCACTCTCTTTGTTAGCATTTGGTGGCCGGCCTGACTGCGCTGCACACATATACTGTACATGCACCCATCTCTGGGATAGCTCAAGAATAGGGGGGAAAAAAAGGAATCCGTTTGTTGTGAAAATTGTGCTCGTGATTGGTATTGTATTATGCTTATTTATAACCAGCTTCATTGGTATGCTTGTGGTTTAAAATCTCCCAGGGCGGTAAACAGCAAGCCTCTTCTCACACTGCTAAGAGTTGCTGTTGAGGCGGCTGCAACCTTTTGAGGTTTGACAGCATTGATCTTCTCCCTTGATGCCGACAAGCTCGGCCTAGATGCACTGACAGGCCCTGGGCCCCGTGACAGCAGGAGGCACACTTGTTTTGGTTCCTTGCTTGGACATGTGCACTTGAGTGTTTATTGGGATGTGTGTAAGAGCAGAGAGGGAGGAAGTGCATGACCAATTGACCTAAATGAGGGGGGCCAAGCATGAAGCGCAGGGAGGAATAAAACAGAGGGCCTCTTCCTCCCCTCTGCCCCTCTCCCCCTAGGTTTAGCTCTCTCCAGGGGAACCCTTAATGCCATCTGAAGGAATTCCTCCTGGATCCATTAATAGGATAATAGGCGGATTCAAAAGGACTCTGTGGCTCATTAAGCCATTCATTAAGGTCATTGTCCCTGTGTAACTGTTTACTTTCCTCTCTCCTTTTCAGTTCTCGGGTTCAATTATCATCCTCTAACTGCCACTCCAGTTGCTTCTAATTACTTTATAATCGAGTGAGATGCCTATTTGTTGATATGGTGTCTCTGGATTAGATTTGAATTTTTTTGTCCTCATGACTTTCCGGTTTTGTTTCAGGGAGGACTCCGACGTTATTCCGACGTGTATTACATGTAATAACTGTGGGTTTACCAGAGGGAAGTAGACCCATGTTTGTGATAGAGGAGCGTCACAAAGACAGACTAAACGCTGCTCCACACTAATCCTCACACTGTGATGTTTTTTCTCACAGATTGAGGCCCGGCTTCATGTCAGTTCTTTTTAAAAGTTGAATCTGTGAAACGATGAATTGCGGTGTCCCTTGTTTGTGTGCATAGGGATGACCCACTGCATCATCTTCGATAGTATCCTTATGAAGTGCATCAGGTTGCGGCAATTACATTTTTCGCCATCGGCTACATTCACTCAGTCAGCAGCCATCCCTGGCCTTTACCTTACATAATAATGATCCCAGTGAGTTCCATGCAATACAGATTTTAAATTTGGGAAAAAGCGAGCACTGATATTGGATCATCAGCACCCTCTATCGGCAGATACCCTGTGTTGAGGTTTCACAATCGGTGTCGGGAGAGAAAAAGTTGGATTGGTGCTTCTGTAGTTAGGAACAGAGAGTCTAGGTAGTCAACAAAGTAGTTGCAGAAAATACTATGAACGAAAAATATCAATGGTGGAAAGTAAGAGCAGAGATTTCTCTGCTTGGACCGACGACCAGTGGAACTGTTACTGAAAGGAAGTGTTGTAATTCGTTATTAATGTTATTAATTAATGAATTAACCGCTGGTAGTCGAGGCTGATGTCGTTTGTTTTCGTCTGGGAAGGGGTCACATGATTTGGGCGTGACAAATCAGGGAAGGAGACGTCGTGGCTGATTAGACCCAATCAGAAAATGAATGTGGGTGTCTGCATCATCGTTTTAGAACGTCGCCGTTTTTGCTCGTTTTTCTCATTAAAACGCAACCCTGGAGTTTTCAAACAAAAACAGGGCCAGCAGCGTTTCATCAAAAGTTCAGTCTTGGTCTGAATACGTGTCTTTATTTTGTTGCAGAAAACATAGAAAACATAAAGCATATTCAGCCTGCTGCTATTCACATGAACAGAAATTGAACGTCAGACGTGAGCCAGATGGCGCGAAAGTCTTTGTCGGCTGTAGCCTAGGTTATAAAGCGAGAGGCAGTTTACTGTTACAGTTACAGTTATCGACAAAGAAACAAAGGTTGCAAAACAATCGGCAATCAGGTTTCAATCAGCAAGACAAAACGCAACAAGGGCCAAAAGCACAAGTGGTTCAGCCAGCAGCTGCGCCAGCGGAGCGCGTCCTAAGGCAACACAGCTGTCACTCCAGGCTTCGTTCACTGCTGCTGTGCCTTATGATAAAAGCACCAAAAAATGGAAGGATATTACAAGGGCAGTCGCACAATATATCGCCATGGACATGGTGCCGATTCAGATAGTGGAGAGGGACGGATTCAGAAATTTGATTCGTATTCTGGACCAAAGATACGAGCTGCCTGGTTGGAAGTATTTTACCCAAAGGTTTTCTGCCAGAGCTGTATGCGAAGTGTCGGGAGAAAATCTTAAAGGAGATTTGCTACCTTGAAGCCTTCTCCACAACAGCTGATTTGTGGTCCAGCCGGACAACCGAGCCATACATCAGCCTCACAGTCCACTTCATCGATGATGACTGGAATCTGCGCAGCTGAAGGAGGCACTGTCTACCTGGGGCTTGGAAGAAGCGCGTCTGGTATGCATGATGACCGACAGTGGCTCAAACATGGTGCGCGCATTACAGATCAACACAGGCTACACATAGCTCTTGGTAAGTTACAATGTTAAAACCCTGTAGCCTAAAATAGTTGAGACCTTCAGTGAAATAGGTCTAGCCCTATTCTTAAAGTTTAGGCCTAAATTTGTAGTTAACTCTGAGAATGAATCACATTACATTTACTAGTTAACCTACATTATGGGGCAGGCTAATTTTTTTCTTTATATGTTCCCTTACATTGCCAATAGAGTGAAAAGAGGTAGAATCATGTTCTGAGTGGAATATCCCTTTTAATTTTGTAATACCGTGATATCATACCGTCACCGTAAAAAACCCAAAAAATACTGTGATATAAATTTTAGGTCATATCGCCCACCCCTAGTGTGGATGTCGCCTCAATCTCTGGTAAATCCCTAATTATAGGGTTATATGCTCTCTTGGTTACGGTTGTTTATCTGCCAACGGAACTTGAAATGGCAACATTTAACAGCATTTTCATGGGATCAGACAGTTTCTCAGTTTCTCACATTGTGGTTAAACTGTACTATTCTTTACATATGAATCCTGTATGATTAGTTTCTGCTGTGAGTTTTTCAGTTGAGTCCAGAGGTGTCCCAGTCAGTCAACAGCCATCACACAGTGCTGGACATTAGTCACTCACACCTCTCTGGTGATGTCGTGCTGGTTAACACTACCATTTCCGTCATGTCTCTGTTGTATGGGCCTACCAACAATCAAGGCATTTCCAGTGTGCTATCTGGTTTCAGAGAGGCTTGTCCAGACACAGTCAGGGCAGCCACTGTGAAGAGCTTTAATGAATTAACAGGCTAAGACCCCTCCCCTCCATTTGACACAGGCCTGTGTGAACAATGTATATAAATGTGGGTGGAGGCTTTGTCTCTCTCTGAATACCTTGATATCATAGGTGGCTTTTGTGGTGGATTACAGTCACAGAGGCTGAATAGCTTGTGGCTAATGAGCAACATCTAGCCAAAGGCGATGTATTGGACACCGTACTTATCTGAAGTCATTCACAAAGTACAAAGGTACTAAAATGTAATTGACATCTCTGCTGTCAAAACTCCACTGGGGATTTACAGTATAAATCAAATTTGGCTTGTTGTCAAAGTCTGTCAAAACGTCTGCCATTGAATGCTGCAGCATTGCAAGCAATTGCCAGTATACTGTTCTGCCACTCATTTATTGTCGTCAGTGGTAGGGCGAGGCAATGTAATGAGGCCGCAGATTTGTACAATCACCACGATCCTAGTTTTACGTTTTAGTCCAAAAGCTTCACACATGTTGTTGGGTGTAAGATTAGAGGAGATTGTTTAGGTCTGTGGTCACCAACCTTTTCCAAACCAAGAGAGATCATCACTTCCTCCTAAATCCAGTGAAGAAGACACATGTTCAAATGTGAGTGACTGCAATATATGAGGAAAAAGGAGCAAATGTCAGGCAACAGGTCAGTAAGTCTTTTTCAGGGTTTGGACACCCACACCGTGCCACGTCTACCTCCATCAGTGGATTTTCATACAGTAAGATGGCATGGTAAAAGAAGTTAATGACCTTGGCGACGTGTTGGAGGTGTGTTGGTTCGCATAAATTACAGTAAGACCCTGTTAACTGCAACTTTTCAACCAACCTGCTCATTCTGGCAGTTTCATCTTTTAACATTCCTCCAAAATTAAAAACAAATGCACTGGGGAAACAAAGCGCTGAAATTGTTTATATCTTGCTGTGTGCATGAAGTTACAGCTAACCGTATCCCAGACCTTAAAGCACATACAACTGCAACATCCCTGTTGCGATACCAGCCAGGGGCCTTTGTTGCATGTCTTACCCCACTCAATCTCCCTATGTTTTCCCATCTGCCTCTCACATTGTCACTGTCCATTATTATGCCAAAACTATCTTCTAAAAAACCTCCATGTGATTCGCCAATGGAAAGTGTTTAATGTGAAACTAGAACAGCGGGAAGCATTTGAATTAGCAGCGACTTTACACAGCCCCCTTGCCACTGTAGGAAAGGGTTCAATTCTCTTTAGTAAAAATTCCCCTATAATTGAAATGCTTTGCGATTGATTTGGAACCCCACAAAGATCACCAGGTGGATCGCGAAGAACAAGTTGGAGACCCCTGGTTTAAACCGATCACATGTTTTTGTTGCTCTAGCTAAAATACCAGCTTTGGCAGAGGCAAATCTGGCCTCATAAACACGTCACTACATTTTCCTTGCAGTTTAAGTTAGCCTTTAATGATTAGTATTTTGGTGAGATATAGCAGTTGAGTCCTTCTTCTTGTACAGTCTCTCCGTTTCTCTTTCTTACAGTTTCTCTACTGTGTCCTGTGCGTACAGCACTATTTGGCAATGCCACTGTGTCTAATGCATTCTAAACTTCACAGCCACATTCTGCAGTTTAAGAGGGTAGACTAGGACCTTGTAGTCATAACGTGTTACCTGCTAAAGCAGCTGGCATCAGAGTAGCTGAACAAACCAGCCACAGCCTGCACTGCCTACCTGGTAGCGGGCGGTGTTTTGCTTTTGTCTTGAAGGAGCTGTGAGTGTACAGCAGCTCAGCCTCAGTGTCCTTGCTGCTGCTGCTGCGGTCCAGTCAGTCTGATTGATGGCTTTAATAGCTCCCTCCGGCTCCTCAGTGGGTATCCGAAGGCATCACTGTTGAGGGCACAGGCCTGACACTGCAGCAATCCTCGTCCCCAATACTTTCCTGTCACCTCGGTTCGCACTGAGTCAGGTCGGACGGGTGACTTTACATTGACATCTGTAGCTGCTGGATATCTTTTTCCACTATTGGAAGCCTGGTCATTATTGTGCAGACTTAACCTTAAGTGTTCTTTTTGTGATGCTGTATCGATCCTCCACAGGGGGTTCAAAGCACCTGCTCAGCTGCCACTTTAGTGTCTTGCACAAGGACACTACAGCAGTGGATTGTGATAGCGTCCATCTGTCCAATCGACACCGACTCCAACCTCTTATGGTTTGGGGGTCGATTGCCCTGTAGTAACAAACTTGGCTTTAAATCAGATTTTGACTGCTCGCCTGCCCTGTGTGTACTATAAGCCACTAGGGCATTCAGGTCGAGAGTAAAGCCCAATTTACAGTATATAAGTGCGTAAGGGTCTGCTAGGGTCTTCATGACGTAAATTTTGTCATCAGAGGGTGTATGCATAGGCTCTGTGCGGACATCAGCGTACCTCAAATATTTTGTGACCGTACCAGTCCATGCGGCCACCACGCTACAAGGACACCAACTGCGCATGTGCTGGAAAACCAAAATGGATGCTGCATTTGAAGAGAGACTGTGTGAAGAGATCTGTCGCTACCTGCATCTCTACAGTTCATCTTTAAAACAATATAAAGACATCAAATGTGCAACAATTCGTGGAGGGAAATTGCCCAGAGTTTTGCCACAAATTGCCCCTACTGCGCATGTGTGGAATGCTGACTCCAGAATGCAGTATAAACAGAACTTCTATGCGTCCGTGGTGTTCACAGCTGTCCATGTACGCGTCTGCTTGGGAGTATTATCCAGGTTTAAGGCCAAGGAGTTGGAGCCTTGGAGTTGTTGTTGATGTTCTCTGGTAGTTGCATGCCAGATGGCTTTTCCAATGAGGTAATGTGATTTAGTTCATCTCCATGGTGAGATGGATGCCCATTGGTGAGGGGCGAGTGGGGGACAACAGGAAGTATTTTGTCTTTTGATGCAGCTGTATGAAAAAGCCAGTGTTTGATGTGAAGTGCCTGCTAATGCAGGGGCCTGCTGAGGGCCGCTGTTGACCGGAGGTTTGTAAAGTCCTCCGTCCTGGCAGCACTGCATCTTTTCCAAAGCAGGTTCCTATAATGTGGTTCTGTGTGGTCTGAAGAGAGAGGCCCGTGTTGGCACGTGGTGTAATTTCAGGTCATCTGCTCAGTGTTGGGCTCTTCCTCTCTCCTCCTGCACCATTGTCCCCACAGAGAGAAAGAGGAGGGGCCTGCTTTGTCCGCTGAGCTGGTGAGAGAGGGAGGCTTCCCACTCTGCGCTCCCCCAGGGCCACTGGCACTGCTGCAGGAAAACTCTGCAGTGTTTCAAGGCAGATTAAGACCTTGTTTAAAAAGAATGAAAGAATTTGGCAGGCCGAGGACAGCTTGAATCGCTGCTGGAGGGGGGAGAACGCTTAGAACCTGCCATGCTGTGCCATTCAGCATGGATGTTAATGAGGCCCGGATGTGAGTGTTTGTGTGAGTGTGGTGGGTGTACACACGTGCTCACATGTACACAAAGACAAAGCCATTACGTTTTCATCTGTAGCAATGGGTATATCTGCAAATCAGGGTGGAGTAGCACTGCCTCCTGTTATTACAGGAATGCACTAATGCTTCAGCACATGATCTTTCTGATTAATGTATTGTTGTGCAATAATAGGAGTCACAGGATTTTAGCCTCTACATGTAAAGTATTTCTATTTTGCTTTTGACATGACACCATACTGCTTTGCTTAATCATAAGCTTAAGACCTTAAGCCCAGACCTAATCAAACATGATGGAGGGCTTTAAACTACTCAAGTTGCAAATTGATGATATCAAGAGTTTCAGTCAAGCCTGAGGGAAAGTACTAGCTCAAATTATACTTTGAAATTGTTCATGTGTACTGCATGCACCGACAAATGTGTGGACATGTTCATGTGTGCAATGTACTGGTACTCAGTACATTACATTACATTGGAGTACCTCATATGCCACGTTCAGATTGAATGCAGACTTAAGCCGTGTCTAGGCCGCTCGCGTGAGGACAGCGTTCATGTGACACTTAAGCGACTATCTGTGCGTGTCCGCGCATTTCAAAGCATCGAGCAGCAATGAAACGGCCAAACTTTCTGTGCAGTTTTCCTTTGATATGTGAGAGAGATATAGGGACCACTTTCCATCAAGGCTGTTGACAGGTCCCAATCAGAATGTGCCACGTCACAAGCCCCGCCCCCTCGGAAGTCCCGCCTCATCCAATCAAATCACGGTATTTGTCACCGGAAGTCCCGCCCCATGCATTTTAAAAAAAAATTGTTTTTTGGGCCCCTCCTTTTGCTCCTCCTCTCGTCCGTCCCCCTTCTTAGCTCCTATATTAACCCTTGTTTAACTGCTTAGTTTAAAACAGATTCGGTCTTGTTGGAGGGAAGGAGAGATAGAAACAAACAAACATGGAAGACTCTAAAACATCTAAGACAGGACCCGCTGTGGCGCTCATTAGCGAGACGCCCGTCACAATCTATCAAGAATTAGCCTCACTAACTGATGCTCCGAAGAAACGCATCGTCTATTTGAGTAGAACTCAGGTGCCTCCACCCGAGTCTCTGCAAGAAGAATGGTCTTTAGAACCCTACGGTCTACGCGGAGTCTGGGGCTACGTGTTCAAGTACGAAACTGGTGATCTTTGTTTTTACCAGCTGGTTGAAGGTGAAACGTTGGAGCCTGTGACTGCCATAGCAACGCTGACTTCCAACGACTGGGGAGTGCTGAAACTGGTGATGCATCATCTCCAAGGGAGTAAGGAGACGACGGATGAAGAGCAAACCCTCTCTACACCTGCTAAACGAGTAAGATTGGAATCTTTCGACGTGGAGGACGAAGAAGCTCAGAGAAAAAGTTATTACCTGCGCTGTATGGCAGACGAAAACTTCACCCTCTGGTCGATGGTTCTTCCGCGTCAGCCTCCGCAAGTCCGGGGAAAAGGAAGCTGTAGAGCATTTCGTCTTGGAGTGTTTTAATTCTGATTGTGGGGTATTTCGGACATTGTTAGACCTGCCGGTCGCTGCTTGGTCTGAAAAGATGGAAGAAGAAGCTGAAAGATTCACCTCTCTTTTTCACGGCTGTCGCAACTGGAGGGACGCTCTAGTCACAAAGAAAGCTATGATCTTTTAGACCACGCCTCCACCACGCCTCTACAACCTTAACCACGCCTCCACAGCCCCAACTACGTAATATAAGGAGTACCCGTTGGGGACACAGTCAACCCTCGACCGACAGAAACACCCCGACACAATCAGACATCGAGCAACAGGAGAAAAAGATGGAGAGCACCGGATGGAACCTGAGTCAGACCAGTCTAACAACCTTTTGGGAGCGAGAACCTTCGCCGGACCCCCGTCCGTCGATTGACTCTTCTGACGATGAAGGGCTGACTTGTGTTTGTCCCAAGCCCATTCGTCTGAGGATGGTGAAGAAGCCTCCGACAGAGCCTTCTCTGAACCCACCCTCTCCGGATAAGCACGACTTACCCGACGCTTCCTCCGACTCGGACGAAACTGACATCGAATTTGAGGAGTCCCAAGCGCCTGACTCTCCCATACCCCCGCCGACGCCTCCTCCCTCTCCTGCATCTCCTCAGGGAGAAGCAGCCCCCGAGGAAGATGAAGTCGACGGGTGGGTGTCCTCCGGGTTCATCAACGTTGTAAAAACCGCCGTGCTCCATCTGCTCAACATTACTCTGGGTAACTACCGGAAAGACGCCTGCCACGGCTGTCTGACCAACCACCCCAGCCAGAGACAACACGAGTGTTTGGAAATACTCGAGGATGATTTTTACTCGACCAACTTTTACCGGCTGATGCAAAGACTCTGGACCCCCCGATTCATTCCTACCATTCAGTGTCTGCTACACATGCGCAACATCCAAGCGGACGAGGTCAGAGTCAAAACAGTTGCAGAGACGCTTTTACATGAACTGAAATCAACGAGGAAGATCTACGAAGCTATCCACGACATGTACGACAACCTGATCGGGGAGGATGTGGTAAAAATAGGTCAGCTTCGAGTGATGAAGGACTGTTGGGACAAAGATCTATTAACTGACAAACAACATCACAATCCTCCACACAGCTAACAAGTTTTATCCAGTAATTACCCATTTTATTGATCTTTGTCCCAACAGTCCTTCATCACTCGAAGCTGACCTATTTGTAAGATTCCAATCTTACTCGTTTAGCAGGTGTAGAGAGGGTTTGCTCTTCATCCGTCGTCTCCTTACTCCCTTGGAGATGATGCATCACCAGTTTCAGCACTCCCCAGTCGTTGGAAGTCAGCGTTGCTATGGCAGTCACAGGCTCCAACGTTTCACCTTCATCCAGCTGGTAAAAACAAAGATCACCAGTTTCGTACTTGAACACGTAGCCCCAGACTCCGCGTAGACCGTAGGGTTCTAAAGACCATTCTTCTTGCAGAGACTCGGGTGGAGGCACCTGAGTTCTACTCAAATAGACGATGCGTTTCTTCGGAGCATCCGTTAGTGAGGCTAATTCTTGATAGATTGTGACGGGCGTCTCGCTAATGAGCGCCACAGCGGGTCCTGTCTTAGATGTTTTAGAGTCTTCCATGTTTGTTTGTTTCTATCTCTCCTTCACTCCAACAAGACCGAATCTGTTTTAAACTAAGCAGTTAAACAAGGGTTAATATAGGAGCTAAGAAGGGGGACGGACGAGAGGAGGAGCAAAAGGAGGGGCCCAAAAAACAATTTTTTTTTTAAAATGCATGGGGCGGGACTTCCGGTGACAAATACCGTGATTTGATTGGATGAGGCGGGACTTCCGAGGGGGGCGGGGCTTGTGACGTGGCACATTCTGATTGGGACCTGTCAACAGCCTTGATGGAAAGTGGTCCCTATATCTCTCTTATGTGTGAGTATTCCTGATCTCTTTTTCCATCAACACTGATGCATATGATTGAAACTTAATAATAATTATAATTAATTATAATTTTACACTAAACCTGACAGTGAAATAGGATATTTTCATATTTTAACCTACAAAGGTGTGTTCAGACAAGGGAGTCCAGTCTGAACACACCTTTATATTAAGCAACCATAACTTCCTTTGTGAAGTTGAGCAGAATAACAGTTTGACTACTTGCATAAATAGACAGCTGATGCAAACATCAGCCATGTTTAATAATGACCACAACATCTGGGACAAGGTTTAGCTGTTATGGAGGGCCGTCACCCTGCCATAGCAGGGGAGTAATGACGCTGCTGGTGAGTACTTTCTAAAACCCTGTCAGGGACATGTTCTAGTGTGCACTGCGCTGACTAATCGTCCATTAAAGGTACATTTCCTGACTTTGTCGTATCCGTGGTAGAGACCCAAGCTCAGTTCACTGTGGACTTTCAAAATACAGAGAGCTTGGACTTAATTGTGGTAATTGTGGTATTGGGGCCAATACTGGTAAAAGTGTGTCTTTTAGGGTCTCTTCTTCTGACTTCTGATTTCAGCTAATTAGTTGTTTTGTTTTCTTTTTATGGTGCAGGACCACAATATGATACAACAGATATGCTTTGGTCTTTTATAAGCTCTAGATTTGACTAGATCTTTCTGTGTGCATTTAGCTGCAGAGCATATTTGCTTAAAGTAAATGCATTCCTTTACCTGTGCAAACTCTACAGCTTTTAAAAGCTGTAGACCAACACCCATCAGTCTTTCGGCTGCTGTTTTTTAAATCCGAGACTGCAGTGGGAACCAAAGGGTCTTTTTTGATCAATTTTTAATTCCATCGCTGTGTACAGTCAGTTTGAGTGCAGGCTTATTAAAAAGGAGAGGGGGAGGGATATTCTGGAAGAAAAAATAGCTAAAAATAGCACAGCTTGTGTGTGTGTGTGTGTGTGTGTGTGTGTGTGTTAATGCATCCGAGTTTGTGTGTGTGTGTGGTGATGGCGCGCTGGTTGTTTTTGCTGCTGCTTAACAGGCCACCAACTCTTAAAACTGTCTGATGAGCATCTGTAGTTGTCTTCTGTGAAACAGTTTTACATTTTTGGGAGACATTTACCACCTCTGACGTCAGAAGTGAAACCTTTTATTCCCTCAGGAGTTCTGTCTAGACCTGCTTCGTTCTTTTTGTATCCACTCTCAGTTCTCTGACTGTAATCTGCTCCAATCACAGCAATATCTCGGCTGAAATTTAGTGTGTGGTTCTTTGTGTCTTTATGGCTGTCCCTGTGTTAGATTGAGAGTGGAGGGGTGGGAAAAGGGATGGGAGGGTGCTAAGAAGAAGAGAGAGAGGAAGCATGTGTATGAGTCTTGCTTGCCCAATGCACCAACTGAGCTGCCGTCTTGTGATGTGTGGCGGAGAGCGAGACACGCCGTGAATATCAAATTTCGTCGGAGCTGAGCAAAGGAGGGCAGGCAGAGCTTGGAAATCTCTCTTGTTGTCTGGCGAGAGATTGCCGCCCCTGATCAGAGAGCAAATCCGGACACACACAGCATCCTCTAACCGCTCAGCTCCAACCAGTTCTCCTCACACACATTATGAAATCTGTAGCATCTCTCTCTCTCTCTGCAATTCTCATGGTCCTGTCAGGATCTTCAGGGCATAGATTTACTTTTTTGCTCTATTCGTTCAAAGTTTACTCCCATTTCTCTTCACTGAAGAGCTTTCTTTGTGCCAACTCATTATATCCTTGTATTTTCTTTTTTTTTTATTGACCCCTGTTTTTCCCATCATCCTCGCTTCTTCTTCTTCCTCCTCCACCTCTCAAGGTGCTCAATATTAGATCTGCAAGTCCCACTCATATGAATCTCCAGTAACTGAGGATCTGCATTCACTGAGGCTGCTTAAAATGGAGACACATTATTACTTTAATTTCTTCCCCAATGAGTGGAGAAGAGTTTTACATAATGCATTACGTAAAGGAGCACAGTGTCTTTGGCACTTGCCCCCTGTTATCAGGCTAGCCTTATGCATTTTTTGGAAATATTTGTTTATAGAAGGTTGATACCACTCATGTCTATGCTTTAAAGGTCCTGAAAATGTATTTTCTTCATGAGCTTTTTCCTGAGTGATCCCAAAGTTTTCCCAAAGGTAAAACAGTTTTGGTAATGTATATTTTTCACTTGTCATTGGCTTGAAGTGGGTGGGACTCATTTGGGGGAAAAAAGTGATGTCAGGTACCGTGCACCCTTCAGGATTTAGCAACATTTGAATCAGAATCTGATGTCAGTTGGTGGGTTGTTTGGTTTTTGTCAGGCCTGTCTGTTCAAACCACATCCATACAGTCCTGATGAAGCAGATTAGACTAGATTAGCGTAGTCTTAAATGTATTCAAATTAGATTTTTCGATTACAGTTTTTGAGTTAAGAGCACTACACTGATTTAGCATTGTACTCCTACCTTGTTGGACTCACGATGGACAGTGATCATAATCAAACCAGAGATATCATTTTTATTCCACACATTCTTCTTCCTTGTTAAACCTGGCACCTACATTACCCACAATTCAACTCGACCGGCAACTTTTTGGTCGCAGATTCTCGTGTGTTACGCTACAGAGGTCTGGTAAGCTCACTTCTTTCTAACTCCACACCCCCAGATCTTTTTCTTTTTCAAACTTGTAGTCTTCAGCCCCAACCGACACTGACTCAAGTGACATCACTTGAGGACATTTATCAGACTTCACACAGCTCCCTCTGGAGACACTAAAGGCTTTATACTACTTTTTGGCTGGACCACAGCAAAGCCAACCCTATAAACGCGATAGTCTGTCCCTGACTTACTGAGTGAGTGGTGAAGTGGTGAGTGGTGGTCGTTGGAGTGTTAGTTTCCCCATTGGCCGTTGCTGTGTTGTGCGAACAGTCCTGAATTAGGCTACATTCAGATAGAATCAGGCACTGCAGCGAAAACACAGATTTTCCCATTCATTTGACGGGGTACTGTGTTCAGGCTGCGGCGGGCCGCAGAGGGTGCCGCAAAGAAATGCAGCGGCAAAAAGTTAAAACAGAATCAACCTTTGGAGAAACGCAACCCGACGTCATGCTGCGGCAGCCAATCACGCCGGCGATCAGACCGACAGACGCCCAGGTGAAGAAGAACTTTATTTACCATATAGCATTAGCTGTTTACCGTAATATTCCACTGTTTACTGAGCAACTGTGAAGATTGAAAAGAGACTGATTGATCGCCGCCGTGATGACTGTACATCAACTGTTCAACTCTGCCACGAGGGAGTACAAAGACGTTAATGGCCGTGTAGTCGCTTGGCTTGTATCACTGTTCAAGCTGGGATTGCTGGTTAGTATGAGAAACTCCCATTGTGGGAGTGCGGGCGGTGTTCTGTCTGAAAGCGGCCTTAAATCCTCAGGAGGCTTTTAAGCAGCCAGGCAACATCAATATGTAACCTGCACAAACACGATAATTCACCATGATGAAAAAGGGTGAATCCTGCATTAACTTTTCAAATGGTGGTTTCAGGAAAGGTTAAGTATACATTTATTTAAAATGTTGTTCTGTATGGCTGTATTGGGTAACAGCATACCTGTATTCTGCAGCGTGCCTATCTTCATGATCAGCATCACAACAGAGTGTGTGTGTGTGTGTGTGTGTGTGTGTGTGTGTGAATGAGAATATCCCTGCATGTGTGTGAGTAGCTGCAGGCACCCCGAGGATTTTCCCTCTGCTGGCCACAGTCTATGCCTCACGCTCGCTCTCTGCTGTACTCAGCCTCCACTCATCCTCCCCTCCTTCTCCCCCCCTCCTGTCCTCAACATTCCTTTGTTTTCCTCGACATGCCGTTCCAGTTTCGAGGGTTTTCACTTTCTTTCCCTGAATCACATCAGCATTTTCTTTCATCTTTCTCCGCCATCCCTCCTCCTCCTCCTCCCCCTTGCTCCCTCCTGCCCTCAGATTGTCCTGGACTGCTCTTCATGGGAGAGCTGCTGCATATGGAGCTAGTTAGGCCCTTGCCCTCACCCTGTCAACCCCCCTCTGTCCCTCCTTGCTGTCCCCCTCAACTCAAATCTCCACACACCCTTTAAATCTCTCTCTGCCCTCCACGCCCACCTCTTCTTCTTATCTTGTAGCCCCACAAACACGCATGCCTGAACATTAAGAAGGTGGCAGTCATTAGTGAGGGCAAATAGAGGGGGGGTGCAAGTAAAATGGACAGGTCCTTTTGTGGGACCGGGGTAGTCCAGGGTTTATTCAGTCCAGAATCCAATTTCTGTCCTTTAAGCCTTCCTGCTGGGATAACAAAACCCTTTCTATAGAGCTGTATATGTAGTCTGTTTGAACTCCACTTGCACAGTTTCCTGCATGTATTTCTGCATTTTTTGCTTTATTTGATGGTTTCACAAAATGGCCACACTCAAGCTTGGAGTAGATGGCCACAGTGTTGCGCTTGGGTGTTCACATTTAAAGTGACAGAAATAGTTGGGTAAGTATGAAAAAAGCTAGAGAGAGAAGGTGTGTGGCTGTGAATGTTGGATAGCTGGTTTCAGAAAGTCACAGAAATTGTTGGACTCAGCCCCCCAATCCGACATCGGAAATGTAGGAGGGAGGGGGGTTCTGAAGCTATTCAACCGTCCGAGAAGCACTTCTGATGATATATAGTATACTTGCACCTTAAGCACCCAGGAGGCCCCGACCTTGATGTATTTGTTTGTGAACTGTTAAATCATTTTCTCATTAGGAAGGAAAACGCTCTTCCTCTGTAGAAGTTCATGAAGGGTCATCCAACAAAATTAGCTGCTCAGGACCTGGAGTCAGTACTCTGGATTCTTCGGAAGTCTTTTTCTCGTCTGACATTGATTCTGATAACTAAACTCAGGGAAACTGCGGATGTTGAGGACATTAGACATTGAGGATCAATCTTAAGTGTAAACCGATGGGTTATTACTTGTATAGAGACAGCATTTCAATTCAAATTCAATTAGGATGTACAGGAAGGTGGAATTGTTGATAAATGTGTGATGATTTTATTGGTTGGATTTTTTGGTTAGACCCACTATTGCAGCATAGGGTCACCACTGAAGAGGCACTTTTCTTCAATAGTTCCAAGTGCACATTGAATGGGATCTTTATAATATGAAAGCATTGCCAGTGTAGTAACAAGTTAATGTTGTACTTGTACCAGCTGCAGGAATTTCTGTTTTCTCTCTTTGTTCCTGTACAGACATTCATGAAGGGCCTACCACCAAAACTGGTACTTGGGACTCAGTACAGCCTTGTTGCTTTCCACTCCTCTTCTCTTTCATAGAAAGGCGTGTTTCCCCATTGCATGTTGATGCAGCTTAATTGAATTAAGCTCTTACTCCGCCTCATTCTTCCAGCCCTTCTTTCCCTCTATGCCTCACTTGCATCTGCACTACTCTCTTCTCCTCACCCTTGTTGCTGTCTTCCTCCCCCTCCTCCTCCTCCTCCTCCTCCTCGTGCTTTGCTACAGGAGTCAGGCCTCCACCGCTGTGTGTGCGTCCTCTCCTGGCCCTG
This sequence comes from Macquaria ambigua, assembly GCA_008360985.2. Lineage (NCBI taxonomy): Eukaryota > Metazoa > Chordata > Actinopteri > Centrarchiformes > Percichthyidae > Macquaria > Macquaria ambigua. The sequence continues at coordinate 230,371 of VMKM01000541.1, forward strand.
CCCGGCTAATGCCCTCGGAGCTGTGCTTGGCCTACATGGCCTACACTGATGCTCCCTATATCCATGCAGAGTGCGCGGGCCAAACAGACATGCTTTTCTGAGGAGAAGTTCAGCTGAGGTTATGTGGGAATAAAGTGTCCTAGTTCACAGGGTTCTTCCTGTAAGCTCTCAGCCTGCTAATTATGCTCTCACTGAATGGACTGCTCTTTTCAGCGCCGCTCTCTCCCCCTGGCCCAGACTCTCGCCTTTTCCCTCTTCCTTTTCTCCATTTGTCTCTTCTCACTCACTCTATTTCTCTTTGTCTCTCTCTCGTCTGTTTCTGTCCACACTGTGGTAAAAGCCTTTTTTGTCTTTCTCTCCAGACCTATTGCTTCCCGTCTCTTTGCTCTCCAGCTGTTTCCATCCAAATGTTGCTCAAGTTTTAAGTGGATCTCCAAAATTCTGGCAAAAAAAAAATGTAGGACAAGACGAAATTACATAACCAGTAACTTTATATCTGGCACATTGTGGCTTTTTTTGGGCAGTTTCCCTTTTGGTTTTCAGTCTCAGTAGAGAGTGAACTGATGGATGACAAGAACGAGGTCCCCAGCCGGACTGGAATTTAGATATTAGGGCTGCACAGATGCATTATTTTCATAACTGTGTTTTTACTGATTATTATGATGATCACTTGAGTAATCTTTTAAGTGGGGGTAGGGTTAGGCCAGGTATCTTTTAAAATGAACAATTACTGGTTTCCTTGTACAAAACACATAGTATAATGGTATTTATTGTTCTACAAATGTAATAAATAACAGTTAAATTAATCAAAAAAACACCAACAACAAGAATGTGGCTCAAGCCTTTTAAAATTTCTAAAATATATTTGAGCGTTTTGACAAGAAATCTTAACTCAATTGGTCCACTGACCAGCTTTTCCCAGAGCTTTCATTAGCAGATGGGGTTAAGTGATGCAGCAATGCGATCTGTCGGAGCTTACGTTGAGTGATTAGCGATGCGTTAAGCTGATTCTATTGTATGATTTTATATATATATATATCACTTTTTGCACACAATAAATGTGTTGACAATGACATTCACAGTTAGCTAACATTACTAAAGATTTAGCCCACTCTAGTGCATTTTCTGCACTTTTTTCAGGTTGTTTTGAAACATTTCATGGTGAAATAGTTAAAATTACATGTGTAACAAGGCTCGATGAAGGAGAACTCGGACAACAAGAACTGATTTTACATCTTATTAACAAAGAACATTTGTAGCTAATGCTGAGGAGCTCCACTGTTTACAAGAAGGGGTTTGGTCTGTGAGAAAAAAGACTGAGCTGGGATCAGATACTGATCCTCACCAGCTGCTGACACTGAAGGCCCCTTACAAACCGGAGGCCATTTTTTCATGGCAAGTGAGTGCTTTTACATAGAACGCAAATATTAGGTGGCGAAAAGTGACGTAATTTTTTTCAGAATGAGTGTCGTATTTTCAAGTATTTCAGTGGTGTGTGTGTGTGTGTGTGTGTGTATGTATATATGTATGTGTATATATATGTATATATGATGATCAGTTTGGAGGACGTAGTTTGCGGTGCTGTTGAACTGTATTGCAATATACAGAGGTGCTTCTGTTATTTAGCCTCCCCTCATTGATTTAAATGAAGTGGGCAAAATAATAGAAACATCTGTCAGTATAAGACAATACAATTCAATTGGTGTGACACTAGTTATGGTTCCGAGGAAAGCTTTGAGACAGAGGATTTGAATCAAGGATTTTGATTACTTGAATTACTCCTTAGTTTCAGCAGTAACTGCCTTCATTGCATCTATCGATACACCAACCTTTCAACCCCCACCAAGTGTGAAAATATCTGCAGTGTTTTTATCCTTTTTAAAACATTGTCTTTCATCTCCACTGAGTTTTTTATGCGCATATTTAAAATGGGTGGATAGAAACCTAATCTGTCTTTGTCCCTTTTCTTCACTCCTTTCTCTCTGTCCACACTTACAGTACACACTTTTCTAGTAATAGGGTCTGGTTTCACACCAGCAGAGGTGAGAGGAGGAGGGAGAGGCTACTAAATAACAGGTGGATGAGTTGATGGACAAGTGGCTGAATAGGTGTTACCCTGAGCGCCACCTTCTTTTCACCTTTTTCCAGAGGCCAGATTTGCTAAACACTGCTCAGATATGGATACTACTCCCATAGAGGGGTTGTTTGTTAGAATACACAAGATGTGTTCCATAAGAGTTTGATTCACAGCCCACAAGAAAATCCCTGAGTCACCAGGAAACAGCCTGTATTTGTCTCTCTATCTCTTTCTCAGCCCTCTCCCTTCTTCTCTGCATTGACTATGGTTGATTCATATCTCGTCTGCCCTTCCTCTGACTCCCGCTCAGGTGACTGGAGACAAAAGCCTTTGATCTCTTTGACAGGATCAGATTTTTTTTTTACCTTCTTTTTATCCCAGGAAAGTTGACTGAGCATGTATGCTCTTTCTCAGCACTGACCTGCTTTACTCATTTTGCTCTTGCTCGTTCACGCCTGAGAGATGCACAGCCACAAGCTTGTACTGTTGGCTGCTGACCAGCTCTGCTGGAACAAGACTGAAGTGGCTTGCTCAAGGGCTCCTTGGTAGTTGTTGAGCAGTGGAAGAGTATTAGTCAGTAGGTGAATATTAAATTAAAAAAAGGCAAAGTTCATGCTTTTGTCCATGAATGAAAAACATTCTTCCCATGTTTTGTTGGAGAGAATGAACCACTCGTAAACAACAGATCTGTAAAAACATCTTGTAGTACAATGGATAATTCCAGGTTCTGAGATCTGAGAACATGGTGACATTGTCAAAAAGATGTCCGATGGAGCAGGAAACACGCAGTCAGACGATCAGAGAGGTTTTAAGCACACCCCCAGCTAGCCAAACTTATTTGAAGGAGAAAACAAAGGTGAACAGCACCATTTTTACTCAAACTGTCCATTGCAAACATCCATCACCATTTACAGACTGATGTCCTGGTTCAACTTTGACCTACTGTTGTGCAATGAAGTTGTGCGCGCACACAGTTTTCCTGTGCAGGTTAGGTAATCTGGCTAACCTATTGGTTTGTCTGATTGTCTGACCTCTTGTCTTTCTTGCCCTGTCAGAGTTCATTGTAGTGAAGTTTCCATGTTTCCAGATCCCACCAATTACATTGGTAAGTACAATGGCTTTTTGGCTTGGGCCTCTTAAAATGAAGCAGTCTACTTGTGACCACTTATCACAGGTTATGTATTGCGCTGAATTGTGCATATGAGCTGTATGCAATCAGCCGAAGAGTGATTTTTCTCTATGATAGTTTCATTTCAAAGATCTTTAGAGGCCTTAAGAGGCGAAAGTAAAGATGTTAAGGATCAGTATCAGGGAATTCGAGGCCGATCCGGTCATATTTTAATGGATCAGTACCGGCTTAAGTAAAGTCGATCAAACCCGATCGTTTCTTTACTGTGTTTTGTCCACCTCAGCCTGCTAGTGTTGCAGCGCTGCTCTCCTTAATGACAGCCTACTCTGCAAGCATTTCTCTGCATATGAGAGTGAAAATGAGAGTGTGTGAATATGAAACATTATTTGATTGCACCAGTAAATGACTAATTTCTGACACCTGGGTTGGCAGATTTCGCTACACATTCATTATTAAAGATCCATGTACAAAACATTCAGATAGCAGCTTCTCATTTTGACAATTGTCGCCGATGTCTGATCATATGAGCAGTCGTTAATTAACATTAATGTGATGTGTTGTTCTTGCTTAAAATCTTGGGGCTCAGTGTCACAGAGGTCGTTAGAAAATGTAAATGCACACATTGTGAATGACAGATTAACTCTTCCCAATCCTGAGTTTTGGACCAGCATCCTTGTCTAGCTCTGCAGCTGCCATCTGTAGTGTGAGCTGCACAGCTAGAAGTGCTCTGATATCAGCCTGCCTCCTTTCTTAACCAGCACTCGGCTACTCATGCAGGTCATGTCTCACTCTCCGTACACACACACTCTCCGCATTGTGATGAATGTGACTGGTGCAGTTTGGCGCGTGGAGACGGGGTTTTCACTCTGTGGGAGATTGTTGACAGCCTCCCAGATTTCTATTTGTCTGTCACTGCGTCCCGAGCCTCCCTCCAGTGTGTAGTCGTGTGTGAGCTTCCCTCGTTGAGGTGGAGAACATCTGACTCACACAAGATGAATAGTAGCCTTGGTAACAGTGGATCTGGTGTGGACCAGCTCAGGTTGGACCTAGTCTCGTATAGCCAGACCTATCTTCACACTTGATTTAAGCGCTGTGCTGGCGCTGGAGAAAGGTCTGGCTGAACCCATTCACATTCTGGAATAGGGGAAAAAACGCTCTGGCTTGTTTGTATTTCTTTAAACCAATCACAATCGTCTTGGGCGGCGCTAAGCCCAGGATTCATCGATGGTGCCCTTGCAAAATAGTGTAAACGGTAACACGATAGCAGAAGAGGAGGAGAATTCCGATTGAAGAAGTCGGCCAATGGCAGTCTTATACCCACAGCCTACTTCCTGTTAGTCAGAGTAGGTTGGACCATGTTCCTGTTTCCTTACAGCTCTCACTGCAGACTCTGTCATCAGACAGATGACAGATTAGTAGGTTGGATTGGACAGATTGGACATGCTGCACAAGTGTTTGTTTCACATACCTCTTTTAGATCCACAGTTCTTGTCTTACATCTTCCCCAGCGGCACAACACTGTGTCCACTCTGCCCAAAGAGATGACAGATTACTTAATCTGCTGTTTTGAAGCAAAATGTTTTATTTTGAGCTGATTTAAAAGATGTGACAATGTCTCCTACAAAATGGTGGCTGGCTTTAAAGTGTAAGTCATGATGGTTTAATATTGACGCTGTTCATTATTTCAAGACACTCAAATTCTAATGAAACAACAAGATGTCTGACTGTTTTTACTTCTTTTTCCACTTATTACTTGTAGATACACACATACATGTCCTCTGGTTGACTTACAACAACCAGCTGTGTCAGTCTCATCTATCCAAGTCTGTGTCCATTTATGGCTCTAGCACATGAAGATGACGTCCCCTATCTTAATTCTGCCTACAAAGCTCTAATCGGCTAGGTTATTTGTCCAACCAGGAAACAGCCTTCTGTGAGAATAACACCAGACCTATTTGAATTGCTGAAAAAATCATAGATGTGACCAATTGTTCAGAAGTCTGGAACCAGACCTCAAAAAAATATTTACTATTTACTATATTTTGGGGCAATTTTTACCTTTACTAGATAGGAGATATAAGAGTGCTTTTCCTGTCAATGAGGGGGAGAGAGACTGGGAATGACAGGGAACAAAGGTCTATGGCTGGACAACAAGGGATGTTGTGAATACATGGTCAGAGTCTTAAACACTTAGACCACCAGGATGACCCACAAAGTCAAATTTCTGTGTGGAAAAACTGCACTTTTGAAATGGAAAATATAGAAATGCAGCACAGCCATTCATTTCACTTTGCTGAAACAATGACGGGATCAAACACAACAGATCTGGAGGTTACAGGTGTCACTGGAACATATTCAGTACTAATATAATTTCAGAAACCATACATGATGTCCATATTTATCTGATAGTGTCCTGTATTGTGTTATTTTTTAATTGGGGTGTTTTTGCCTTTATTTAACATTTGAGATTGATAGGAAAGATGGGGAAAGACAGAGAGAGGGATTTACCGGAGGTTCCAGGCCAGCTCTGAACTCACAGCCACACGGGACATGGCTCAGACCAGCCCTCAGAATGCCCCATTAACACCCATGTTTGTTCATGTGACGGGAAGAGCAGGTGAGAAATGGATGGGCGGAAAGTACAGAGAAATGAGCGCAATCAACTGAAGAGATTTCACCTTTGCAAAGAGACTCAGGACTTATGACAGAGTACCATCCTGTTACACCCTCTGTTCACTGTTTGAGAGGAAAAGAGCCTGTCATAAGTAAGAGTGGGATTCGTAAGTCTAGTCTCTTCTGATCGGACTGTCATTTGCAATTCTTGGAGGTCACAGATTGTTGGTTCTTGATGCTGAAGGTTATACATTTTTACAATCAACTCTTTGATTCATTGCCATTAGAGAAGACCTGTTTTTCTCCCATTATTGTCCTGCTTTTTGTGTTCTAATCGCAGCCCTGACTGTCCATCTTGCTTTCAATTCATCCTTGACCCAGTCCAGATCTGTCTTAGTCTGCTACCTCCATCTGCGCTGCATTCTCACTAGCCAGGCAGACATACAGGAATTTTAACAAGAACAAACGTAAAGAAGACCGGCCTGCACAATCACAGCAAAGGCAGGCCAACAACACACTGCAGCCAACCCCGTTTTTGGTGTTTGCATTTATGAAGATTGATGTATTCTTGCTTTGTCTGCTTAACGAAGGTATGGCATGAAGCACCTTCCAAGTCAGCATCTGGTCAGCCTCATCCTGTCTGCTCAGATGACTGGCTCTACTGTGCCCTCTTTCTCCTCGGCCAGGGAGACGTCGGGGGATATCTGGCAACGAGGTACATCCATGCCTGTCCTCCAGCAGGCTCAGCTTGAGCGACAGGGACGTGCTGGCTACAAAGTGGTCATTAAGGAAAAATGGGGAGTTGATTCTGTTCCCTGTCATGAAACTGGGGCAGGACAATGGATTGGTCGCCATTCACCCGCTTGCTGCCATCACAGGCATTATCTTTGACACAGGTGACTGGATTTGGATGAAATTTGGCGAAATGCACTTCACCACTTGGTTCTTGCATTGTCAAAATTGCACAGATTTTAACTAAGGCTGTTTGTGCACTTGCAGGTCAAATCAAAATGATTTATTTGTCATGGATGGGGCCAGGTGGACTGGATCACTGCTGGTGTGCAGTATGCATACTCTTGTCTTGTTGAAGTCAAGACTTGGGTCAAAAGTGTTTGAGAAAATGCATCTTTACCCTGCCTCAAATATTCACCTTAGTAAGCAGGCCTTAAGCACTGTGCATGGGAGCAATGTAGGAAGTCCTCCAGCTTGTTTAAGAATAACCAGGCTGGGACGTCATCTCTCCTCAGCCCCTGGCTTGTTGCTCAGGCATCCAGCCAGGACATGCCTGGTGTTGCAGCTTGAGGGGGAGGGCCCACCTATTTGTCCAGTTAACAAAGCCCAGACACAGTCAGAGAGGGACACTCACCTAGGCAATTTCAGGCTTGGACACCCTCCTAGCAGCTCTGCCTATAACAGCATGAGCATGAGGTTTTTTGAGAGAGGTTTTGTTGTAAGGAAATTACCCTTTATCTATGCTGAGACAGAAATATGTTGCATGTCATATTTGAGTTTGCATTTTCCTTTAGGCGCAGGAAGGAATTATGTCTAAGATCCTATGTTATATTTGAAAAACTCCAGAACTACTACTAAATTGACCTTGGTGTGAGATTGTTTAGTCAACTGCTGTTTCCAGGGGCAAGAATGAACTCTAGCCAGCCAACATGGACAACATGGTTCTTGAAGTGCTCAGAAAAATTACATTTAAACATGTACAAATTTCACGAGAACTGGGAAAACTCCTTATGCTGTGTGACAAGCTCCAGAGCACGTACTTACTGGACCTTTGGGTGAGATTGTTGAGAGTGCTGAAAAATGTACATTTCTTTGTTTTCCTTGAGTAATGACGTAGCACCATCATGGTGGTTAAGATTAGTGAGTAGTACAGGGCTGATGCTTTGAAGCCTCTACCATTGCCATGGTAATCGACATCCAAATCAGTATTTGAATGCTGCACATAGGAGGGGAGTCATCTGCCACTCTCTATCCCATCCCTGCCTCCAAAGTCTCAAAAGTCAACTTGACGAGCAAGTGTTGAGCAGTTGCAAGGATGCTTTTCCGCTCGCTTCGTTTCAATAAAAAGGAAAATCACCCAATCCCCAAAAATGCTATTTGGGACAGCCCTAGTGGGCACACACCCATTAATATCTGTGCAAAATGTATTGTTTTTGTGGTCCAGTGAGAAGAGAGCACACAGCATGTCAGATTCAATCACTGGTGCTATCAGGCTTTGTGTGAAGTCTGGCCAGCTAAATCACTGATAGGGCTTGTTTAAATGCACCAGAGATGCTCTGCTTACAAGTGGAAGAGCTCAAAAGATGAGGGACTTCTGTTTAGAGCAAAGTGGACTGACTCAAGCTTTGCAGTTTATGTTGTGTGTGTGAGAGAACAAGCAAGTGATTTCTGGCATGTGTTTAGGTGTAAAGGTTGTGAGTGGCAGATGTAGAGAAGAGTGAAGGAGGTCGCTGTGCCATGTATGTTTTGGCAGAGCAGCCTTCTCCAGACAGCCATAAAGAAACAGACCTCTCGCACTGAGTTGGCCTAGTGCTTAAGTATGGAATATTATATCATTCTAAAAGGCGTACTTGAAAACAGGGGTTTGTATCTGTAACCGTAGTTTTGCAAACTTGTGCATTGAAGTTTGTATCCGTAAGCTTAGTTTTGCAAACTTGTGCAGTGACGTTTGTATCCGTAAACTTAGTTTTGCAGACTTGTACATTTTGTTTTCTGTCTGGAAACTCCGTTTTGCGAGTCTGTGCATTCAGACACAGGCTTGCAAACTCATTTTCACAGTTGCAGCGGCAAAAGTACTTAGGCGCGTGTGCTCGCACAAGCTTACGGACTTTTGACACATTTACTACGTGGTATGTTTTGTAAACAGGGTTTCGCAAAAGAATCAGACTATCCGCAAGGGAGGGAGGGCGGGATCTCCAGCTTCTGACCAATCAGTGTCTTTGGAATCGCTACGCACAACACAGTATCGCTACGCACAACATCACTTGCTTGTTCTCTCACACACACAACATAAACTGCAAAGCCTGAGTCAGTCCACTTTGCTCTAAACAGAAGTCCCTCATCTTTTGAGCTCTTCCACTTGTAAGCAGAGCATCTCTGGTGCATTTAAACAAGCCCTATCAGTGATTTAGCTGGCCAGACTTCACACAAAGCCTGATAGCATATGATATAATATTCCATACTTAAGGTGCATACCAAATAATATGATCAGCACTCTACCTCTAAATATCTATTTGCAAACAGCAAGAGTCACTCTGATCATTCGTAGCCATGTTTTTTATATTTATTTAAGATCTAAAAGTCCCCCTTACGCATTATGTACTGTATAAGGGTACACTGTTAGTACGTTGAACCATCATGTTTCTATTTGTGGTTAAACTCTTCTGAATGCATTGAGCACGTGAGAAATTTGTTACCTTAGGTCTAAAGTACCAAGGGCATGGTCTCTACACCAACTTGTGCATCATCTCCTTTGTGGCTGTGTGCGCATTATCGGCAGCAGTTACTCTGTACATACTCCTGCGAGTTACACTCTTTGGTGTTTGTCCTCTGCTGGAGTTGCCATTGCTCTCCAACACTGTAGTGAGCGGTGTGTTTGGGAAGGAGGCAGTAGAGGAAGTGATTGGCGTGGGGGTACCACAGATCAATAAGCTAATCTTCAATGAGGAGCTTTGCGCAGTCAAAGCAGAAGCAGGCCGCAGTGTTTCTGATTTTGAGAGGATGTGCTGGGTCTGTGTGCCAGCCGCAATTACGTAATTGCAGAGGTTTGCGGGTATGTGCGTGAGATTGTGAAGCCTGGCGCAAGAACCATGTAGTAGACCTTATTGTCCAATCATAGTCCCTTATCCAAAAGTCCATTAATGAAACATTGGATTTAGAATATTAAGTGTTCAGTGCCAGTCTTTACTCTTGACATTTGTCTTCATTGAGAATCCTTCATTCACCTTCCCAACATGTTCCAGAAAAGCTAAAAGGCCCCTTTTGAAATAGTGGTTCAGTTTGGCAACAGGTCAGCTCTCCCACCATGGCCGGACTTCAACAGCCTGACGACTCCAAAAAGATACGAGCACACAATTCAGGCCTGTGTAATTAGTTTATAAAGCAGGGAGCATGAAGTCCTCTTCGGCTCTCATTCATTCACTGACTGCTCATCTGTATATTCCATCCCCTCTCTCCTATCCAGCAGTTAATTTAAGGAGCAGATGATGGGAGTGAATCCATTAGAAAGAGTGTGATTTAAAGGGTTGTCACCCTCCTCTGTTCACTCCACCTCCTCTTATTGCAGTCATTCTGTTCTCCCCCTCAGACACACACACACACACACTCTGGAACGTCACTCATTGGGTAGATGTGTATATCCCTGCATGTCTGCCTTCTAACTATTCTTTCTACTGTTCCTCAGTGAATCATCTTAATACAGGAGCTGTACTCCACTTATATTTTCTGGAATCCATTTGGAATGACTCCAACATCATGGAGGGACACAACCACACACACCACCAGCAATTAACTCATTAGAACGGTGGCAGCGAACATGACGGACAGTGCCAGCGTTGCTACTGGCAGAGGAGATATTGATTGGCTGGTCTCGTCCTGCAGATTAGTTATTTCTGCGTGGAACTGACTATATTTATACATTTGGTGGGTAACGCACAAATACACACAAGCACTTCCAATTTTATAGACAGGCTTAAGGATTTTGAGTGGGTGGCGGGTGTTTGTGTTTTTCTGCGTAGGCATGTGTTTTCTAGACCACCGAAGAATTGTTTCTAGAAGAGCATATTGGGTGTCATAAATGTAGCTGTGGTACATCAGTAATCACTGCAGTGCTAATAACCAGTACAGAGAGAAATGGTCAATTGAGGTACATCTCATACTTGGGATAACGGAAAGAACTCTGTAAATACTTGTGTTCTGTTATTAAAGATTTGTGGGACACAGCGTCCCCCACTCGATTCCGGCCGGGGATCTTTGTTGCATGCCATAACCCTCTCTCTCCAACTATATTTTCTGTCTATATATACACTGTAAGCTGTCCCATAAAGGCAAAGATTTAAATGGAGCATCATATTGGCTCAGTAATCATGTGGGCTCATATCTGCCCTGGGACCTTTTGTGACATATCCTCCTCCTCCTCCTTACCATCATCATATTTTCTAGTGCAATTTAATTTAAATATTACTAGTACAATTGGAAAGGTTTGGTGGTTTTGTTTGGTTTTGCTTTTCAAATTGAACATGGTTCATTAAATAGATTGCAATAAATACCCCATTCATACTCTTCCACTTTGTGTGTTTTGTGCTGATTGGATCGCTATCTGATCTCTAAAAAGCAAGGTGTAAATGCAGCCAAGAGGCATTCGAGATGGATAGAAATCTGATTGTTCAAACCACCTCTGGAGTTGATTTGAGACACATTTTAGCTAGATATTTAAAAGGTGTGAATGCATCTGTCTCTCCAGGACACACATGTAATCTTTACTCCTCCCAAGTGTGACTACATCAGTAAGTGATCTTTGGAAGCAGCCACTTAGAGCGTTTTGCCCCTGTGATAACGGCAGCTAAAGTGACACTGAAATCGACCATCTGTCTCCTTGTCAGAAAAGGAGGCTCCGGCAACTGTAACACATGCTGTCGCTGTAGCGTTTATCTGATTCCTGATCAGGGCTACCATTGAATGAGCTCTGTGAGAGAGACAGCAGTGATATTTGTAGGTTAAGGAGGCGTTATTTTTTCCCCACCTTATTTGTGTCAAGTCCCGCCCCTACTCTCCCTCTGATTGGCTTGACCAACCTAACCAACGGAGGCAACGAGCACTAGCCAATAAGAAGCAGAGTTCCCAGGACATGGGTTGGGAAAAGAAATGATGCATTACGGAGCGGTGTGAGTGAGAGCCCATGAAGACAAGCAAAACTTTAGTCATGTGTGTCTATTTATGGACAGTTCGTATAGCCTGGCCAACACTGGATTTTTGCAGCCAATACTGATATTGAGATTTGATTCCAATAATCGGCCAATAGTGAATTTTTTAAACATAAATACATAACATAAGCAATCTTGATATGGATCCCTTAGATTTTTTATTTTTTATTTTGGCAGAAAAAGATACAGTATATAGTGAGCGGTATATTTTGCAGTTGAAAAATCTACTTGACAGTGTTTCTAAATGACCTCAAACCTAATTTGGCTTCTCTGTCCTTTCTTGGTATTTATCTGCCGTCATATACTCCAATACAATATATTTGCAATAAGCTATTATTGCCCTACATATTGGCCTGGCAGATTTACCGGTCTTGTTGTTAGCTAGCTGTAAATTATTATTGTTTTAACTAAACTGCAAAAAAACTCAGGAAAGAAAATATCTTGGACTTAAGCAGTCTCCAAACAGCTTTAGGCCAACCCTGATGTACATGAAGAGCAGGAAAACCAAGATGGATCCAATGAGATGTGTTATCTGGCTGTATAAAGTGTATGACATAGTGTATTGATTTGCATCTGGATTTTATCTGGATATGAGACAATTGACAATTGACAATTGTGTAAACTGGGCCAAATGGTCTTAAAAACGTTTCCCAAAACGTCTGTGTTCTTCAACAAAAATACCACAACAAATTTTTATAAAATAGTCTTAAATTTAGCTTTCTGAAACATGGAGATATGATGTATCACAGAGTTGCTTTGCCATCCCTGTCGGCATCCCTCTGCCTCTCCTCCAGACCTGCTCCCTCTCTCTGTCTCATCTGCTTGACACTCTGCCAGGCTGCTCAGTGAGCTAGATACTGACCCTGCCAATGTGTGTATGTGTGTCACATTACTGGTCCTTTATCCTATCACCTCTCTAAACTGAGTGTATGTGTTGTGTATTTTCCATTGCCCTCAAATACCCTCATTCAGTAGATTTACATGAACATTGTGGCTCCCAGCTGAAGGGCATGTCAGATTTGGGCTCAGCATAAAAGCATAAAAAAGTGCACCTTGATTAAAGTTCTTGAAGGTGAGGGAGAGTTTTTCTCACTTTCACCGCCATCATCACGGATGTGAGTAGTGAGCACATATTCTGCCATTCAGGCGTTCCCTCTCCAGGCGGTGTGAGTGCTCAGGCCTAGATTTCACACAGCTCTCCCTGGGCTTTTTTAATTAATACCAACACTGGCTTTATTAACATCTTCCACTCCTCCCTGTGGCAGCTGTCTGTCTGATTACAGAGGGAGTCTGACTGCTCCCACAAACCTGTGAGAGTAAAGGAGGAAAAATGTAGTCAATGAACTCTACTCACATGCAGAATACATTGTGAGTAATATATTTTTGCTCTTTTAAGTACAGTTAAGTAAACAGTTTGAGCATGAGGGTAGTTGGCGTTACCAAATATCACATTCTGAAGATGGGGTGTGTGTGTGTGTGTGTGTGTGTGTGTGTGTGTGTGTGTGTGTGTGTGTGTGTGTGTGCGCGCAGCAGAGTGTTCCTGGAAAAGAGCATTTGTACTCGGCAAACCTACCTTGGACAAATAAAGGTCTCTTCTTTCTGCTTCCATGTTCCAGTAGGCAGTCATGTATTCTGAGCTCAGAGAATTAATGCTTGTAACAGCGATGAGGATTTTCAACAAGTTCTGCACATTGGCTCCGTATATTTGCACACTTCACCAGCTCCTGAGCATTGGCAACCTTTTCGTCCTTCAGCACAATCACTGACAGATTTTGACATTTTCCAGGAAACGTGACTGTTTTTCCCATAACAAGTATGACTCTAAATATGGAATTGAAGCTTTAATCTATGGCTGGTTACCAGGCAGAGTGGCTGACAGAGTCAACAGACGTGACTGCCAAGGAAAAAGTTACCATCATGGCTCATGACTGCTGGCCAGTGCTGCCTCTCTGCTCTCATCCTTGCTTCTTCAGAGCAGTGTGTCGCGTCTGCATGACTTCAGTGTACCACCTCAAACCCCTTAAAGGCCCTGCACACCCACACAGGCGTTTGCACTTATTCTGGCTGATTAGGCCTCTGCTCAAGTTGAAGGTGGGTGGGGCTATGCTGGAATTCCGTGAGGTCACTGAACTCCATGTACTAATATGAATAATAAAGACATAATTTGTCTTTTATTAAGGTGCAATATAGCTAACAGAAGAGTAAGGGAGATGTCAGTCAAGGGCAATCCTGAGAAGAGGCCATCATTGTTTTCCAAACCAGCTGTACTGTCAGCAACACAGCTATGTTGAGGTGCTGTAAAGACTCCAACCAGTTACCAGGCTGCCTGTCAGAAATACCATCAAAACTTCTGATCTGTTCAGCAGAAACAAGACTAGGTCAAAACCTAGTATATGGCTGGACCGTGTATGGTCAATGGGCTCCTGAGGACATAATTAATGAGTTGAATTAAACATATAAAAGCAGCAAATCCTCACATTTTAGAACCATCAAGGATTTTTGCATTTTTGTTAAACAAATTACTTAGAAGATGAATTGATCATCGAATGTGTTGTTGATTCATTTGCTGTTGATTGAGTGATCGTGCTAGCTGATGTATTCATCCTATCGCACAACCACCAACCTACATACTCCGCAGCTGTCCTGACTCCAGTTTATGCTACAGACTTTATGTATTTTGTGGGGATTAAGCAGGTACTTGCAAAGCATGTTAACCTTTGTGTGTGTGTGTGTGTGTGTGTGTTATCATTGTACTTGTTAGAATTTTTGCTTTTTTTGTTTGTATGTATAGTCAAACTACTACTGTTTTGTACAAAATGCAGCTTTTGCACTGTCCACGGACTGTTTTCTTTTTTTTTTCTTTTTTTTGAGTGGATGGCTCTCAGTATGTGTCTTTCTGTGGTCCAGCATGGCTGACAACAGGTTAACAGCTGTCTGCTTGGCTGAGTGGCTGATATGCTGTCTGACAGACTCGTATAACTAAGCTGCTGGCTGACTGCCTTACTGACCCAGTGGTGGTGTGGGTCTGGAGCTGCCCCGGGTGCTGAGTCATGGAGCTGCTGTGCAGATTGCCATGAGGAAGTGGGAGGCAGGAGGGGAAGAGAGGGAGGGAGGGCACTTGGCAGAATGGACCTCCTCTACCTCAGCACTCCTCCCCCCAGAGATAAAGCCCCGAAGCTGTCACAGCCCTTCTGTACCTCCCTCATTCACAAATCCTCCAGTGTGAAGATAGACAGGAAACTGCACATGCAGAAGTCACCTCATACATACGCTTAAAACAAGCTCTCTGGAAAAACAATTAGCTGATTAATCTATTAGTCTACTGATGGAAAATTACTCGGCAACAATTTTGACAACAGATGAATTGTTTCAAGTCATTTATCGAGTAGAAATGCCAAACATCCTCTGGTTCTATTCTCCCATGTGAGGATTTGCTCTTCCAACAACAACAATTGATGAATTGAAAAAATAACTACTACATTTATCAATAATGAAAATAATTGTTCTTAGTCTAATTAATTCCTGTCCTGAACAATCAAATGTTGGTTCATCCTACCTAGAAATTGGCAGTTCAAGAAAAGATGACGCCTTCCTCCACACAGCTGAATGGAGACACACTTTCAAATTTGGATGCTAGGTATGAAGTGTCCAGTCACTGAAAACAATAGCTGTTGTGTTTATCAGGACAACGAACAAGCTACAACAAACAGTTTAAGTCGATATATAGTTAAGTTATCAATATTGTCACATTTACCTTGATAACAATAAATAAAACATTTTTTTTTACTTTTTAAATTCCCTTGTGCACAAGATTCTTCATTGTCAACATGGACCTATTACTTCTTTGTCTGAACAATAAATAGAAAATCTTAGATCATGACTATTTACTTACAATACTCAGTTAAAATCCACCAAATTGGTATTGGTCCCGATACTAATTTTATTAAGGGGATCCGGCAGTGGCCAGATGTTAAACACTGTTTCCTGACCAATGTCATGAAATTCAGAATTTCAGTCACAGTGGGCCATCAACTCAATTTTGGAGAATGTCCTGCCCAAAAATATGGCCCTCTGTATGGTCATCTGTGCAAGCAGCTTATTAGACCCATATCTACGTTTATTGTTGGCTGGCGACCTATAAAGAGTGCCAAAGTCTGCACAGGGAGGAGGTCAGGGTGGATGGCTTATTTTAACTTAACTTATGTAACTTAAGTTACGTGAGTTAAGTTACTACTAACTATCGTAGTTATTTTAACCCAAACCATAATCTCTTCCTAATGGTAACCAAGTAGTTTTGGTGCCTAAACCTAACCAAACTGCAGCCGTTTCATAACGGTAACTACGTTTTTATTATTGTTACCATGACGACGATCCGGTACGCCTATTCATACGCCTAGTCATTTTGGGAGTCACTGGCAAACAACCTATTCTGTCGTTTAGGTGTGAGGACTTGTTGCAATTTTGAGTGCCTCCCTGTAAATAATATTGCCTTATTCATACTGTATTGTGAGTGTGCACTAGGTCAGTGCAAACCAAGTATAAATAGATTTGTGTAACAATCCCATCTGCGGGATGATGTAAACAAGATTTATTATAGAATCATAATGTCAGTTTCAGAAAGTTGTTGGTTAATTGCCCTGTAGTTTGACTACATCACAGTAATGAGCCATCCAACTGACGCAGCAGATGTTCTTTCTATCTGGTCAGTCTACACACTTCTCTTGCTTACTGTTCTCTCCACTAATATATTTTTCTCTCACACACTCAAACATAGACACACTCTTTATTACTTTATTACTCTTGCACCTTCCTCATTTTATTTTCTTTTTATTGTCTTTTCACCCATCCCTGTTTTTTTTCTCATGCAGACACACTTTCTCTCTCATTATCGTTTTTCCTCTGTCTGCTCTTCATCTCTCTCTCTTGGTTTCTCAGACACGCTTTCTCCCTCCTACTCTCTTTCTATGGCCTGACCAGCTGGGTGAAAAGAATCACTTGTTTATCTCTCCCGCTGTCTGTCAGGGGCTTTTGCTTTGTTGTTGCCTAGCAACTGCAGCAGAAGCCGGCATTGGCTGCTCGTCTGCGTGTGTGCGTGTGCGTGTGCGTGTGCGTGTGTGTGTGTGAGCGAGCGGCTGGCAGTGGAGCTACACACAGCTTGGCCCTGTACAGCTGAGACACACAAATACACACTGCAGACTAGACTGAGACCTACTGATCCCACTGTCTGTCTGCAGCTCACTGGCTGCTGTACCCTCACTGTCCATTCTTTTTTCAATCAACAACCAAAACTGCCTTTTTCTCCTACATCCATTCCCTGAATGTTTTATGGATGCATTGCACATTTTATTTGTATTATATTATTTATTTTATCTATTTGAAACGGAAGAAATTTGATGTGAATAGTTAAAGAACAGTAATGTACAGCCTCATAAACAATAAATAACACCGTCACAAACTGATAAAGTCAAACAACAAACCTTTACTAAGATTTACTTTGTCAGACTTTCCTCAAGTCAACCTTTCTGGCTTCTTAGGGGTCTGAAGAAAACACTTAGGGCTGGGAGATATATAGCTGAAAAATGTATCATGCTAAAATGTTTCATTTCAGTTGATATTGATAATTATTGATAGGTTGAATTTGAATTTAATTTTTTTCCTGCACAACAGTGTTCTGACTTAAAAACTCCCCCCAAAAAACTGCCATGCTGGCGACCTGACCTGTCCTTTTTAATTAACAATTTCCTCACCGTCTGCACTCATTTTCTCACTCCACGCTGTTTCTACACGCTAGCAATTGTGTGCTAGCTTGTTCATAATTTGGTTTTAGTTTTTCATAGGTTTAATATTTCATAATGCAGCCCACCTTTAACCAAGCATGACATTCTTATGAACAATATTTCATTTCCTAGAACAGAAAGACAAATGGAAATTTCCTGTTTCATCTCATAATGATGGTCTGGTGTGTGTTTCCCTCACACACACACACCTGTCTTGATACCACTGTCTTCCACAGGGAGCTCTGCCTGTGAGCTCCAGCATATGCTGCTCCCTCAGTCTTAGCAGTGCTCCTATACAGTACATGTCTGATTCAGTCCAACACCATGCCTGCTCTGAGAAGCTCATTGTCTTTCAGCACTGCATCTCTTCTTGCATCACTCCACTTTGGGTCCAGCAATCTCAACAATCGCGCCCAGGGGAGTGCCGCATTGCATCGCACGCAGCATCTGTCATACCATAGCATGAGGATGGAGAATTGGCAAGCCGTGTGTGTGTGTATGTGTGTTTGGGATGGGGGTACAGTGCCAGATCCCTCCTTCCCCTTCCTCTCCTGAAGCCCTGCTACCAGTGATGAGGGTTGGGAAGGTAGGCTCCTGCTCAGTACTGTCTCCTCCTGTCCAACTGTCGGTCAGCCTGACACTGGTGCAAGGTAAGGGGAGAGTCAGAAGCTCACAGAAGATTTCTATGAGCCTCAGCACCCTCAGACTTTGTTGTCTTTACTTTTACACTGCTGTTATTATCCCCATGTAACCTGATGAAACACAGTGCCAGCTCCTGCAGCAGTGTGCAGATAAACGCGCTGGCCCGGGCTGATGGTGACAGAAAGGGAATGAATCGGAGCGCTGTGTCTGCAGCGCAGTTCACCTCAGATGACTCTCAACAGTCTGTCTGGGAGTGACGATGTCACTCTGCCCCTGTTATAAATACCGTATCTCCCTCTCTCTGCACTGGCTGACCTCACTTCACATCACTCAAGACCTCAATCCTCTCCACTCCACCCACAATCCCCAGCGACGCTCTTCCTCTCTGTTCCTATTTAGTTATTTAGCTAATGGGCTGCTTCAACACTGCGTGCATGTCTGTCATGAATCATGGTATTACAGGCTTGTTGTTGCACTCATCCATCTGTGTTGCCTCGCAGTGATTGGTCAGAAAGTGTATGGGAGGGAAAAACCGTTTACTGGACCCTCAGCACACTCCATCCGTCTCAGTTGCACCCCGTCAGTAGAGTTAATGGTCTTTGTAGAAGAAGTCACATCTAAGGCTACAGCTGCTCTGCTTATGTGTGTGTACAACAAGCACTGTGTCACTGCATGCTGGGGAAATGAGTACAGTTGCCCTGTAATACTGGCAGTACTGGCAAGTATATTGATTTGGTGAAACTTCCTGAAAAAAATGAAATCACGTTAGTGCTCAAGTGTTGGCTGATTGAAAGTTTGACCTACTGCCTTGGGTCTAGTGGACTTTTTCTTTTTCCCGGTGCAGAGTTTGAACATGGTAAAAATGAATATGGTCATTTCAATAGTTTGAAAATGTTGTAGTCACTAAGGGCTGGTTTTTAACCTTCATACTTTTTTGTTATAGACCAAAATGTGTATTGAAAGTATTGAAAACTGTCAAGTGCAGAAAACTTCCATTGAACATCTGGTCAATGCCATCTTTCAGTACTGTTTACTTATTCTTTGATCAGCTAGTATTTCTTTTGAGAACCTTTGGTTTCTGTTATTACGGTTTTGCTCAATTGTTTGATTCATGTTTGTGTAGTGAAGAATGAAGAAGTTTCTGTTGTATAAGTGCATAGACTGTAAAGATGGACGACGTGTCTCTACTTCCTCCTACTGTACAAAAATGAAGCCAAAATATCCCAGATATGGGCGCTGCCATCTTACGCTGGTGATGTCATTTGGAGCCAGTGTCTGTGCAGTATTGATGCACAAGGTCCCGCCCATACACCCACCCAAACCAATTGCGAGCAAATCGGAGTTGTCAATCATGACGTCACACCCCCTTTTTATAGCATCAAATAACTAATTAAAACCAAACTTATCAGAAAAATGAACACTTGAACAAACATCAGCGTGATAAGAACTACCTGAAATGACAGAAACCATCTTTGGAAAAAGTTTAACGTGTGACTTCATGAAGTCGTGCCTGGTTGGTTACCAGATGCCCCAAAAATTTGAAGTAGCAATCGATGGAGGGTCATGTTGGACAATGTAAGGTGGCATCATACTGCAGAGCAGTGCATGAAAGTGAGATTTTTTCAGTTTGACGTTTGGAATATTTACAAACTCAAATCTCATGTCAGGTCACACTGAGGTCAAGAACTTGACTTATGATGACATCACATCAGTCATGCCAAGGCTGAATTTGTCAAGAAAAGCATTTTTATCTAATGTGTGTGACCTTGAAGAATATTACAGTAGGTGTGATGTGGCCTGATGTCAATGAAGGGCAAGATTTGTAGTAGTAGTAAACAGATATATTTTTTTAATTTTATTTTCAGTATCACCCCTCAATCATTTCTGGTGGTGCTTTTCTTTGTGCTGTCTCCAGTATTTTGTTTCAGGGTTCTGGGAACACAACACCTTTTGGAGCATGTGTTTGCTGTTGTGCAAATGGAAACACAACTTTGGTGTATTTTAATGCTGTTGGATTTGAGAACAGCAGCCCTTGTGTTGTCAAACTAATACAAAATGTTTTTGCCTTATAAAGTTTTAAACACATGGATAAATGAGATAAAATTGTAAGCCTGTTGTTCAATATATTTGTTGTTGTTGTTGTTGTGTTGCAGGCCAGAAAACGTGTCTCCACCTCCATGGCGTGTTCCCGTACATCTACATACTGTACGATGGCTATGGCCAACAGCCAGAGCGCTACCTGCGGCAGGTGGCCTTCAGCATCGACAGGGCCCTCAATGTTGCCATGGGAAACCCCGCCTCCAGCACCCAGCATGTCTTCAAGGTGGTGTTGGTCTCTGGAATGTAAGTGACTCATGATTTCTGGTCTTACCAACACCACCACTGAGCTGATTTGCTCCAAATAGCAGTGTGAAACATGACTGCAAAACTCATAAAATGTCATAAAATATTAACAATGGGGAAATCCTTAGAATGAATGATCCAGGGGTAATGCAGTATGTTAATTGTATTCTATCTGGTCTTTTTCTTACAGGCCTTTCTATGGCTACCACGCTAAGGAGAAGCACTTTATGAAGATCTATCTGTACAATCCTCAGATGGTCAAAAGGTAAGGTTACTGTGGATCGATGCTGTTTATTGTGACTAGGGATCATCCTGAGCTCCAGTAGTTTGATGTTACTGAATGCCAGACTGTGTGCACGACTCTGCCAGCTCACTAAACTGAAATCGATTGCTGCATATTCAGTTGTACAAATTGATTGGCTGAGTGTGTGCGTTTGTGTGCATATGTGCATGTAGGCACACAGGAAGACACCGAAGAGATCAGCGTTAGCAGTGACACTGTGAGCGGAGTTGTGCTGCTGAATTGGTACTTGGCAGAGAGCGAAGAAGGAGGAAGAGGCTTGAGGAGAGGACGAATGATGAGATTGGAAAGAGAGAGAGAAAATGAAGAAAGGGAAAAGGCAGACTAGAATACAGACTGAGGAAGAGAAAGAACAAGGGGCCATGGTAAAGAACATAACTGACCGAGTGCAATGAAGAGGGATTCAGGTAAAGAGGGAGAGAGGATAGCAAAAGAGGGAGGCAAGAAAGAAGCAGAGGGTAAAAAGAGGCTGAGGGAGACGAGAAGGAAGAAAAAGAGGAGAGTTGGAGTGGCAGGTCTGATTTTCCTGCATCCCTCCTCAGCCCTCATCTCTGATCAGTCAGCACGGTGCTTAGACCTTTAAAGGGGAAACATGACTCCAGGACAGAGCTTAAATATTCACACAGGGAACAGCTCCCCATTCATCTTTATCTACCAAGCCAGTACTGTAAATGCAAAGATTTCTGTTGTTGAGGATGGTTCTGGAAACAGGTTGTGCTTTTTCTGTGTGGACACTCAACATAGATTTGAATGAAAGAATTACGTTTATTTATTTAAAAGTTTTAAACTGATTTTAAATGTAAAAGTCAATTTGACTTTAAAAACAGTTGTATAATGTCTTTGAGGAGCTTCCTAATTCTAAAGGCCCTTTCACATAAAGCACTTCATAAATAAACAGTAATGCAAAAAGCTTTGTCAAGTCTGAGAAAATTACTGAGTCTTAATGATATCAGCTGAGGCTTGGAAACTACACATTTTTAACAGAAACCTTGCGTATAACTTTGGCTTTGTATTTTAAAAGATGTTGGTGTTTACCAGGCAGGGGGCTGTGTTGGTGGGGGCGTGTTGTTTAAGGTACCAGTGAGACAATAAAATAGGATCCAGGACGTCCAGTGGAAGTAACAGATTAATGTGTTTAAAGGCTCATCAGATGCTAAAACACTGCAAAATAGTTTGTAATACGGACAGGATTTGACAACTCTGGAAAGTTATCATGGCGGCAACTATTTTAATCTTTTGTCAAGTCACTCACGAGGTAAACCGTAGAAATACAGCGTGGGAGTGTCACTCATTGGGTGATGGGCCTATCATTACGGTGGGTTTTAAACTGTTGCACAAGGTCAAATTGAGTGACTACACGTGAAACATAACGTCACACTCCACTGTGTTTTGGTCATTCATGCTACTAGCATTTGCTAGCCATGCTGATTGTAGCACAAGTAGAGATACTAACCAGAAATCCCAACTTGAAGAGTGATAACGCCAAGCGACTGCATGGCGATTAACGTCTTGTTGTTGTACAGCTCTGGAAAACTCATGGATGTGTTATTCAAACGTCGTACGGAAATGCGTACGGACGCATCGTCTTCTCTCGTCCCCTTGTTGTTTTGTTTTAGTACTTGAATATGCCAACACCGGGGTCTGAGAGAAACGGCATTTTGATCCTCTATATGTCTATATGTCAGAATTGACAATAAAGTTGACTTTGATATTTCATTGTCTCACCAGTACCTGAAACAACACGGCAGCCCCTTTGCATTTTTTAATGCAGGGTTGTTTTCGGTCTGAAAGTCAGTTATCGCCTCATTCACACATACTGATTTAAAGTGGCAGGCTTTCTCTTGCCACTCATGAGCTTGAAGCTTGTGAGCACTCAGCTGGACAATTAGTTTATCACATTGCAATTATATCGGAGCACAACGTAGCCGTTCACTTCCTGAGCGGTGTGTCTCCATGCATCATTTTCTCATTCAAGTCCCAGTAGCTTGTTGAAGTTATATCGTAGAAACTTGGAAAGCCATTTACTGATTGAAAACAATCAATTAGAGCAAGATTGTCAGAGGATATTTGCATAAAGTTGAACCTTTGCCAACTTCCACCAGCCATAGACTACCCACCAAACTTGTAGCAGTCAAAACCCCTGTAAGTAAGTGTGTCTTTTTTTTCTACCCCAAGTGGCAGATGTCTTTTATTATGGAATAACCTCTGTTTGTTGTAGGGTGTGTGAGCTGTTACAAAGTGGAGCAGTGATGAACAAGAGTTACCAGCCCCACGAGGGCCACATCCCCTACCTGCTGCAGCTCTTCATAGACTACAATCTGTATGGCATGAACCTGCTTAACTTGGGGGCTGTCAAGTTCCGCAGGGGCCAGAACAAAGGTAACAACTCACAACTCATCCCTTTAACTCAGGGACAGGGATTTTGTTTTTCTTCCTTTTTGCCAGGTGTTTTCTTTTTTCCTGTATTTCAGATGTTTTGGGATACACCGCTCTTTTTCCATTCCAACAACAATTCTTATTTCATTGCTTTGTCTTTGTCAAAGTAAGTAGTGTTTGAAAGTAAGGGTAATCTAATTCTAGTTTTAGTGTTTAATTGACACCTAAACCAAATCATAAACAATTAAAGCTATTAACTAAATCTGACATTTGTCCTCACCCCCTACTTCCTCTCTTTTTGGGGCAATTCTAAGGTTACACATGTCTGCAGGTATTCCCCTGTGCTGTCGAGCAAGTGGCCTACTTCTGCTGTCACACGGGACACACTGCTGTTTTTTGTCTCTGCTGGACAGTGTGGGCATAGCCAGGTTTCCTCCTGCTCACTGCATTGTTCCCCCTGGCTCAGCAGGGATGGAGAGCAGGCTGCCATGCCTTGTGTCATATCGAATTAGTCCTGATCTCACCTCAGCCTCAGGATGCCTCTGTTGTCTTTTGAAAGCTCACTCTGTTTTCATCTCTCCCTCGCTTCTTTTCACATGCTTTGTCTTTAGGTCTTTACTTGGTACTTGCTTACTCTGACCTCTCTGCATTTCTTTCCCTATTCTAAATCTAGTGGAAGGACACTGCCTCCTGAAGATCATTCAGGGAGCTTCTACAGAAACACGAGATTGCTAATAATAAAAAGGAAAAAAAAGCTGAATCAAAAGGTGTGAGGACAGAACAAGAACACGCAAGCAGAGATTGGGTGTCGGTAGCAGGCACTCTCAAGGCTCTCTCTCTCTCTCTCTCGTATTTGCCTGAGCTCCTTGGAGCAGAGTCCTTTGGAGCTCTGTCAGCCCTGTATAGTGTGTTAGTGACGATACTGAGACACACAGAATAACTGCATCTTCTCCAGGTTTTACCTTCAAACACTAATTCATGAGGCTGATGCACCACAAAAGTTGCATACTAAAAAATTAGGAATGCTCGTCGATCTCTGATGTCGTTTTTGTCTAATTATTGCAACTCTTTACCCAGCTTTATAAAAATAAATGTTTCTCTTTCTCTAAATCTCTCTTTTAGAATCACAACAAACATAATGGTATGTTCTTGGTTACTGTCTCTCTGTTACTGGTTAGCAAACAGTTGCCTTTACACATCCAGCAGACACAGTGCAACATTAGTATTCATTTGGGGTTGTGCTTCTGGCAACCTGACAAATGTAAGACCAATATTCACTTTAAACTGGTTTTGGTCTCCACCAACTCCCCTAGGACAAATAACTGGCTCTGTAGCTGCTAAAAGGTCCACCATGTATGTGGACTTGCTAGCCACTGGCTTGTTAACTGTCTCTGTCCTTTTGGTGCTGGGCAGGTAATGTACGGTTACTAAAACAGCTGCTTGGTGTGGCTGGAAAGTAGTTTACTGAGAGCAGGGAGAGTTAACTAAAATGTTGAAGTTGCAAACCGTAAAACCAAAACAATTAGCTAAAAGAAGCTAAAACATTCGTAGAGCTGGTGGCAACTGCAGAGGTGGGTGATGATTTTCTATGGGTTTTTACATGTCACATAGTCATTAGATACATTGTTTGTTTTTTTTTTATATATATTGATTATAGCATATAAGAATATGTAACTTTTGTTTTCCTCTTACAAATGAAAAGTTAAATTGAATTCATAAGCAATAAAACGCACCATTGCTCAGTTCAATGCACTCAGTACACTTGCTGCTACAGCTGTACTTGGTCTGGTACGACCAGTAGCTTATGTTGGCTAATGTTAGCTAAAGTTAGCAAACTATACATAGATAGATATTGTTGTGTAACTGACATTACTGCGTCAGGTCACTGACTTTATGATTCCTCTCATGTGCTACTGTTACACTATGATTCAGCATGCCCCAGCTAAACACTGCAATGGTTTTATGACAAAAGTAAAATAAGTAGTAAACCTGCTGTATGTCTCCAGGAAACATGTTATTTCCTGTTTGTTGTCCCTTTCCACTTGCTCTCACTCAGGTTGCCTAATAATGATGTCTTTAAAGCCAGTGTCTCAAGAGAATCTTGGGAAATGAACTGAAGCTCAATGGGCCATTATCCAGTAACTGTCACTCATGGCAACAGTAGCTGCTGTTCAGCAAATGTTACTTAAAGAACTCACTTAAAGAAACATTGATGCTGCCAACAATAGTAGTACAGTAGGAAGCTGTGACAGTGCATCCGTATCCTGCCACATTCCTTCAGTTCTCAGGTTGGGTAGGAGATCCTTCATTTTGCTTGTGCTTAGCCAGCAGATGAAATAAGCACCATTCGCACCAGTTTTAAGAATTTGTAGCCATAGCTAATGTAGATTCTATTAATCTGTTTTACTGCTAATTAACTACTGTAACTTCTGAATAGGTCTGTTCTTTGCTAGTCATTTGATATCTGTGCGTTAATATGTTTCAAGTGTTGACTGACTCTTGAAAAGTGGGGACACAGGGTTTGCTCTTCAGGCAGTGACAACAGCAGTCACTGGGCCTCACAATGGGAGTGGCAGACTACGGGTTTCCTCCTCAGATCTTGGGTGAACCTGACCCCAAAAGCCCAACTCTACTTCCCCCTGATGGAGTCTAAATCCCCGATTGCAAACTCTGTTTGATCACAGCTTAGTCCTAATCTCAGACCAGTACCTCCACTCACCATTCCTGATGAGACCCCTCTCCCCACACTGCCAAAGAGCATCCAGCCCAGCGGGGCCGCCTTCACATGTGAGAGCATTAACGAGGACAGGAAATTCAGGACAGAAAACTCCACACTTGATTTTAATGAAGTTCTTTTTTCTAACTCCTCACGCTTGACTCTCCTCCAACAAAAGCAGGGTTCTCATGTTTGATCCACCTCTACACAGACGCAATCAATGGAAAGAGGGCTCCAATGCCCTGTTCAACAAAGAAACAAAAATACCTCAATAATGGGTACACCTGTTTTCTTCTCCCCTCAAGCTCAAACTTGAAAGCAAGTTGTTAATCTGGGATCAAGTGGAAGAATGATAAAAGGGACTGGACTGGAAAAATGGGCCAGTTTAAGATGAATAAAAGCCTTAATGTGTTTTGAAGTCCACTACACAGCTTGAACACTCACCTCCAAAACAGTTAAAGTCTCCAAACTACTAGAATGTAGAAGTATCCCGTAGAATGTATACATGAAATGACCCATGTGACAAAATTATGGTAACAAGGATGTTTCATTGTACCTACCTATACTAGCCTAGTTTACTGCATTGTTGCAAGGATTATTATCTTATTTTTCGTAGTTCTGGCCATCATTAGTATTATTAATAATAGCATTGTACTAACTAAGTTAATTGCAACAATACTACAGAATACTAAAAAGGAGTCCAGCTGGACAGGAAACATGAGCAGTCAGATGATTAGAGGGTTTTAGACAAAACCCCAGGTTAGCCAAACTTATTTGGAAGAAAAAACAAAGGCAAACAGTAAAATTATTACCCAAGCTGTCCATTGTTAACATCAATCACAGTTTACAGTCCAGTTTCCTGGTTCAACTTTAACCTACTATACTTGCTGTAGGTGTGGGTGCACACAGTTTTTGGCTGGACGTCAGCAAAGCAGGGGCCAGCCCTTAAACGCGAAAGTTTCTGACTTACTGAGTGAGTGAGAGAATAATGAAGTTACACCATTGGTCGGTTCAGTGTTGGAGTTCCCCATTGGCCCTTGCTCTTTCAAAATTAATAGGCACGAACGTTAGTTTCGTTATAGATGCAGCTCTCCAAAGGTCCGAACTCACTGAAAGCATCTAACGTGCGCATTTTGAAGTACACAAGCATTCAAACTGCCTTACTCCAACCTTGTTTCGATTTTGGAGTGTCAAATGAGGACCCAGCGACTAAAGCTGTTGACATTTTCAACATTACTCAAATAATCTGATGCCTGTGACGCACGTCAAATGAGGTGCGTCAATTATCACTTTCAGTGCGTTTGGGCCTTAAGGCTATTGGCAGTGGGTTCATCCTTTGCTTGCGCAGCACTGAAGACTTTTAGTCTACTCCCACTTACTACCCCCATCAAACGACGCTTAACCATGTCATGTGATATTCTATTTCCGTACACTTTACAAACAAATATTACTGGGACCACTGCAGAAAATTGCAGATGAACATTTAACATACAGGAATTCACTGATTATACCTGTAACAATTTGGCCACAATATAACACATTGACCATACACAGTCCAGCCAGTCCTTGTTATTAGCAAATGAGGGTTTATTACCAACATTTCAGGTGTGATCACTTTTGGTTTTCCTCCAATTAAAATAGTTTGGATAGTCTGGCTAACTTGTACAACCTGTCTGATCGACTGGTTGTGTTTCTTGCCCTGTCGGACCTCGCTGTAGCTATGTCGCCATGTTCACAGATCTCTACAATGTTAAAAAACCAAGACCCATGTTGTATTAAACTAGAATTATTCCTTAATGGCAGTTTGGACCAGCAAACAACGCTGAAACAATTCAGCTGATGAAATAATCACACTCATATGTGTTTAATATTTCCGCATGTGAAAAGCAAGTGATGATTGTGCTTTTTTTTTGGCTGGCTGACGGCTCCTTTCAGAGCTTACAGTACCATGTACTCTACTGTGTGCCTTTGTATGTTTTTCAGAAGACGCGGCAGCGGTCCCAGACAGGCAAACTCCCAGCAGTCATCCCAGCATCAGCCCCTGGAAGAGCCCCTGCACCTCCAAGCTCAACGACAGCACCCTGGGGGGCACGTTTGTCCGATGGGAGGCGAACGCCATACCCTGGTGAGTCCCACCTGCATAGCCTCTGCTGCATTAGCTCTTACTGTAAGTGAACGTCCTGACAGTAAAAGCTGACTACAGGGTTTTTTTCTGAATACCCCTCATTCTCCTCATTCTTTTCATAGTTTGTCTCTGCCCCATCTCTCTCTTTGTCAAATGGATTAAATGCTACGTATATATCCATTCTGGGAGAAAAATAGGTCCTTCAGTGCATAATTTATTATATTTATAATCCACTTTGAATCCATGAAATATTTTGTCAACCAATGAATAGTAACCTCCTGTGGTTTTAAATACCCCATGATTTGTTTTAAGTTTTGTTAATTTTTATTCTCATTTTGGAAGACGTTTTTTCCTGTTCTCACCAACCCTCCTGTCTCATTATTCTAAATAATTTGCTTCTTTTTTGAAGCATTTTTAGTTTTTTTGATTAATAGAATAATCCTTTAATTGCAAAGATAATATATAGAACGTATAACAGACATATCCTGCATCCCTAAAACAAAGAAAGAATATTAAAAAAAAAAAAAAAACTAATAATAACAATATGAAATACGAAATTGGGCCTTCATTTACACCATTTTCTCATATAATCATTTAGATTCCCTTGTCTCTTTGCAAGTATGCCCTCTAAACTAAGGGCATTTTCACACCTAACCTGTTTGGTTCAGTTAAAATGAACCCTGGTGCGTTTGCCTGGATAGTGTGGTTAATTTGGGCAGCTGTGAACACACTAATCGCACTCCGGTGCAGGCCAAAACAACTGCACCGAGACCCTTTAGAGGAAGTGGTCTCGGTCCAGTTCCAAATGAACTCTGGAGCGGTTTGTTTGTGGTGGGAACGTGATCCGACTTCGATCCGACCCAATTACGCGGGCACTCAAACTGTTTCTAGTAGCAGCAGCTAGCCGGAGAATGAACCAGCAATGTTTCAATCACAGAAATATGCACTAGTACAGAACACAGGACCTTCTTCCTGTGTTTACTTTCTTGCTCCCGCCCCAGACACGTCTGACCAATAAGCGGTGTGAACTTTCTGACGTGGTTTGTAGTGATGCATTTTGGTTCGCTTGGATTTTCCTCAGAATTTACTGTAGGCAACAAGGCTACATCTTTAATAGCGTTGAAATACCACTTCTTTATGAATTCCCTGTTCTTTCTGTCTGTCTGCAGCTCCCTAGTCCTGGAAGAGGTGGAGAAGCAGAGCACCTGTGAGCTGGAGGTTGATGCTGTGGCTGTTGACGTTCTTAACCGCCTGGAAATTGAAAGTAAGATCACTCAGGACAGCATCCACACCTCCTGCCCCCATCCACCAGTCTTTGCCAGTACTGTAGCCCACTGGACTAGACTACTGTAGCCCCAAGACGGGGCAGAAAGAAAGGTGAAAGGTCGAATGCTGAATCATCAGTGCTTTTAGATGAGCACCACCTTCTGACGGTCTCCACACATCAAATCTATTAGCAGCCCTCAACGTAAACACTGTGGAGCTGACCTAACACCTCCTGTCACAGGGGAGCAGAGAGAGGAAGAGATTAACCGAGATGAGGGAATCCAGGATGGAGGGGTATTTCACTGATTTGAACAAGACCCATGAAGCAGATGGCGTTATCTGACAAAGCCATGCACACCCAGAATAGATGCAACCATTACTTCTGTTTGGATATGCAGAATGCAGTGCTTAAATCTCAGGATTTAGTGACTGTGTCTTTGGCCTCCTTGTTGCCAATTTTAATATTTAAAGGTTTTATACATCTGGGTTTATTTTATTGTAGACTGTGAGGGAAAGAGAAAGCACTTCCTTGAACTTGCCATGGTGAAAAGAAACGTTTGGATCAAAAGATGAGTCACCACGTGTTGATAACTAAGCTAAACTAGGCCTTTTTTTGTGGCTATCTCCTGCCAAACTGGTATGCCAAAGATTTGTTCTTTTTTCTGGCTTCAAGTGGGAAAATCATCTTTGTCCACAGTGTCAAACTAAACCAAGCTCTTAAACAAATAGCAAGTTTTAAGACCTAACTGGAGTCAGAGGTATTGGATTTTTTGCCTTTTCTATCCCTTCAGTCGAAGCCAATCACAGACCAGCTGTGCTGGTAAACACAAGGGTGCAGTTTACTGCTGACACACATGGTTTCTTGGTCCAACATTTTTCCAGCGGGTAAATTCTCACTGGTATTTGAAGCCACAAGTGTGCAGAGTGTTTTGGTGCAGCTTTAAAAGAGCAGTTCAGTGCACATGTGCTTGTCAAGATGAGGGCCTGGGGTTACCCCAGCAGAGCCGGTTTTGCTGATGTTCTTCTTTGTGCATTAAAAACAGTACTTGCATGGAGGCTGTAAGTACGCAGCCAGTCCTTATGATTTAGACCAGGCTGGACGCAGAAGCATAAACCACAACACGCATCTGTCTTAGAGTGAAGAAAGGAAAGGAGAGGCCAGTCCAGCGAAGGCAGTGCTTGTGTTCTGACTCATACTTTCCCATCTGCTCTATAACATTGTATAAAAACTGCACTGTTGAAAATAGAACTACTCTATGTATGGGTTGAGTTTTATGATTTAAGTCTGGCGTCGCTTTGATTCGTCAGTTCTGTGTGACATAAAAAGTCTTTGTTGTAGGTTAAAAACTCCCCGTATAGATAAATAATAAAGTATGATGGAGCTGTTAGCTGACACACTGTGCTGTGACTCCCCTCTGTGTCCAGATCAGATTGGAAGGAACCCTGGCCTTCAGGCCATCTGGGAGGACGAGAAGCAGAGGAGGAGAGAGAAGAACCAGGTCTCCCAGATCGAAACTCCTGATTCACAAGGTGAGCAGATCCACAGTGGAAACTCTCTAAAAAACGAAGTCGGATGGGGAAAGAAACACAAGAAATCAGATGGGGAAAGAAACACGTTTCGTTTTTTTTTTTAGTTAGTGTAGAATTTGCTGGAATTTACACGAGAGAACTACCTAACCAGCTGCTGTACAACTTGAAGGGGTCTTGTAGTATTGTTATTCGGTGGCCGACAAGGGCAAACGCACTACAACGGCCCGAAACATTTCCATTTGGAGAGACGTGCTGCATCTTCAGAAATGATGCAAAGTCAAAAACACATATGAAAAGCCAAAACAAATACAACAACGGAAGCGTGCTGCAAATGAAAAAACGTGCTGCAGAAAGCCAGAACAAATACATTAACAGCAAACACGCTGCAAATACAGAAGCGATGCAAAGTGAAAATCACACAAACCCAGAAAAGAAATGCTGCATATCCAGTCAACACAGCAAAAGTTCCTGGGCATTGGGAGATGAAGAGAGGCAAGGCGCTCTGGAGCAAGCATAAACATCACATCCTTTGGATTTTCCTGGAAAAACTGCCCAGTCCTTCACATAGAAATCAGTCCACAGGCTGTTATAGGCAACCAAGAAAGTCGGGGAAGGTCTCATTCTTTAAGTTGCGTTGCACTCTTTTCACACATTGGCAATACAAGCGATGAATACATGTAAACTGCTACATAAAGTACCTTTTAATGTAGGTATACAATTGAAAAAATGTCAAAATGTTTAGCAAAGCTAAAGTGAGCTGGTCTCATTTCAGTGGCACCAGCATTTCTGCTTTCTATGATAGTTATGACAGTGTTTTGAGGCAATAGAAATAATAGAAATTCTTTGGTGGTTAACTGTAATGTGTCATTATGTTTAGCTCCTTGTTAGCTAGTTATGACATCTGTCTTAGTTTTGTTGCTGAGCCCTATTCCAGTGGAAGACTGCATTTGAGTTTTCCATTACTGACATAGTTCAGAGTATCATCATTCTTCGAAGTGTCTGTGTGATTGGTGACACAACTTTGTCTTCTAACCACAAACAAGAACTTTAATCTTGCCGAACTCTGAGTTGTCCCCACACACAGCGAGCTGTCATGGCAACAGGGAGATAAATAATTACAGGCTAATATGCTGCGTTGTGATGAAATGCTTTCACATGCACAGGCCTACATCAAGTACACAGGGTCCCCAGGTCTGAAAAGTGCAGAGAGAGAAAATGAAAATGTCCAGGTCTCATAAAGATCACAGTTTGTACAGAAAAGGTTTGGAAAGATTCTGTTGTTCAGACTTGGTATATAGAATTACAACCAGTCCCATTTTATTGTTGTGATTAAGCAATATAACAGCAAAATTACCCAGCCACTACAAGCATACATAACAGCAATTACAGACCAAAATGTTTTAATTGTAGCTAAGAATTTGAGGTCTGGAAAAACTCTAGAATCGTAGAACAGATGGTTTCCAGGAATGATGAACACACTACTGAAATTGTTTGTCTGATGTTTTCCAGATCGTGGGTTTGTCACTTCAACAGAGAGCGAGAAAATCTTCATGAAGAGATTCAAGGAGATTCTGAAGGATAACGAGTTTGATGTGTAAGTTCCTCGTCCTTCCTCTGATCTGTTGTCGTGGTGACAGTTGTCCCATTTCCCTGAGGAAAGCCAGAGTAGCTGGCAAGAATCTGGGATTTATGGAAGAGAGAAACAATGTTTCCCACAGTCTCAGACCACAATCATCACAGCTTTCTCTCATCTTTGGGTCTTTGTATAGAACTGTAATGAAGTCGTTGCATGTCCTCAGTTCCCCCTGCCTCTCAGCTTCACGTCACTGTCTTTGTCCGCCTCCTCTTTCCTCTCTGGGCAGAGAGGGAGGGAGTGAAAGCAGGGGTTGGAAGACATGGGAAGGCCGGATGGAGAAAGTGAAGTCAGGACAGATGTAGATGCGAGGAGGGTGGAGACAGAAGGGGTGTAGGCAGAGAAAGGGGGAAGGAGAGAGTGAAATGATGTCAACGGGGTCACACACCCCTCCCTCCCACTCCCACAATGTACAGGCAGAAAGTATTTCCTGTTATAAATAAAAGTACAGTTGGCTCGGCAGCCGTGCGTGCCTCTGCATCAGATCCAGATGGCTTCTATTCACTAACCTCTGATATCAGACAGGAACAGAGGAGAGGGGGAGAGCGGTGCGGTGTGGGAGCAGTGTGGAATTTTGGTGTAGAGTACACACACACACACACACACACACACACACACACACACACACACACACACACACGCACACACACAGAGTTCACTGGCGGCTCTCAACTCTCCCACTGTCTTAGTCACTCTCTCTGTTAACACTCACACACAGTCACTTCCTTTCTATTGGCTTGGACCGTACGTGTTATGCACCGCTACTGGTGCTGCTGCAAGGCCACACTTGGCACTTCAGTCTTTGTTGGAAATTTCTAATTTCTTTTCACTTTCATCCTTCTTGCATGTTTTCAGTCTTTTTTACTTGTTTTCTCCTAACCCTCTACTGCAAGTTTTTTTTTGAGGGGGTATTTAAACAAAGGACCACATATATATATGGTCCTTTGTTTAATTACATGCATGTAATAATTAAAATTGTAATCAAATATAATTTAGATATATTGTTATAATATTCTTTCTTATTCCTTACTTTCATCGTATTCTACCCTACGCTTCACAAAATGCTGTGGTAAATATGGATATCTTGGATGAAAAAAATATCTAATTCTATAAAGACCAAGACTGTGTTGTCTTAGTTGGTTCTAAAGAAGTCCAGATTCGCCTCTCAAACCTGGTTGGTGGATCCATTTCTCCCTCCCTGTCACTGACCTCAAGCTCACTGTCCTCTCTATCTGAGGGAAAAGACCCCAACCAATCGATTCGCTGTATGACGGCCGATAAGTAACAAGTAACTGCAGTACAGTGTCACCATTACTTATGTCCATCAGAGAGCACTGGCTAATTGATTTTTACACAAAACTTAAAAATCTAAGTACTTAGTAAGTATCTTGGTCACAATCTTTAAAAAAAGCAAATCCAATGAATCTGTATCAAGTTGTTGTTTATGTTATACAAAAAAACAAAACACCCACAATATATCGGTATTGGATTGTTAAAACTTTGCTTGGGCTATACTTGCAATGCCTACTTACTACTCCTCATCACTGGTTGCATATGTCTACCAGTTGTGACCTGTTAAACCAAAAGGTGACATTATTCTTTACTTTTAGGGGCCTGGAGAGGTAAATTGTCCAGTAATTCAGTAGACAACAAGACTTCCGTTACCTCAGTGCAATGCTGTGCAGTAGCAGGTTATCTTTCTCTTTTTCATCCTCCATCTGCTCCATCATTCAAACTCACAGCAAAGCAGAGCCAATAAAGGCAGCGAGGGGGCGTGGCCTGGTAGCGAAATGTGTTAATCGCCGCAGTAATCTCCCGACGCCTGCCAGGCTCCCTCCCTCATCGCCTCTAAAGTCGTTAGCTAGCAGACTAATTAAGAGACAGCCAGACAGTGGCACGTGCACACCGACTCTCTGGAGCTCTTTCCTCATACGGCCCAGAAGAGCAAAGTCTCTGAATGACAATGAGACTGCAGTAAAATCTCTTGCTGTCATCCTAACCTCAGACACTGGAATAGCAGCAAGATGCCAGCTGATAAAAAAGCATTGGTTTCATATATTTAGCCATGTTTTCATCATTCATCACCTCTGAAAATCATTCATCGTATAACAGCCTTACTATCAGGTTGGATTTATCATTCAGAGTAAGAAGCCTTTGGCTCATTCATCATTTAAAGTGAGTGAACGGGTGGTCATGTGGCTTCTCAGTGTAGTGTTCGTATAGCATTTGAGAGCGTTTTCATATTCAGTTTCTCCTGTAACCTGCAACCTCTTGGGCACAAGGCTCTAATCTTCAAGCTTCTGCCGTTTAATCAGATGTGGAAAACCTTCTTCCAGGGTTTGGATCAGTTCAGGAGGAGCTCCTAAAATGGAACTCATTTTTTTCTTTTTATGATCATTCCTGTGAAATTTGTTCCACTTGCGAGGGGCGGCTGCCTGCCGGGTCTGCATTTCAATATTTGAGAGTCACTAAGTGGTGAGTTGCTAAGCGATGCAGTAGGGCAGCATGGGTAAGGGAGCGTGATAGGCAGCTTGTAGCTGAGAGCAATCTGGAGGGATACAAAGCCCAAGCTGGCTGCCTGCCCGTTTTCCATTAATATTCCCTCTCCAACACACAGACACACACCACTTAGCTGCACACACTCCCTTATGCTCACACACACACACACACAGACAAGAGACACTCTACACACACATGCAGTCACTCGCACACACACACAGCCACCACACACTTACACAGCACCTCTGTGTGTGTATACACACACACACACACACACACACACACACACACACACACACACACACACACACACACAGACCAAACAGAGCCCTTCCCCTGATTAAGACCCACATTAAAGAGATGCTAATAAAACATGACTGTGTGAGGGCAGATTCCAGAAGGTCTTCTGCTTTGGGATTCAGGTAACAGCCAAGCTGACGCTCATATTCATTTCAAATGGGAACATTAGTTAGTACATCATTTCCTTGCAGATGTAATGCATGAGAGTACAAGTGTTGCATTCATTTGATCTCAAGTTCATGTTCTTAGTAAACTGTGTGCTTGTTTTGAGTATATACTTAACTGGTTGCTCAATTACTGCTAGGACACTAATATGATGTGACATCTTTATATCAATTACACAACAAGTTTGTGTTTTCTGTATTGCAATAAATAGTCATCTATTTTTTTTCCAAGAATGCTTGAGCCTTAGGACCTCCTCAAAGAACTTAAGAACTTAAGAAAGAAAGAGTAATTACAGAAGTAATTATCATCATGCAGAAGTCTGGTCTTAATTTCTGTCTTTCCCTGCTCAGGACTCAAGGTTCGTCTGTTGGTGACGGGGAGGACCAAGAGGATTTTCCCGGCGAACTTACTCTTCATTTTGACCCCCTGACCCCTGAGGGACTGCCATGTATGCCTGCTAATGCTGTGGAGGTGCACAGGGACTCGCAGCCAGGTGAGGACAACCTACTACTGGGGATGCATGAACTTATTCTGGTCAAATCTGTATTGGAGAGTTTACCAAGAAAATCCCACACGAAGAGCAATATGGCAAGAAATCTAAGTGAAGGGAGTTGTTCTCCTGAACACACTCACATAAAGTTATTTCAGGTGATGAAAACATCTTCTTTCTGTGTCATATTTTATAAATCATTAAGCAACATGATAGCACAGTTATTGTCAGTGACAGTTGAACTCCGGAGCTGTAGAGTCTGGATCTATGGTTGCAGGCCACCTGCTGCCCCCATGTTCCTGCTCAACAGCCGCTGCTATTATTGTTATTGCTTTTATTATTAGTATTACTATTATTATATTGCTATTAGTATTATTTTTATTAATATTACCTCAATTTCATTACCACAACTATTACTTTACCCCCCCCCAACCCAACCGGTCGAGGCAGATGACCGCCCACCCAGAGCCTGGTTCTGCTCGAGGTTTCTACCTGTTAAAAGGGAGTTTTTCCTTGCCACTGTCGCCTAGCGCTTGCTCATGGTGGGAACTGTTGGGTCTCTGTAAATATAAAGAGTTGGTCTAGACCTGCTCTATACGAAAAAGTGCCCTGAGATAACTTTGTTATGATATGGCGCTATATAAATAAAACTGAATTGAATTGAATTGAACTTGTCATTGAAGCATCAGTGTTTCTCTGACTGTGTGGTTGGCAGGAAAGGTAACTGGTCAAAGTGACATTTGTTTTCTTTCTCACTATTGCTCCCACTGTGTCAGGGGTTCAAAGTGTGACACTGTGTGATTAACATTAGCCTAACCTGCAGGCACTCTCTCTGCCAAGGCTCCCACAGGGGCGTAGAAGCTGCCAGGGACCGCAGTGGCACACACATTGACCTCATGCTGAACCATAGTGTCACTGCTGCTTTGGTGTGTGTTCATTGATGAACCTTTCTGTTTAGATTATCTCAATCATGGTCTGCCTGACGTGTAAAGTGTGATGTTCCAGTGATGCTAACAGTACTCTCCCCCCCGTCCCAGACTGTGTGAGGAGCAGTGGTAAAATCCCAGAGGCCGTCGTTGATGAGGAGGCCATATTGAGTCTCCTGGAGAACAGTCAGACCTTCCTCCCGCTCTCCCAGACATCCAGACATTCGCCCCTGTTAGGTATGGTAGCCACTTAGATCTAGACACAGCTCCAGTCTGCTCACTTTCTTTTCTTTTCTTTTTTTTTTCTTTTGTGTTTAAAAATCAATTTAAAACTTTAAAACTTACATTTATGTGAAATCCTCTTAATATCATAAGTAGACTTATTTGTTTTCCATGATCCAACGTCAGATTGTCCTTGTTTTCCTTATTACACTTTCTTTCATGTCTCATTCTATTAGCAGCCCTTTTATCTCTTGTATGGCATCTTAAATGTAGTCGATTTTCTTTCCTGCTTGAATGTTGTTACTTGACTTAATCCTGGTTGTATAAAGACATTAAGATTTTGTTCTTTTTTTTTTTTACTTTAAAAATAAAATCACACTAGAATCAGTTATTGTTATAACTTAACATTAATTCAAAAGCAAAGTAGAGACTGCATACAGCATTATTTCTCAACTATATTCATCAATGAATGACTCAGTCGGTATAAGCATTCTCTGGGTTCATGAAGCAAATGCATTGAAAGTGAAGTGAACCAAATGCGTCATTACAGTTATTAAGAGCCATGGAGACAATCAATAATAGTGCATTGTTGTAATGTGCCTTGTAGCCTATGGCACTGTAATAGTTATAGTACCCAATAGTTGCTAACTTGCCTGAACCTGAGCGCTCGCGATACTATAATAAATTAAGGTTGATCAGCCGCCATGCCCCTTCAGTCGTACCCATACACATGGATCAATGACCCAACTTATCCGGACATCTGTACATGTTTGATTGAATCACCAGGTATCGTTAGGCTAAGTGTTGTTGTAAATAACCAACCTGTTAATAGTCAACTGTTTGAGCTATGCTAACCTGAGATTTAGCTGGAGACAACTGCACACCAGCAGCCTCCCACTCAAGCAAGCTATCCATCAGTAGTAACTGTCACCAGCATCATTTAGCTATTTACCACACTGACAGTGAATATGCATGTATCTTATATGCCTCAAATCTCAGTGTGAAGGCCTTTGTTATTAATATGGTTGTTTTTAGTTTTACAACCTGCAACACAACAAGCTTTTCGGCATTTTCCTGTTTCTCTCGGTAGTAGTGGCCTTGGTGCTTGATGATGCGTTGCCGGCCTGATGTATGTCTGTCTATTAGCTTGAATTTGACAATTTTGACATAACTAAGGCTTAGAATCTCCCACCAACATGGTTTGTATATCATTAATACTGATACTCTCCTCTATATATTCACATACAGATATTATTTTTGATAAATTGTGGACATACAGTACAGGCTACTTTTTTTTTTTTTTGCAAAAAACCCCAAACAAATGAACTGAAAATTGATAGCCTGTCTAAATAGCTCATGTTATCCTGAAATAAGATGGCTAAGATGGGGTGCCATTGGTGACAATGCCAAAAGCCTGTAAATAAAGGGCGTAAAAGCCTAGGGTTAAAGTAAATTAAAATCAAAGCTATAAATTGACGTCATTCATTTGGTGCCATGCTTAAAGTTGTTGCTTGCACCTAATTGATGTAATCATCAAGTATGTCTTTTAAATGCTTTGTTTTTGTTGTCTATGCAGACAGCAGCCAAGACCACGCCATCATTGATTTGCTAGCAGGCCTGGAGGACGACGGTTTCTGCAGGACCCCCGTTAGGCAGAATTCCAAGTCCCAGTCACTTCCTGGTGCCAGGAGCTACCACTGCAACAGTGATGAGGAGGAGGCAGAGCCAGAGCTGGACAAGGAAGAGGCCGAGCTCAGCGTGATTATGTCACAGCGGTGGGACAACGAACATCCTGAGAACTCATCCTTACCAAGGCAAGTTTGTCTGTCGTCATATTTGAGTGAAGAATCTACTGAAAAGTTGTTTCATTAGTTAGTTGTTCATCTAACACACATATCCCCCTTTTGTTCAGCCCTTTTGCAGTATTATCTGCATCAGAAACAGCTCAGTTTAAAAATGGATGTAGGCAGAATATAAACATTACAAACACAAATTAGTGTATACATTTCTGGGAAGGTGTAAGCAAACAGACAGACCTGTTTTGCTGCCAAGTTCATAGTTATTTTTACTACAATCAGCTGTCTTTTTGGAGATCAAATGGTGGGAGTGCTTAAACTTTAAGACAGCTGACCAAAATTTCAGACATGCATGAAATCCATCCGATTGTCCAACTGCCAGATTGGTGACTGTATGGGCAAGTCATTAGACGTCACAGCCCCTCTAAACCTTAGTGTCAAACAACAGCTGATCTGGCAGAATCTTATAGTAAATCGTCTGGGGCGATCAACTGGGGGTTAAAATCAGGCTTAGTCTGTACAGTCTCTGCCCACCTTAAGAAGGATTAATGTAAGTTACAAGATAAAGATACATTTGAAATTAGTGTAAGTTTTACCCCATTCTCTCTGTGCTCCTGCTTAAGTACGAACTCAAGCCAGCAGACACAAAGCAGATGACGTTCGTCCACGGTGAGCTGTGCCTGTGCATTGTTTAATTAGTGTTTCTGTCATCCCTGTGTTTTACAGGCCCGACGTGAAGGAGCCAGAGGACGGCTTCAGCGATGAACAGCAGGAGTCCTCTGACGAAGACATGGAGTGGAGTGGGAATAACTCTCTGTTCGCCAACCTGTCCATCCCCCAGCTTGACGGGGCCGCAGACGAGAGCAGCGGTGAGTCATCTTATGCTGAGACATACTGAGAAATCACTTAAATGTCAGGTTGCTTTGATGCTTATCTTGCATCCACTGCTCACTCAGTGTTCCATCAAGGATATTAGAATAAAGATCTGACAGCAGTTGCACAATAACAATTTGGGTTGGGTTGGCTGTATGATCTAATTTCATTATGAGGGAGCTGTGAT
This sequence comes from Macquaria ambigua, assembly GCA_008360985.2. Taxonomy (NCBI): domain Eukaryota; kingdom Metazoa; phylum Chordata; class Actinopteri; order Centrarchiformes; family Percichthyidae; genus Macquaria; species Macquaria ambigua. The sequence continues at coordinate 270,290 of VMKM01000541.1, forward strand.
TTAAAATAGTGCAAGACTCTGGGATTGTTACCAATTAACTCTTGATAAACTTTACAGTAGCTGTGAAGGCAGTTTGGTACATGGTGGAAATTAAGAGCTGATTACACTGCACACGAGCGTACCTGTATATTTATGTGTGTAAGCCATTTGCTCTAGTTTTTTATGACAGCTTCAAGATTTTGTTGTTTTACACTATACTTTTACATCTTTCCTTGGGACTTAATGGAGTAAAAAGAAGGGTGTGCCATCAGCCTTTTTGGTAGCTCTTTTGCTGGAATCACTTGACCCCTGAAACATGTTTTTTTCTTTTGTAGTAGTCCTACAGTATTTGTATTTCCTGTTGTATGTTCCAGTATCAGATGATTGTTACCATTAACTCACCTGAACTAATGGCATAACAATACAACTAGAGCTGTCTTTGAATAGCAGCCAATGAGGAACAAGCTGCCTCTTAACGCTTAAGAAGAGAGATAAAGGACAAGAATATGAAAAATCCTCTGTTTTAAACTGGGAATAGACAGTGGGAATTGTCACCAAAAGGTTTGCAGTCTAATTAGTTGTAGTACCGCTGGAGCCAGTTCCTAATTAGAACTGATTTTCAGGGACTGTATTCACAAAGGATCTTACCACTAGGAGTCCTTCTAAATGGCATTAAAAGTACCTAGGTAAGAGTTTCCTGTTAAGAACTATTCACAAAGCTACAGAGAGATGGTTTTTGTAAGGAACAAAGAGAACCCCTAAACTAAGAAGGGGTGGGGTTGACCCCATTGCTATGGATGACATCATGTTTCATGAATGAACATACTCACTACTGTATGTCCACAGTGCTTGTCTGTGAATGTGAAGTAAAATATTCATCAATACACATGAGTGTGAGGAACAGATTAGATAGATAGGTACATAGATAGATAGAGATTTTAATAATTTTCTCTTCTGTTGTATCCATAGATTCATCCTTAACGGACAGTGGCTCCAGGACCCAGTCTTCTGTCATAGTCACAGAAAAGATGCTTGGGAAAAGGAATCCCTTCCCCAGGGAGACGGTTCACCTGGAGCCACCTTCCTCAGCTAAGATTCTTCTGGAGTGCAAGCACCCCGAGCACAGACCAGTTCATGTGCTGGACACGGAGCAACCACTTGACAAGCACTTTCAATCAAAAAGCAGCCAGGACAACAGTAGTGAATGTTCAACAGGGTTCAAGGTTAATAAAGAAATCCCCTACATACCACCAGTCAAGCACCCCATCCCTTGCATGATAGCCAGTCACCCTGAGGCGTCTCCCATCTGCGTAGACAAAGAGGACATACGACCCCTGTACACCTATGACAAGAAAACCTCCATAGCTTTGGATAAGACAGATCTGGAAAGTTTCCCATTTGGTAACGGAAAGGTCACCAAAAACAGGAAAAAGTACGGCAGCATAAAGAATGTAGAAACGAACTGTCTGTCCATTCTTCAGAACCACAGGACCTTCTCTCTCTGTTACTCAGAGCTGAGAAACTGCTCAGCTAAGACCGAGCTGGAACTGACCCAGAAGGACAGTAAAAGCCCTATCCTGAGGAACATCTCCTCATCCCCATCACCCATGGAGGAGGATGAGTTTCTTGATCCTCAGGAGGAAGAAATGGGCCAGGACAGTGAGGAGGGAGATGTTGGTGAACTCAAAATCAGGTACGAGGACTATCAGGAAAATAAGACTGAGAGGACTATAGTGGCCCAGCAGGAAGCACACTACAAATTCTTCCCCAGCGTCATCCTCTCCAACTGCCTCAGTAGAAAGAAAGCTGGGAGCAAAAAGCTGGCTGATTCCTGCAGCGAGCTAGAACAGGCCCAGCCTCACAGATCTAGGCTAAAAGTGAATAAAAAAAGGTTGGGAATGGTAGGACAGAGGAACAAATTAAACATAGTTGAAAGCTCTACCTCTGACAGCCAGGTTAGTACTGGCCTCACCTCAATCACACCTGCTTGTCCAGTGACTGCAGACACAGAGATGCCAGTTTTGGAGGATAAGCCAATAAAAGAGGCTGAGACTATTAAAGATGGGCCAATCATAGAGGGAGAGCCAATCACAAAGGAGGAGCCAGAAAGTGAGGAGAGGTCAGTAAATGAACAGACAGAACCACTTTCTGAGCCCCCTGCTACCACTGTTTCCAGTTTTTCTGAAGAAGCTAAAGACACAGCAGAGGATAGGTTAAGCCCATTGCAAGATTTATCAGCTAAAGTCACCTGTACTAAACCTTCAGCACTGCCTGGTAGTAAGTACACCCTGAGGGCCAAACGGAAGATGATCTACGATGGCGAGGATGGAGAACACTCAGGTGCCACTCGTTCTAAAAACCCAGCCTCCATCAAAGAACGGCTCAAAGACACGAATGTCCCCAGTGGGCAGGAAGTAAAATACCAGAAACGGCGCAAGAAGGAACCCCCTATCATCATCAAGTACATTATCATCAACAGATTCAAAGGACAGAAAAACATGTTGGTAAAGATGTCCAAAGTGAATGCAGAGGAGCAGTTGGTGTCGCTGACGCCAGATAAGCTAGAGCAGTACAATAAACTGGCACCTCTCAAGGATTTCTGGCCCAAGGTGCCAGAATCCACTGCTGTCAAGTTTTCCATCACTGAGCCAAAGGCCAAAAAACACCCCAAAAGAAAGGCAAAGGTCAGTTCCACAAATAAGAAAACAGTTGGCAACTCCTCCAAACCTCGGATCAGCCAGCGTGAAAGGGTCAAAAGGATTAAAGGCTGTCAGAGAGGCCCGATTCTACCCTCTCTACCGCCCCCTTGGCCATGTTACTGTGAGCTAGCAGATGACCATGGCATTGACTATACTGATGTCATGGTGGAGTTGGGCTACCTCTCTGATAGATCCCCAAGCCCCATAGACTCAACACCCCCACGTTGTTGGTCCCCAAGTGAGCCTCTTATGGACACCAGGAGTTCAGAACACCTGATAAACCCACTCAGTGACCCATGTCTTAGTTCTGCTTTTCACAAGCCACACATAGTGTCTTCAACCAAAGGAGCACAAAATAAGTGTCAAACTGCCAAACCTAAGAAATCCACAAACACTAAAAGGAAAGTAAGCAAGTCTGCTACTAAGCCTTTGGAGGAAGAGGAACCCAGAAAAGACAAATCAAGACAAAGTAGTGGTGCTGCTCCAAGGCAGAGGAAAAAAGCTAAAGATACAGCTGAAGGTACTGTCAACAGTTCGGCAACCACCACAAGACCTAGAAAGCCTCGCAAAAAGAAGAATGAGGAACCCAAAAGCCATGACTTGAGTAAAAACAGCTCCCAGCTCCTTTTCCCAGGGGATGAGCTGCCGCCTTCTGAGAGTTCCTCTCAAGAGGTCCCTCCATTTCAGCAGCCAGTGAGCACACATAGCAGCAGCCAGGGCAGTTCCCAGACTGCATATATATCAGACTCTAACTCCGTAGCCCAGGCTGTAGAACCAAAGGTTGAGGACTGTGAGACTTCCATCATGGAGGTCAACCAAAGCTTTTCAGCACCGGCTCAGCTGAAGCAGCAAGGTTGCCAGACCACTGTGGTAAAGGCAGAGGCATCACAGGAGGAGTGCATGGCTCCTCCACCTCCTCTGGCTGGTAGACCCTTACTGGAAGACAGTAAAGACGCCCAACTAGCAGCAGCCTCCCCACACTCAGGCCCTATCAACGGGGAGATCCCCACTCTCTCTGAGACTCCCTCTGGCTTGGCTGTCCTCAAGCAGCTTCTCCAGAAGAGGCAGCAGGGACAGGCCCTTCCTCTACAAGTGGTAGGTACAGACAGACACTCCACTGCCATAGCTCAGGCCACAGCACTACTAGATCCCACAACTAAACCAGCTAAATCCAGAAGAGCTCCCTCCACCACTCCTCGGAAACCCAGGGCCCCAAAATCTACCACTCCCAAGGATAGAAAGCCCAGAAACAGGAAAGGCAAGGCAAGCAGCACTCAGCCAAATCTATCAGTGAAGAAGGAGGGCAACATGTCAGATGACTGCCCCATCTTCCTGTCAGATCCAGGCCTGGACAGCTGCAACTTCATAGAGGACAGCTTGTCACCAGAGCTCCCACACAACTATACCTTTGATATAAATGCCATTGATCAGACAGAGTTCTCCAGCCCATACAGTGGCAGTCAGTTTGTCCTGACTGATAAAAATTTACCAGTTAAGTTCCTGAGTGATGTCAGCCAGGAAGCTGTATCTGCTCAGGCACTGGGCATTGAGAAGAAACTTGATAGGCTTTTTGGTTCTGGGGAGGAACTACAAAGAGGTTCTGACTGGCACAAAGCAAGGCCTGTCAGCCCTGACTTCTTTGATAGACCTGAGAATGGGGAGTCTGTATCGAATCACCTCACATTCCTCGACTCTGAGAAAATCAAGAGCAGAGAGTGGGACTTCTCTTTAGGTAAAGCCCATACACTCAGCCCTTTTCAAGACTTTCACTGTGAGAGAAAAGAGCTGCTCTTTTCTGTCTTCGACCCTGTCCTACCTTTGCCTTTAAGCTCTGCGTCATTCGTTGACCATGAGGGCTCCCCAACAGGGGAGCTTCTGGAGGGCATTGATGGACTAATGTCCACCACACCCAGTAGCTCTCCACGCTCCATCAGCTCACTATCCCAGGTGAGGGCAAGCCACCTGCTGCGGGGCGCAGGAGGTGGAGCCCACATTCTCAAGCCCCTCATGTCCCCTCCAAGCCGGGATGAGATCCTCAGCACTCTGCTGGACCTGGAGATGTCGGAGGCCACCTTCCAGGAGCCCTTCTGCAGCGACCCCTCTGATGCACCAGGGAAACCAATGTAAGACTATATTCACCAGTGGCACAAGCTGAAGTAATTTTACGATATCTTGCATATGAATAAATTGTGTGGACTAAATGTACATAGATACAAATGTATCTGAAAAGCCTTTTATATAAGAAATTGGAGCCTGACCAATACATCAGCATGGCTGGTATTATCGGTCGATTTTCGTTTCACATAGATATATTGTATCTGCATTTATTTTGGCAAATAAGTAAGTTGTTACTTAAAGGTACCCTGTGGAGTTTTTGACCACTAGTAGTGTTATGGAGCCTAGTCTTTACAAGTAGGATCCCATTTTGTTTGTATCATGCACAACGATGCACACGTATGAGCATGTGGGCGTGCATGTACAGTTGGTGCCGCAGAGAAACGTACCAATGCGCAAACAAAACAGTGCATATGTGGTCACAATTCTTACATAACCGAATTTAGGGGTCCCATATCAAAAATATTAAAATGGTCAAATGGGAATGAGGCGATACATCTTTATCAGATTTTTTTAAACTCTCAAATATCGGTGTCAGCCTCAAAAATCCAGTATCAGTCGGGCTCTAATTAATACTATCTACAGTTCTTTATTTAATAAATGTATACCATGTGATACATGCTGAATAACTTGATTTTGCATAGTTCTCCACTTCTGAAGTTGTGATGAATTGCAGTAATTAATAAAATGTAAATAAGTCAATTAATCACATTCCCCCGTCCTTTCTCTAGGGAGGTTGGCGGCCGTAAGTTAACGGTGGGTACCAGACTGGCTAAGGAGTTAGCAGAGTTCAGCGGAGACCTGTCTTTGGAGGGCCTCCATTTCTGGAAGACGGCCTTCTCAGCCATGACACACCCTGCCACCGCTATTACCTCATTTTCCCAAGCCCAGGGACCTGAGGCCTCAGAGGCAGGTAAAGAGCAGGCCAAGCTTGACCCATCCTCAGCCAGTGACAAGAAGGTCATCCTCCTGCCCTGCAAAAACCCACCAAGCCGAGGGCGTGTGCAGCTGTGGCTGGAAGCCAAGAAACAGTATGAGAGTTTACAAAAAGGGAGAAGAGACACAGGGCTGCTGAAGCAAGGGGTTGGGCTGGATGTGGAGGGGAACCTAGAGAGAACTGAGCAGCCAGCTGCTTCCAGCTGTCCAGCAGTGAAGGTTGAGCTGTGCGAGAGACTCTCCAGTATCAGGACCCAAAGGAGAAAGAAGTTCAACCTGTCCTTAATCATATCTCCCATGAAGACTACAGGCTCTCATAAATCCACAGAGGTGAGTCCAGTTTCAGATGAAGGCGGTGTGGATAGTGAGCATGAGGGTGGAGAAAAAGATGATGATGATGATGATAAAGCCACCTCTCCAGAGTCCCCAGAGCTGCCTCCCTGGCAGCAGTCCTGTCAGTCCAGCCCCTCAGGGCCAGACCGGCTCAGTGAAAACAAGCAAAGTGAAAACTCTACAGAATCACCGTCACCTAGGCTCTCTACCTCCCTGGAGAGACTAGGGGAGAATCTTAGTCCCTCACTCCTCCATGTCAGTAACAGGGAAGAGGGGAGGACTAGTCCCCACCTCCTTCCTAGCACCCCCTTTTTAAGGAGGCGGCGGAGAAGCAAGGAAGATCTGGAACCAGTGTGCAGCACGCCCATATCTGAGGGTAAGAAAATGGCAGTTTCTGCCTGTAATCTAGATCTGTCATCTAATGTGTAATATCAACTAATAAAACCTGTACAATTGACAAGTGTGCCAGGATTTAGAATGTATCATAGCTGACCAATTCTTTGAATTATTTCTAACTTGGTCAAATCTTCAGCATACAGTCCTGTTATTAATATTCATTGTTACTTAACTCGTCTCTGCTCTTCCTGTTCTTATTCCTGCTGCAGACGATCCCATTTCTCAGAGACTCCAGCAGAGGAGGAGAAGCCAAGCGGACCCACTGAGAAGAGTTTTACTGACCACACAGATGAAGGTCAGACCACAAGTGTTGATTTTTTAGACCTCTCATCACATCAAAGACCACAGTCCACCCTGGTTAGGGAAATGGCTTTAGAATACCAGTGTAGAGCTGTGCATGGACAGTGTCGTATGTACCTGATATTATCCCTCCAGCTTGTTGCCCTGAATAAAGTCAGTCCCCCTTCCTCTTCAGTTGTTTGAATTGAGCCTTAAAGGGTTATGCTGTTCATTTGATGTGCCTGTGTTGTTGTGCATTTAGATGTTTCTCACGTACTCTCTGTCTTCCACAGAACCAGTTTGCTGCTTTGAATGTGCCAAAGAAAGATATTTCTCAGATTGAAGGGCCCAGCATAGCCAACTCTTACGGCTTCAAAATCAGCATGCAAAACCTGCAGGATGCCAAAGCTCTGCATGAGGTGAGCTGCACCACTTCAGATCTTTTAGGATGGACAACAGACAGGTTATATATAGGGTTGGAGTCATATAGCATTTTATTTAATGTGCTTATTGAATCAGAATCCTTAAAGGAGATCTATTATGCTCATTTCCAGCTCTATATATCATATTAAAAACCCTTTTAAATGCAATTATGCCGCAGCTATTAACATGACAGCTCACAGTTGCTGGTTGTCATAGTAACCCAACAGGCGTCGAGGCTTGCAAGTTTACCAGGTGCACAACAGTCAGAAATAGCTATCGTCAGAGCTAGTAATGTTTGCAAATAGAGCTCAAAGAAATGCTGCTCATTTTAGCTCTCAACGCAGTCTAAACCGATTGAACCTGAGCCGGCCTAACTAAAACTAAAATCAGACTGTACACTTAAAGCTACTTGACTCACAGCTTTACAGACTTGGTTGTGGATGTCCATCATTGCCCGATAACATAACCACTTCTCTAGAGACTCGCCGCTCTGATGGTCCATCCACTCACAATCATAGAGTGGCATCAGAGTAATGTTTCTTAAGCCTTACAAATGATCTTTGGCTGAGTATGGCTTGCAGAAGCACAATAACCAGACAGCAGCCACAACTTTAATTTTAGTTGTTACAGAATTAACATTTATTAGATACAATATTTTTATTTAGCATTTTAAGTAGAGAGAACAATGAATGTTTTCTACAAGGATGATCTTTGCTAATGAAAAAGAACAAAGGTTTGATTAGAGATTCATTAGCTTCTGAGCATATCGGGGTGCCCTGATCCAAAATGTTACAGGCAATCAGAAGCAAACCATAGCCGTATAAGAAATAAAATCCCAAACATTCTTTTTTGTTTAGAATAATTGTGAAGTTGAACTGTCTAGTGTTGATCTATGGAAGTATCTGTAGTTGAACTCAGCTGCACCTGTTTTTTTTGTAGTGGAGGGAAAGCTGAGAAGAAGATGGAGAATATGGGGAAACACTGGAGAGAAAGTTGGGCAGGATTCAATCCTCGACCAGCAGGGCCACACATGGTTTCAGAGTTGGCGGGCTCAAGTGGCTCGAGTATCTCTTGGGATGCAAACAAATGTTTAAGTGGCTGAGTTTTACCTCTGAATCTCGTTCTCCATGGAGCCCATGCAGTCTATTAGGATTTACACTCAATATGCTTGGCATTTAGTGGATGCTTTTATCTAGAGTAACTTGGATTGAATGCATCTGTAAAATAAGCTTAAATTAAGCTGTCATTAGCAAGGGGTGAAATATTAAAGGCCAACTTACTACTGCAACAAAACAATGTGAGCACTGAATAAGAATAGGAATATAATTTAATAGGTAGAGAGTGGCTTTCTAAAGCTGAGTCTTCAGCCTCCATTCTTTTGTGATTTAACAAACACCATTACCACAAACTCACTGTCTAAAGATTATGGCTTCAGATTGATTTTTCCTTTTGACAGTACACTGTTTTTTGTCTTCCCCCCTCAGGTCCAGTACTTAACACTGATGGGCATGGAGCTCCATGCAAGAACCCGACGTGACCTCGAGCCTGACCCCGAGTTCGACCCCATATGTGCCTTATTTTACTGCCTCAGTTCTGATGCTGCCCTGCCAGATGTAGATAGCAGCACCCAGCTGACAGGTGCCATCGTGGTGAACAAAGACCATCAAAGTTATGAGCAAGGTTAGAACTCACTTTATCATAGCGCTGCTAAGTAGCAGCATTGTTTATGTGGGTTGTTTATAGTCACATGATCAGTGCCTAGGTACAGTCAGGCTGATGAATCTGTTTAAATGCCCTCAGCAGGTCACAGAGGAACAGCGCCCTTGCTGGTCAGGTCGGGCATCTCTGGGTTACAGGTGACATACGCCACTGATGAGAAGATGCTGTTTCAGGAGCTGATCACCATCATGAGGAGGTGTGTATGTGTGGCTCCTTTATATACTGCTCCTATTGAATATGCAGTGATTGAGTGGGTTGTTACCGCTTTGCTGGTGGTCAAGCATCACTCTGGGTGGGCGGTCATCTGCCTCGACCGGTTGGGTTGGGGGGGGGGGGGGGACACATACAGCAGCACAGTACAGTAGCACAGTACAGTTCCACACAGAGATGCAAAGCAATAGTTGTGGTAATGGTATTGATGATAACACCAACAGAAATAATACTAAGAGCAATATTATAATAGCAATACTAATAATAAGAACAATAACAGCAATAGCAGCAGTGGGTGCAGAGCAGGAGCACAGGGGCAGCAGGTGGCTGCAACCATAGATCCAGACTCTGCAGCTCCGGAGGCAGAAACACCTGCAGAAAGCAACAGAAGGAGAGAGAAAGGGGAGAGAAAGCACACAACTACGGGAAGAAGTTGAATTAGCAACAAGCATTGATGGGATATGAGGGCGTACAGATGGAGAGGAAGAGGAGGAGAGAGGAGCTCAGTGCATCATAGGAAGTCTCCCGGCAGTCTAGGCCTATAGCAGCATAACTAAGGGGTGGCTCAGGGCTCACCTGAGTCAGCCCTACTATAAGCTTTTATCAAAGAGGAAAGTCTTAAGCCTACTCTTAAATGTGAGGAGGTTGTCCGCCTCCCGTACACAAACTGGGATCTGGTTCCACAGGAGAGGAGCTCCTGAGGGAACAGAAGATAATATATATGAGTTTTTAAAACATTATTTTCGTCATGAAATACTAACCTAGGCAGCTACTGTATATTACTCTGAAAATACACCCTTTGTTCTAACATGGCTATGTTCTGTCAGGTTTGACCCAGACATCCTGGTGGGGTATGAGGTGCAGATGCATTCCTGGGGCTACCTCCTCCAGCGGGCCGCAGCGCTCGGAGTGGACCTGTGTCAGCAGCTGTCACGAGTGCCAGGTAGGGCATAAGAGTTCAAAGTCTATCATTTGTATGCAAATGATGGACTCATGTAGAAAAGCATATGTCCAAGTATTGATTTGTCTGGATAGACAGTTTTTAATTTATCCTTTTCTGGATACACTTCCTGGTTTTGTTTCAGCACCATCAAATTCTCACTGATGGTGTTCAGAAACTCATTTGTGAATTATGTTGAATAAAAAAACTGAAAACAACATTGAGCTGTGAGTAAATTTTGGGGATTTAGGTTTACTCTCGTGCACTATAATTAGCCCTAGGTGAAAAAGCACAGCATCCTTAGTCATTTCAGTTGTACACAGAGGTCTCCTGCCAAAGAAAACGCATGGTGGTCCATGGAGGTCCTGTTTTTTTGGCGTCTGAAGAGCCTTCAGGAATTGTATTTTGGTCCTTAGAACCAGAAGATAGTCTTTCCCCCTGTGGCAGTGATTTAAGCTAAGCAGTCCTGTGGTCTGACACCATACCTACTGGACTCTAGCTGAATGTCAAATACGGCTTCAAAGGTAGAGGCTTCCAGGTTAAATATAACCCCATAGACCAGGTAACTACAATACCAACAGTACCTAACTTATTTGTGTATATCTAATAGTTTTCTATGAGAAAAGTTATTAGCTGAGCTTGCTGTTACTTTATGAACAGCAGTGCTTACTCTGCCATGTTCCACACAGTAAACCCCAGCTGGTGGTCGACTGTTAAGTTCCTCTCTGTTTAGAAGAGGCTCTGCTGCATCAGAGCAAATCCATAAATTGACACTGACGCTTGTTAACAGAAACAGAGACACGTGTGTGAACAGCTGCATATTACACATGTGCAGGATTTTGCAAAAGTAATTATCGGTCGATTATTGAATCTGACAGTTTGAGTGTGGCTGCTGAAAGTCAGGAAGGCCTATCAGACCGAAGTTGTGTGAGCACGCTTTTATTTTCTTCTCTAGCAAGTGTTTGTTTTTGAGCTATCCCTTATTCCAGTCTGAAGGAAATCATTAAATCCAGCTCAAAAGAAGGTGTGTGTGTGTGTGTGTGTGTGTGTGTGTGTGTGTGTGTGTGTGTGTGTGTGTGTGTGTGTGTGTGTGTGTGTGTGCGCACACACTGTAGGTAAGTGCAAACATGTGTGGCCCTGTTGTGTGTGTTTCCATGGGCACAAGAACACAGATGTGTGTGATTGTGTGCAAGAATCAAAGTGTGTTTGGGGGGGTGGGTGTGTGTGTGTGTGTGTGTGTGTGTGTGTGTGTGTGTGTGTGTGTAGTAGTTGAATGGAGAGCCTCTGGCGGCTCCCCTCCTCCTCTGTAATTGGCTGTCTGTCTGGTTCTGTGCGTGTCCTCAGGTGACTCCAAAGAGAACCGCTTCGCTGCAGACAGGGATGAGTACGGAGCCGACACCATGACTGAGATCAACATCATCGGACGCATCACCCTCAACCTGTGGAGGGTGATGAAGACTGAGGCAGGTGTCCCGGCATGACCTCCACCCCCTCCCACACAAGCTGTTGTCAGCCATCAGCACTCAGAGTTTTAGCTTGTGACCTACTTTCTTTCATTCCTCTAGCCTTTCAGGCCGGATTCTCACCACTGTTAGATTTCTTTCTGCTGCAGAGAGCATTCGTGCCACTTGATATTTTTATATTGGGTGTTATTTAGTATTTTTTATTGAACTATGAAATAAAATCTTTGCATGACATATTGACAAATAAACACTCAAAATGTTCCATTAAAAATAGTTTGAACTTCTTTTATATTGCCTCATCCATCACGTCATCCATTGAGGTTTTTGGTTGTGTGTTTTTTGTTTACTCTGTAGATCGCTGTAGGTTGGCATTTTCTACAGCTGTCTGCATGGTGCCAGCCCTTTCTTTAGCTTGAGGCTGTGAGCTCAGTTTCTCAAAGATTGTTCTATCAAAAATGCTACGTTTCTCACTCAGAACACACAGGGAATGCCTTGGTCAAAGGCTCCCAGGAGGGGCCTACGGTGGCTATTGGTGGCCAGTAGTTAAATTCATATGTAACCATATCACAGCTCAATAGAAATATATGGTGTGTGAAATGCAATAGTTGGCAATAGTGTGATTTGGGGAAATTTCACCTAATTTCAGAGACATCTTCTCTCATTGATTTCTTGCCCTACAATCCCAGGAGCCATGGGATTTGTTACTGTCTAAAAATCCTTCAAGACAAGGAAAATCAGGGCGTTTTTAAAAATTGTACACTTTATAGCACTATACTACATCTATTTTCCACCTGGGTTCACCCCTTCAGAACCTTTGAATTTGATTGACAACATCAACAAAGTCAAAGTCTGAGTGGCTTGATCAGGTTCTGTAAAAGTCATGGTTTTTATTTTTTCCTCCAGGTGACGTTGAACAGCTACACTTTTGAGAATGTGGCCTTCCATGTACTCCACCAGCGCTTCCCCGTGTATAGCCACCGCACACTGTCTGACTGGTTCGACCACAACACCGACCTCTACAGGTGTGTGCCAATACCAAACACAGTTTCAAGTTTTCAAGTTTGTTTTTGTTTGTTTCGTTCTGATGATATTTAAATCCACATATTATATTCATATTTGTTTGTTGTCTCCTGCATTTATAGCAACAATTTAGATGTGATGATAAAGGCTTTGAGAGTCTGGAAATTTTTGGTTTAGGTACATTAACATTAAAAAGTAATTGAAACAGATTGATCTGGTCAATAAAAACGTATTTTAATGATTATGCTGATGCGTGTGTGTTAGGTGGAAGATGGTGGACCACTACGTGAGCCGTGTGCGCGGCACCATGCAGCTTCTCCAGCAGCAAGACATCATTGGCAGAACCAGCGAGCTGGCCAGAGTGTTTGGGATTCAGTTCTTTCATGTTCTGACCCGAGGGTCACAGGTGCGGTACGCACACATCACATAGTTTGGACACTCTGTACACTGTGCTGTAGCCTTAAAGCTATCAGAGGGTTACAAATGGTTATACTGATGACCCCGGCCCATGTACTGGTGATGTTGATCAGTGAGAGTTGAAAGGATCCCAGTAGCAAATATATAGTTATGTTTCATTATTATGATAAGGCTGCTTAAAACTGCACTAATCAATCATTTGTCAGTCGGTCCACCATTTTGGTCCAGACTGAAATATCTCAACAACTAATTGATGGATTGCCTTGACATTTTGTACAGACATTCATGGTTCCGAGAGGATGTATCCTAATGACTCTGGTGATGCCCTAACTTTCCCCTTGCACCACCATGAGTTTGACATTTGTGGTTTTTGTGTGAATTATCTCAACACGTATTGGATGGATGGCTGTGAAATTTGGTCCAGACATTCATGTTCTCCACAGGATGAATTGTAATAACTTGCGTGATCCCTTAAATTTTCACCTAGTGCCACCATCAGGTCAAAATTTAAATTTGTCCAATAAAGTATATAACTATGTGCCTTCTAAACTAGTGACATTCCCTAGCTGCACTTTGTTGTTGGTGCTAATTAGCAAATGTATACATGCTAACAGGCTAACTAAGATGCTGCGTGGCTGCATTGTAAACATTATACCTGGTTAACATCAGCATGTTAGCATGCTGACATTAGCATTTAGCTCAAAGCACCACTGTGCCTAAGTACAGCCTTACAGAGCTGCTAGCATGGCTGTAGACTGTTATTAGGGATGTCCCGAACCAATAAGGATCAGCATCGGGGCATATTTTAATTAACTGTGATCAGCTAAAATAAAGCCAATAAAAGTCTGATCCCATCTTTACTGTACTTAACTGCTAGTAATTAGTCAACATTTAGGTTACTGCTGATACTTTGTCATTCTTTTTGTTAACTAGAACAGCAGCCCTTAGATGTAGCAGTGTGTGGCTGTTTTATAAATGCATAAAGAAAATGGACAGACTAAATAAATGGATCGAAGTATCAAAGTTAGTTAAGCAGAGTGTAAATTAAGAAGCCAAAAAATTTAACAAAGCTACAAATTGAGTTTGAAGTTTATAATTACAAAACTTTGCTAAAATGTTCATCTTCCTTTTTGTCCCTACAGTACCGTGTAGAGTCAATGATGCTACGTGTGGCCAAGCCGTTGAACTACATCCCTGTGACGCCCAGCATCCAGCAGCGAGCCCAGCAGAGGGCACCGCAGTGCATTCCTCTGGTGATGGAGCCTGAGTCGCGCTTCTACAGTAACTCAGTGATTGTACTGGACTTTCAGTCGCTCTATCCCTCCATCGTCATCGCGTACAACTACTGCTTCTCCACCTGCCTCGGCCACGTGGACAGCCAGGGAACGTAAGGACATGACAAGCCCACACACCTACAGCGTGTACTCCAACTTGCTTAGATTGCACGTCTGCCAGGAAAGTCTCCTTCCAGCGCTGCCTTCCTTCCCTCATTATTTTTAATGGAACAGACACACTGAGAGCTCTGCATGTTGTTCACAGCTCAGAGCAGCAAGCGCGGCAAGTTAGGATATACTTCAATTTTTTTCACCAGTATTACTGTAGTTGCATAGCAACAGCAGGAGCCACGAACACTACTTTCCAACAAGGTAAAAGAGAAAAAGAGTAGTGCCTGGCAGACATACGCTGGCTTCATGCTCTTCATTCTCAGCAGAGTAGAAAGCGGCAAATTAGTTTGGGGGGGTAGTTGGAAATTTCAGAATATCCAAATCAACTGCAGTTCCTCAGATTCAATACTAGTTTCTTTTCCAGTCCTGTGTTTGATTCATTTATAACCATTTTATACAACACATTATTTTACATTTAAGGATAGAACCTGCCATCAGCTTGTTTTAGTCTTGATACATTCACATATAAAATCAGAATTATTAGTGTAACAGCCTCACAACATGTTAGTGTACACACCATGTGTGTACTGAAAACGGATGAGTTTCTTCTCTTGAATGTCGTTCACACACGTGTCTCTGTTTCAGGCCTGATGAGTTTAAGTTCGGCTGCACCTCCCTGCGGGTTCCTCCTGAGCTCCTCTACCAGCTCCGCAATGACATCACCGTGTCACCCAACGGCATCGTCTTTGTCAAGGTACAGCACCCTCTGATGCTCCACTCTGATGAGATTTCACCTATTCACTTTTATTTATATAGCGCCAAATCATAACAGAAGTTATCTTTTCATATAGAGCAGGTCTAGACCGACTCTTTATATTTACAGAGACCCAACAATTCCCACCATGAGCAAGCACTAGGCGACAGTGGCAAGGAAAAACTCCCTTTTAACAGCAGAAACCTCGAGCAGAGCCAGAACCAGAACCAGGCTATGTGTGGGGGTGGTCATCTGCCTTGACCGGTTTGGTAACTAGTGCTAAATCATAACTTTTCATATAGAGCAGGTCTAGGCCGTACTCTTTATAATATTTAGCGCTTGGCCAGAGTATAAATCATCTCTGAGTCCTCCAGCAGTGCAGGTTTATTAAGGGTCATTAGCTGCTGTGAAGGCTAAGCACGTCTATAGAACGCCTGCTTCATGCTCTACTTCCTTCCATTCATTTTTTTCATTCATTCACTCATTGCTCCACACTCTCTGGCTGCAGTCCCACAGTCTCATTACATAATACAAAACACACACACACACACACGGCCACAGCACAGTGAACACTGATGTGTAATGAGGTTATTAAAAGGCACAGGAGGAAATCAGGTTTGATTTTGTTTCTCTGTAGCTGGATTTTGGCAAAAACTAGCCTGATGTTGTTGAAGCCTGCTATTATTAGTTCTGTTTGTGGACAATGCTGTCGCTGTGTCCTAAATCTGTATACAGTTTGTATGCAGTTAGTATATAAGAAATCAAGATACTTTACCTTTTTATACTCACAGGAAATTATACAATACTTCCAACATTGGATGTCAATCAAACTGCGACTTTAAAGTGCTGCTGCCAAACTTGACAAAGACAAAGCAAGATGTTTTTCCTGAGATTTAATCCCTTTTTTGTAGTTTTCCTCTCCCTGGAGCAGTTTCACTACCATCTGCAATTTATTTTATTTTTTTGCAGCTGTGAGTAGCTCCTCTTTCCTTTGAGCATTGCATTGTGGGACAATATTGTCAACAACACACTCAAAAATCATGCTGACTAACTGTTTTGCATTTATGTAATTTTGTTACTTTTCCAGTGTGAACACACTGCACACTCCAAATCTGCTGAGAATGAGTCTGTAGTCTGAAACTGGGGCACAGTTAGTGAGTGTTTGATTTGTTTGATAAAGGTACATCTGTTTCAGTTCAAATGTGAAGAAAGGAAGTTATTAAATATCACACTCTGTGAAGATAGTGTTTGTGGGGCAGTAAAGTTTTGTTGTCCTCTTATAGAACTGCTGTGTTTGCTAGATGTATCCTCATTTGTACGTGTTGTTCACCCCTTTGTTCCTTGTGTCCAGTCCTCGGTGCGTAAAGGGGTCCTGCCCAACATGCTGGAGGAAATCCTGAACACACGGATCATGGTGAAGCAGTCGATGAAAACCTACAAGCAGGACAAGGCCCTGATGAGGCTGCTGCACGCCCGGCAGCTGGGACTCAAGCTCATCGCCAACGTCACCTTCGGCTACACCTCCGCCAACTACTCTGGACGCATGCCCAGCGTGGAGGTAAGCTCGTCAGAGGTTACTATCAGCTGTCTGCACTGTGACTGCGAGGAAGAGGAAGGCTTACACAGCCCCCAGTCTACCAAATTTGACCATTCTTGGATTTAGAGAATTCAGTGAAAAAAGTGAAGACAGCACAGACTAGGACAGCAGCTTTGTATTGGTTGTTTTCAAATTCCAAATCACCATATTTAAAGCCATCTGTGATTCTTTTTTTTCTTATATTTTATAATTTTTTTACACAACCAAACAAAGAACCAGACAGCACAGATACTGCCAAATTGCAAAACAAGAATGAATAAATGAGTTAACATACATGGGTTGCATTAACATACATATGAATGACATTATATACATTTTTGTATACATGTATCATGTCAAAGGAAAGGAAAAACACTGTCTATGACTTATTTGTGAAAACAAAGCGTGGGCGTCCTTTCTGCAGCAGGCCAACAAGATCACCAAATTATCAAGGAAGCATTGCCACATATAATAAAAGAGGTTGTCATTACCCTTTAATGTAACACTGAGGTGTTCCATAGGAAGACCTAAATGTTTCTCTGTACCACTGTGTGACTGAGGGAGGTTTCTCCTTGATAAAGAGAACAGCTCCGCTCCCCGTAGGTATATACAGGAGAAACAAGCCTGGTTCTACCTTTACTGTTGTGTGTCAAATTGAACCAAGCTCCTTGGCTATATTTTTCCAGTACCTGGATATCAGGTTCAACCTCCAAGTCCTTTTCCTGTAACTCCCTAGTTCTGTTGACATTAACACAGTTCATTCAATTCAGTTTTATTTATATGTTATCCCAGGGCACTTCATATAGAGCAGGTCAGACTTAACTTGGCCTCTTAACTTGGCCAACCCAGTCTCGCTTTAATTTGAACTGTTCAATAACAGTGAGGTGGGTCTCTTGTAACAGTGACACTTGCACCTCATCTTTTTAAAGCATGGAGAGTATTTTACACCTCTTCACCACATAATTAATACCTTTGACATTCAGTGTACTGATTTTTGTGTTTCTTAAGATGTGAAGTACTTTTCAGATAACAAATGAAAAGCACAACCCATTAGAAAAGATGTTGGGCAATTCACTATTATTTGGCGGATGAACTGTGCTGGCATAAACATGCCCATCTCCTAAAGAGGAGAACAACAAGAACCTGAGAAGAGAATATGAACCTGCCCCCACAACAAAAAGTTATTTACATGCATATTATTATTCTGGCCAAACAAAGCTTCTGCAGCTACAGTAGTATCAATCATAAAGGGGGCCCTCATGTTATTATTAATATGTTAGAATATTGAGACATACATAAAGGTGACTGCATCACACACAAAAAAAAACTTCTTATGTTGACTAGCTCTCTCTGTATTGATCTAAACAGATTTACCCTATCCTTAGTAAGTTGTGGCCAAACTTGGCCATTGTGGTTCACGGTCAGTGGAGCCGGGAAGCACATGTTAAGGGATACCCTTGTCAATTAGTGCTTGACACACGCTGTTGAAGGCGCGATGCCTATCTTGAACCGCAGAAGACGGGTCCTGATGAATGAAGATCCGCTGTCCTTCGTGTTCCAGGTTAGGCTTCACCCTCATTGCTGCCCTTATCCTCGGTTTGTCCCTGGAGTTGTGGAGTCTGATAACCACCTCGGCCAATTTTGGTATGACTTTTACTGCCAGGGCTTGCTTCTAAACCAAGCACGGTGGACAGGCAGGATACAAAGAACTGTGTAGGACATTTTCCCTCCATGCCCTCTTGATTGAGGACGTGAATATTGTCCCGTCTGCTCTGGTTCTCCATATCATCCATGCCATCAGCCATTTCCTTAATTTTCTTTTCTGCTTCGGAGAGTCTTTCTTCCAGACCGGTCACTGTCCTCCACATCTGATACTCGCTGCTCCGCCTCGCTAATGCGTTTGGACTGGCTTTCTAAAGTTGTGGATATTCTTTCCAGAGTCTCCAAGATCTTAGAAAGCTTCTCTTCCATTATGTCGCTAAAATGTCGCGAATCAGAGCCGTGGTGTCCATTTGTTTCGACATTGCTTGTCATTAAAAGGGACACTTTTCTTCTTGCCAGTAGTTCGTACAACACTGTGTTAGTATAATAATCTGAAAGGGGCACATTGAATTGCAGATAATATAGTAAAAGTCATGCGGGAGCTCAGTGAAAACACGTCTCTCACTCAGCCATCGTCACGTGACCCCCATTAATACCTAGGAATCTGTGGTTCTTCTGGAGAAGTGGAATGGGAAATATTTCATTTCTAGCGTTTTTGCAAATCTCAAATGATCTGGACCGTGGTTTCCTTGGAAAAAAATGCTAAGTTATGGGTGTGAAACACTTCTGCAGAACCAGTGCACCAATATCTCTCAAATCTTTGTTCGTTAACGTCTCAGCTGTGGTTTCCAGGTTGGAGACAGCATCGTCCACAAAGCCAGAGAGACCCTGGAGAGAGCCATCAAGCTGGTCAATGACACTAAGAAGTGGGGAGCGCGTGTTGTGTACGGAGACACAGACAGGTAAGGTTTCTCTGCATCCCATCTTTGGAAATCCATACAGTCACTGTTCCATCATCAAAGCAGCAGTTCAAGTAATATATGTTCATAATGACTGATGCTAACTCAGCCTATCTGTGTCACTATTTCCTGATTAGAGCCTCTGATAGCACCTGTACTGCATTCTCATGGAGCTCATTTTCAACAATCAAATTACGTGTTTTATTGTTTTGACGACTAGCTCAAAGGCTCTAATTAATTCTCAGTAGCAGAAAGGCTGCGACTACTGTATTTTCCAAGCAATGATTTGGAAAGTTTTTGTTCCTGTAGTGTTTCAATTATAAGAACTGTGAAGTTTTAAACTGCGGGAATCAACTTTTTTGCACTTTAATTAGTCAATTAAACAAAATTACTTAAGCAGGGAAGCTAAAAAGGAGTTAATGTCTTTTCATTTATTGAAGTGCAACAGTTAAGGAAGGCTGTGTTAAGTTACATTAAATTGCCTCAGCCACCAAAAATGTACTTTGGCCCCCAATTTAGTACTTAAAAATATTAGCGTCTATCCCTGCCTACGTCCTGTCGTCATCACCTACGTGAGCTGCGTCTCCCTGTACTTGCAATTGACTGGTTTGTAGACGTGTGTCTGACGTCGGCGTGTTGTCAGTTCGGCAGGTAGCCTTCTATCGCAGTTTGAATGAATGGAGAAAAATGAACAGAACAGATTCATTTTGTTGCCGCTATAATAATATTATTATGGCATTACTACCAGACCGGTGCAAATGTCAATTAAACATTTGGTCTCCTCCTCTCCCCATGTGCTACTGCAGCTCATTTTGTTTTGTTGCATTGTTTTTCTTTTTTCCGGTTCTGACGATAGCCTGCCACTTCCTGCAATTGGTCAAAAAGTCCGAACCATCCAATAAAATGTTTTCACATTGTTCAATTTGATCTGGGCCGAGACCATGTCTTTTCATCGGACCAAGGTCCGGCTGTTTGGTCCGGACTGTGGTCCAGGGGAGGTTTCACACCTGTAATTTGGGTTTGGATCTAACTGGAAAGTCCAGACTAAACAAGATAGGTGTGAAGGGCCCTTATAGTCTGATTCCAAAAAGGGATTCTGAGATGCTTGATAAATACAGACCCTGATCAAAAAGTTGTCTGACCCTCAGCTGATAAACCTTTTTGAAATGTATTTTTGGGTGCCACCAGGGCATTCCAGCTGATTAACTTTTTGAGCACCAACAGATCTCCTTAGTTTCTCTTATTACTCAGCTCTGTAGTACTGACTGAGGGGATGGTGAATACAGCATGAATGGACTGTAGTACTGAGTGCTGCTGTTTGTGTTTTGCAGCATGTTTGTTTTGCTGAAGGGAGCCACCAAAGAGCAGGCCTTCAAGATCGGCAACGAGATCGCTGAGGCAGTGACTGCAACCAACCCCAAGCCAGTCAAGCTCAAGTTTGAGAAGGTAGTGCTTCCCGACACACACACACACACACACACACACACACACACACACAGACGGTAGCCTCTCTGTAATGTCTGTGCACTTTGATTTGGATTTGTGTCACTCTGTGCCAGTTTTTTTTTCATTTTTCTCCATTAGACACATTCAGAGGTAATTATTGACCTGTGTGTGTGTGTGTGTGTGTGTGTGTGTGTGCGCGCTCCCAGGTGTACCTTCCCTGCGTGCTGCAGACAAAGAAGCGCTACGTGGGCTACATGTATGAGAGCCTTGACCAGAAGGAGCCTGTGTTTGACGCCAAAGGGATCGAGACGGTGCGCCGCGACGGCTGCCCCGCTGTTTCCAAGGTAACAGGCAAACCCACCCCCCTCCTCCCTCCCCCGTTTCACTGTGCTCTACACCAATCACAGCCACGCCAGCTTTCTGCCCACTCTCGTTTACTCAGGCAGCTTCGCACGTGTCAATCAGGGGAAAGGGCCCTGTCTGCTCAGGGGCATGGCTGGGTTTATGTCTAGACACTGAAATGTCTCAGTGTTAATTCTGCCATTCAGGCTGAGTCACACACAGCCACTTCTCGTAATCATATTTAAATATCATGGGATGAACCAGCTAGTCACTCTTGTATTTGTGTTTTTGTTATATTTAATATGAATCCCTCTCTGTTAGGCCGCTGTCTCTCTTCATCCTCACATCTGTCCTGTCATCAATTTGTGTTCTCCCCAGATTCTGGAGCGTTCCATTAAGCTGCTGTTTGAGACTCGGGACATCAGCCAGGTGAAGCAGTTCGTGCAGCGTCAGTGTGTGAAGGTTCTGGACGGCCGGGCCAGCATGCAGGATCTGACCTTCGCCAAGGAGTACCGGGGCAGCGGCTCATACCGGCCCGGAGCCTGCGTGCCTGCCCTGGAGCTCACCAGGTGTGTGTGTGTGTGTGTGTGTGTGTGAGCGATAGCGCATTGTCAGTGGGCATTTGCAGAGAAGCCACATGCAGAGAAATGCCACAGCAAAAGACAGAGGAAGTCCTTACTTTTACTTGGATGAATATGTTTGCTTGTAGACTGTGTGTGTGTGTGTGTGTGTGTGTGTGTGTGTGTGTGTGTGTAAGAGAGAGAGAGAGAGAGAGAAAGAGCTTGCTGTCATCTACAGTTACAGTAGTCAGTGTGAATCCAATTACTCCTTCCCCACAGTGCTCATTGTCTGGCTGCACTAGCCTGCATGTACAGTACCTGAGTCTGTTGCTAGGCAACCCAGCTCTTAATGGGTGAAAAAAAATCTGATTTCAGAGGGAAATATTCAGCCTCATTCATGAGCACTAGTACAGTTTACCTCATGTATTTATCAGTTGGCTTGATTCTTGATGTTTCTGAATTCATCATAAAATGTTTTATTTAGTTAACTATTTTAATGAATTTACTTTTATATGAATTATTTGAGTAATTTACAGTAGAATTTACAATATTTTACACTAGAAGAACTGCATTAGAGCACAGGGCCTCATTTATAAATGTGGCATAGGCACAAAAGAAGACGTACGCCACTTTCTAAGCAAACTTTGGGATTTTTTTTTTCACTGGGAGCAGGAACGGCCTGATCACATTCACACAGTTACACATTCACACCTGGAAGCTGTCCAGTACAACCACACTCTGACCTGCTGGCCACTGGAGCAGTTGGGGTTAAGGGCCTTGCTCAAGGGCACCTCAGTGGTGGTAATGAGGGAGGGGCTTTCCCCACCCACATTTTTCCTGCTGGTCCAGGATTGAACTGATGACCTTCCAGTCACAAGCTCACTTCTCTGACCTAACCTTTAGGCCACCACTGCCATCATTTATAATTCATAAAAAACGACCACTTCTTTTTTTATTTCGGTCCGACCCTCTGAGCAGCATTCACTGCCTCGGTCACATGCTGCCACTCCATAGCCTTTTTGGCTTTTGTAATGAAATTTCTTCTTTTCAGGCTGGGTGGTGTTGTAAATCAGAATATTTTTGGAATATTTTTATGCTTCCTTTTGATGTGAATTCTACGCTCAGTTTTCTAAAAGAGGTCCAACAGTTAACATCAGGTTTGTCAAGTTTTTTGTGTTTTGTTCGTCGCAGGCGTATGATGGCGTACGACCGTCGCCTGGAGCCGCGTGTGGGTGAGCGGGTGCCCTATGTGGTCGTGTACGGGATGCCCGGTGTGCCCCTCATCCAGCTGGTGCGTCGGCCCATGGAGGTGCTGCAGGACCACGGTCTCCGCCTCAACGCCACCTACTACATCACCAAGCAGATCCTGCCGCCGCTGGCCCGCATGTTCCAGCTGATCGGAGTGGACGTGTTCAGCTGGTACCAGGAGCTCCCCAGGGTGAGACGGAAAAGAGTTCATGTCAGCAAATGAGCCGCCATTAGGCTCTTTATCCTACCTCTGGAACTTAGAAGCAGTGCAGGTGGGCGTGGTAATAATTCACTCACTATATAATCCAAAAGGAGCATAATAAAGACAGAAAAATCTGAATGGACTTGAGTTTGGAGAATGAATTCCTTATTGATCACCATCTGACTGACTGATCAGCTTACTGTTGAAGTCAGAGATAGAGTATTGGTGTGTTGCTTCCCTTCCTGTCAAAATAAAACCAGACTTTCACGCGGTCTTTTCATTCAGTGTATTTAGTGGAGAGAGAACAAAGGATGGAGAGGGAATCTCTCCTGTGCTTTCTGCTGAGGATCCAATGAGCCTCATCAAACTGCAGCCTGCTGCCTCAAGTCAGGTTCTGCTCAGACAGAGCACACATGCCATCTGCTGGCAGAGCTGAAGCAGAGTTCATCAGAATGATGAATGACCATACGCCATTGTTTATGGTCATGTGAATGATGCAACAATTTTACAACTGAACCCAACTGTCCAGTCATGAGGCTGTGGCTATCTTCTGCTTGATAATCCTGGAACTGTTGTTGGGTAGTAACATGCACTCAGACTCCTGTGAGGGATTGTCACCCATTTGAAGAATTGTCCCTTGTCTCTGCTAACAGATCCAGAAGGCGTCCTGCTCCTCGGCAGTGGGTGGAGAGGAGGTGGGGAGGAAGGGAACCATTTCCCAGTACTTCACCACGCTTCACTGCCCCGTGTGTGACGAGCTGACCCAGCTGGGCGTGTGCTCGCGGTGCCGCGCTGAGCCCCAGCGAGTCGCAGTTACACTCTACCAGGACATGAGACAGTGGGAGAGTCAGCAAGACCAGCTGCTCAAGGTGAGAGACAGGGTCACCCCCCCAGAGGAGGCCTGGAGCTGGGTGAAATTCAGCACTATAATAGTTTGGTTTCTAGCTCCAGACACGTTTTAAGACCTAAAAATACTCTACTAATACTTGTTTTGAATAATAATTTGTCTAATGTGTTTTTTCCACAACAAAGTTCAATTACCTAGAGATAATAACCTAAACATTCTTCTAATAACATCTCCTCCTCCCTCATGTAAATATCCAGTATCTATGAATATGCTAATATTGTTCATTTTAAAAGTTGAACTGATGGACTCTCCGTGAATGTGCACTGGAGGTTTCAGGCTTCCACATCACACTTGTGTAACTTGCTTCCAAACTACCATATTTTCTCCAATAAAAGCCGGCTCTGAAATACAGGGGGGAAAAACAAGGGTGGATTAACTCCTGGGTCCATATTCACACAGCCTCCTAGTACAAAGAGTTGCTCCTAGTGATGACATTCTAAAACCATTCTTAGAATAATGACATTTTCTAAGAATTTCCCCTTACAGGTAAGACTAGATCCTGATAAAGATAAGTTATTCACAAAGCATCTTAGCCCTTAAGAATGCTCCTAAGGTGAAAACTGTTAGGAGCAGGGAGGAGGACTTTTAAGATGCTTAAGAGTTTCTTTAGCAGAGGAGAAAATGGAGGAAAGACAAAGAGGTAGGAGAAATATTCTCCAAACGCTACAGATTAGATGGTGCAGGGATAATGTTTGTGGGCGATCGCGTTAGAGATGCGCTCACATCTCCCACCCAACACAATAACACTGTAACGGCAGAAATGAAAGTGGTCACAACACTTAAGATATTTGGCAACGGGAAAAATGCAACAGTGCAGCAGTGATGACTTATATAGACTGGAAAGCAATCACAGAAATGGATGAAAGCAGAGCCATTTCACCTGTTAATATCAAATACGTTAAGTACTAAAATGACCAGCATGGTAAATAAATGTAAGCAAATAAATATAACAACTGTCAGCATGTGAACAGTCTACTGTGCAAGTAGGCCTGTGTTTTCAAACGTTTTGTAGACTACTTTTAAAGTGCGGCTTACAGTTTATTCAACAGAGATGTTCAGTACATAAAACAGTTTTCATAATTACACCATGTTTTAATAGAGACTAATTTATATGATGCCCATTATCACTAAGAGTGCATTTTTATTTATTTTTTGATCAACCAATCACACCTTTTAAAAGAATGTGTCATGCCTATCAACAGGTCTACCACACCTCCTCAATAAGGTCAAAGTTTCTGTCCCTTCCTTGCTCAGAGTGCTCTGAGAATTTTCCTAATTCACCCCTAAGCTAAGACTCCTTGCTAGAAATGTTTAGGCTAAGTTAGGAGCTTTCTCAGGATGTTTGTGAGTACGGCCCCTGGTGCCTGTTATTATGTGCATGCCAACTGAGCTTAATGTACATTTCCATCGCTTTCATTTAATAGATTCAACAATATAAGCATGCTAACACTTTAGATTACTCATCTAAAGTGTTGTAAACTATTGTCCTAATTCAGTCACTGTGGGTGTATGTGTGTTAATGTCTCAGCCAAACTGGATTTTGTAGTAACATACAATTGCCACAAGATGGCAGTAGCTACATTTGAAGCACCTTATGGGACCAGTGCAAGTGACTGAATGTTCCACAACAGGATCCTGCAAATGTTTCACAATAAGGAAATGAAGGGGTTCTATCCATATGATTATAAAAATAACATTAAAAGTCATGTTGTATGTTACATCAAACAAACAGGAAAACAACATTTCAGCAACTTATTTTGTTAACAGTTTGTGTGAAGATAACACAATAAGATCATTATAATACAATTAACTGAAAGTCAATAAATTATTATATTGAATTACTGTCCAGCCCTTATGCAAGATCTGATAGGAAAAAGTCAACATTTTGAGAAACAAAACACTGCACCTAGTAGCTCTAATGTGGAGATTGGAGTGGATACACTGACGAAATTCTCCACTCAGATTCTTGCATCAAACAATAAGGACCATGTCATACAGTACCAGAGTGAGGCAGACAGGAGAGAGAGAGAGAGAACCTTCAAGATTTGAAGCTGTTCCTCCTGTCTCTCAAGAACCAGAGGGAGATACTTAAAGCAAAGACATATAGACACATTCACTGTCTGTCTTCATACCGACCTTTGACCAAGTCTCCATGGGCTGTTTAGATAGTCAGATAGATAAAGCACCAGCAGCAGTGATTTCACTCTTAGCTGGAAGGTTAGCGATAGTCAGATACTTTTCAAGTCTTGCAGACTCAGCTTGTTCCTCAGCTTTTCTACAGTGTAAATAAAGAACATGTCAAATGTAGCGTAGCCTTAACAGTGTAATATTTCTGTGGTCACCCATCTCTCGTGTGTGTGTGTGTGTGTCCAGATCTGTAGGAACTGTAGTGGCTGTGCAGAGCGGCAGGTGCCCTGTGTGTCCCTGGACTGTCCCGTCCTCTACAAGCTGTCCCGGGTCAACAGACAGCTCTCCAAGGCCCCCTACCTCCGACAGCTGCTGGAGCAGTTCTGATTGGCTCCTGAACCCCGGAACTCTCACTGATTTTGGTGCTAACTGCTTCCGCCACCCTCAGTGTTTCATTGTCTGTTCAGTTGTAATAGTTTCAATGGTGCTTTGATTGAACGCTGTTGGGTTTCATTCTGTCTTGTAACTGTTATTAAGTAGTTCTCTGCGTGTGCAGACTGTCCTGTGGGGGGCGCCACCTCCCTCCTGGGGCTCGTGTTTGTCTTCATGCTTGTTTGCTGCCATCTCCATTAGCTGCTATGGGCTGAGTGAAGCTGATGTCTTTGGTGACACAGCGACAGACTGCCTGTCATGGAACCAAGTGCAGTCCAATCTAGGAGGACTTGTCTTGTATGCGCTGTAGCAGTTTGAAGTCATTGGAGCTCAAGACAAACTACATTCAAACCACTAATTGACTTTTCTTCAGTTGTTCTGTAAATAGTTCCTGTATAGCTCCATCTAGAATCTCACTGTGCATTAGCACTAAAAAAACTGAAGCTCCGGCCATGAATGCAATCAAATCTATTTCTATGCATTCTGTTAAAGGATGCCACATTTCATTTTTCTTTTAACCTTGATTGTATTGATGTCCATCTCGGCAGATTTGACACTTCATAGTCTATCTACAGAGTGTGGAAACTGGAAACCATTTCAATGTTTAAAAAAATCTGGGACTGTTGCAATACTGTATTTTGATCATTTATGTCATGAAGAGTCTATTATTTCCTTGTGCATATATGGTTTTGTGTACGTTTCCAGTTTTCTGTGCAGAAATACCCATCATCAAACCACATCGAGATCCGATCTTCAGTTCCCCATACAGCCGTACACAGGATCTGTGTATTTGTATAAATGTAAAAAATAATGATGAAGGAGGTGTTTTTTGGTTCGTTTTTAATGGACATTGCTGTGGGTGGAGGTTTGAGATTGATATAATAAAAAGTCAATGTATTAAAATGCCTTCTGTCAAGTTTCAAAAAATCCAAATGAATCACAGTGACGACACGTGTGATCTAGAGAACCACATGACACATTACAGTACATGACAAGAACAAATCAAAAATCTGATCTTTACAAAGGTGCAACAGAAAAAGAATTCTTCATTCAAATCACATTTCCTGCTGTTGATGAAAACACTGCAATAGTGCAAAATGAAATGACATTTTTAAAACTTTATTTGGCAGCAGGGTGGCGTGATGAAGAAGAGGGCGACTGTCCCTGGTTCAACTCATCCACTCTGCTCGTGTGTCCTCGAGCAAGGCACTGAACTCTACCAGCCCTGGGACTGCTGTTCTCTAGCCTTCCCTGACCTTTGACCTCACTGTGGAGGGCAGCAGGCCAACACAGAATCAATGACATTATATTAACTAATAATCTGTAGTGTAGCAGTACAGTTCAAAATCTGATCCTTCATCATCCAGGAAGAGTCCAAAAGCTTTAAAGATGCTGATGAGTCTGTGCAAAACCAAACTTTTCAGTGGACACACTGTATGGGTGGTTTCTAAGCTGCACAGGTTTCGGTCAGTAGTCAGTATTGCATTCACTGCACAGTAAATCATCAGAACTGTTTTCAGGTTCTGGACAACAAATGAGCACAGATACATAGAGGCATGGCTCTGCTAGAGTTTAGTGAGACATCAACAGCACTTGGGAGTCACAGCAGGAGGTTTCAGTCTCTCTTCTCTCTGTCCAGAGAGAGCAGTAGCTTGCGTCTGGGGGAGTCTCCTACCAGGGAGATGGTGTCTGAGAAAGAGGCTCCACCTGCAGGCTCCGTCACCTGGGTGTTGGAGGCAGCAGAGCTCCCTGTTAGACCGGTGACATCAGGAGGAGAGGCAGCCTTGCTGGGTGAACTGATGAGACTTGCCGTGTCGTCCATTTCAATGACCTCAAAGTCTGCGTCGTTCCACTGATCGGCCTCGTCGTCCTCCTCCTCCTCCTCTTCCTCATTGGCTCCTGAGTCTAGCAGCGCCTGGCGATATTCGCTGTCGTCTGCGTCAGGCCGGCCCCTGGCGCGGGGTTTCCTGCTCTGGCCGCTGGGGGCCGAGGCCAGCTTATACATGACTGGGAAGAGGATGGAAGTGAAGGTAGCGGTGATGAGCGACAGGTACATGAGCAGGGGGTGGTCCGGGAACTTCCCCAGCAGGAAGCCTACAAGAGCGGGCAGCACCATCTCACCCAGTGCTGCACCCACCACGAAGGCTGCCGCCGTGTGTCCTGTCACTGTGGTGTACTGCTCCACCCAGGAGATGCCGCTGGGGAAGATGGTGGCCATTGACGCCCCGTACAGACCAGTGCAAACCCACAGGGCCACCACCTCCCTGCTGTAGAGGCAGAGGAGCAGAGAGGACACAGTGGAGCCCACCAGGCTGAGCAGGATCATGGTGCCCGGGTACATGCAGGCCGCAAAGAAGATGGCCAACCCCCTGCAGGCGGCAAACGTGGCCCAGAACAACGAATTAAGCCCAGCTGCCTGGGATTGATGCATGTGGGCGTAGTCCTTGGCGAAGGTGAAGATGAAGGAGCCGTATGCTACCTCAGCACCTACGTAGGCAAAGAAGAAGAAGAAGAGCAGGACAACAAGAGCCATGTGATGTTTGGCCACCAGGGGCTTTCCTGACGCCGCGCGGGCTTTGTCTTGTGCCGCGCTCCTGCGAGAGTAGAGGATGAAGAAGAGGAAGGAGATGAGAAAGACGAAAGAGCCGATCACAACATAGGCCCACATGGATTTGAGGGTGCTGCTCCGGCTGTGGACGTAGCCGATGGTCGTGTGAGCGTCAGGGCCTTTGGTGATTTGTTCTGTGGGGGCAGGAGGTGTCGAGTTGGCCAGTATGAGTCCTGCGCTGCTGTTCCCATCAGGCCCAAACAGCAGCTTGGCTATGATCGGAGACACAAAGGCCCCGGCTGCAAAGCTGAAGTGCAGAGCCTGCATGTGAGGACCCGCCTGCTCGCCCCATGTGTTCAGTATGAGGACATTACCGCCTGACGGGTAGAAGAGAAAGACACTGATGATAGAATCAACCATCATTAACATTCATCATGGAGACATTGTGCGAGCTGCTGCATGTTGGCGTCCTGCAGTGACATTAACATTTCCTGATCCTGTAAGCAATCATTTGGGTGATACAACTTCATAAAATATGTTTTAGGAGCAGCAAAGATAACACAATGTGTCGAAAAACACAAATTAGAGCCATATATTTCAAAATCGAAGGCTAGCTGGCAGTGGACATAACTCAGTCATTTGAGAGAATCCATTCAAGACCCTGCATACCAACACAGGTGCTTTCAATTATTCTGACTAGACCTCATTACAGGAAAGTTTGCTGAGGGCACCAAACTCCATATGCTACAATAGGCTTTTTAGACGGCACATTTTGGCCTTGTTCAGACTGCTAGCCCAAATCCATTGTTTGGCATATCCAGATTGATTTTAGAAAGTGAAATGCAATTTTTGCAAATCAGATCCAAGCCACATTTGGAGGTGGTTTGAAATGCGATTCCAATCTGATTTCTACAGATGCGTCTCAGTCTAGATGCTCAAATCGGATTGTGTTTTGCGTCACTTGCAACGCAACACACAACTACCACGTCAAATCGAGTGACAGAAGTGCATCAGAGCAGCTGTATACCTGTCCCTTCCCGATCTGGACCAGAAACCCGATTTGTTGTGCGCGTGAGCGAAAATGCACCTACTTCCTGTTGGAAGTATGTCAAAGCAATTTACGGCAGTTATTTAAATAAAATAATGTTATCTTTGGTTTTACAAGCTATGAAATAGAGGATACAAATTTTTCCACGTTTTTCCTGTTTTGGTAAAGAATGTCTAATATATGGAGCTAATCTTGTCATCCATTAACAAAAAAAGCTTGTAAAACGCTTGCATTGCTTGAATAAAGTAATTATTTTAAAAAAAATCAAATTATCTTAATTATTCATTTAATTATGAAAAATTAATGTATATTTATAATGGTACATTTTAACCTTTCTGCGCCGCGACTTGACAGTGTGATTGTTTGGAGGTCAGATGATGGATCTCCATTTCTCATGGATCTGTGTCCCGTGTATGTAGTTACTGACGCCTACGTCGTTACCACAGCAACCCATGCAGATAAGTTGGTGATGTCTGGACACACAAATCCTATCTGATCACTTGTAAACAACAGTGTGGACAGTCTGTCTTAAAGATCTGATTTGCCTGCAGTCTGAACAAAGCCTCTGACTTGTCATTGCAGGAAAAGCACAGGTGACACACATTTCGTCAACGATGGCTCAGTTCCATCAAGTGTCCCAGTGAGCCATGACAGTGAGCCCATATGCACAATACCAGGACCCTGGAACTAGCTCACCTGAATGGAATGCAGTTGTTTTTAATGTTAACAATTGCACCTGTGGTTTTCCTGCTGTGCCATGCCAAAATGTCTGTTACAAAAAAGGTCTATTGAAAAATCATCAAGGAGCAAGATGTCCCGCCCGAACACGTGCAACAAAGCTAACAGGAAAGTTCATCAATGAAACAAGTCGAAAGACAGCTCTAATGGGCCAAAATAACACCTGTGAGGTTGTACTGTATGTGTAGAATCTTTAAATTGAGGGAATTAATTATTAAAGGTTGGGTAGGCAGTTTTCTTTTGGCGTCATTGGGCAAAAATGTCATATTAACCGTGCAGCATATTGTAATTCAAGTGGTCTGAGAGCAGACCTCTACTTCAGCCCCCCCTCTTGGCTCTGTTTTCAGGCTTCAGAAAATCTAGCCCGTGACGGGAGACTTTAGCCAATCACAGGTTATTTCAGAGAGACGGTGCGTTCGTATTGGCTAAGCTACAAGAGCAGATGTGTGTGCACGTCCCTTCAGACGGTGAAAGCCTGATTGAATGGCGTAAAATCCTGCCGAAAATCCTGAAACTAAATAAATTTTCAACACCTCCTTTGCCTACAGCGGCGTATAGTACAAAACAGCACGTCCCGCCTCCACACGGAGCTTCAGGCTCATTATGTTCAATGACATGGCGCTCGTAACGACGAGTGACAAAGAAGCACGATGACAAACAGTGGGGAATAACTTTTGACGGGGGACAGTGGCATGTGTGTGGTGTACTAGCCTCTCATCCCACTGCTGGACGGCGTTGCAGCTGCCTCTGAAGCCTGGGGCGCTCTGCTCTGTGGCCACGAAGCACTGAAGGGGCGTCTTTGAGAAAACAGGTCGCGGCGGGAGGGACCGCGGTCTTGGTGAGGCTCACACCGTGGAGAGCAAGCACTATAAGGGATATGGTTTCGCAGGGGAACCGACTCCTTCTGCTGCCTGTCGAAGTTGTGGGTTTGGTGGGAGGGGCTTAGCGGAGTGATATGAGGCAGCAGAGAGAGAGGCGGAAGGTTTTGCCTAGGTTGCACAGATTTTGCCTACCCCAGCTTTAATACCTCTGATACCTGCAAGGCTCCACATATAAATTCTCATTAAATAGGCTAATACTGAACCACTAGCTATACGTTTTCACACTGGGTGTTGTTGTACCTGTATCCAGAACACCCATAGACATCCCGATGCTGGACATGAGCCCGGTAAGGAGCAGGGCCTGCTTACAGAAAGGGATAGCACACATTCCAAACGATGTGACCAGCATGGAAAACCCTGGACAGATAACCGGAGAGAAGAGGTTTTTATTTTAGTGGAATAGGTGTGAAGAGTCAGAAGAAACTGGGATGTAATCCTAGTGGATGTGAAGACGAAAGACTCCTGTCACAGTGTGGTTACCACAGGTTACAAGGCATACACCACCTGGCTAGAGGAGGGGGACTGACCACAAAATATAAAATCTTAGTCCCCTTTTCTTACTCCACTGAAAATCTGGCGACATCTTTGTCACAAAACGGACTGAGACACCTTTACACCAACACCATTTGCAGCCATAAGACAACTTCTACAACAGCTACATGTGAACAACAGGTTACCTAGCAGGAGATGAGGGTTCATGCAGTCAAAGAGAATGCCTCCCAAGAGGGAACCGCCAATGTAGCCCGCCGAGCGGCCGACGAAGATGTAAGAAATGTTGCTGATGTTCTTCTTCACATTCACAGCCAGGTCCTCGAATGTGGGGCCAAGAACAGAGATGCTCATCCCCTAGAAAACCAAGACATCGCCATGGTTTACAATGAGAGACTAAAGTTGCTATGTGTGACTGTGTGTTCAAGTTACATGTGTAGGTGCAGAGTGACAGCAATAATATGCTAAATACAACATGCCTTCTGGTTGCGTTGCATTCTGGTCAATTAAAGCTACTCTGATGCATTCCTCCTTATTTAATCATTGACTATGCACCAAAAAAGCTCTGACTTTTACTGTTAATGTTTTATACAAGGGAAAATGTCTCTTTAACTCCATTGTAACCACAAAACTGCAAAAATGGCAGTTTTCTGTCTCTATGATAATGTTTGAGGGTGAAACTGTTTCTTTAACAGCCACCCCACTGTTTCCTAAAAAGACCACACTTACGGGCCAGCGTCTCATGTTTTGTAACTGAATGAAGGTGAACCAGAGTGTTGCTGAAATAACAAAGCCTGCATGTGTATTTAACGTCTCCCGGTTCTACTTCTTTCCAGAAGTAAGCAGACAAAGGTGTATGTTGATGGATTTCAGTAATCTGATGCAGATAACATGGTTGAAGAGCAAGTTTTACAACTATGTAAATCCTGTCTGTGCAGGATAATGCACATTCCCTTTTAGCAGACTGGATATCTTACTGCCTACACATTACAGCTGGACTATTGACTGATAGAGTAAGCCTAGCTCATTTACAAAGGTATCACTGACCAGCTTTTGCATGTATTTGTCTTATCGTTGTAACAACTAATGAAATGATGAAGTGGATCATACAGGTAACCCAGAATGCTGCTCATAATACAGTAAAGGGCCCAACAGAAATAACTTGAGATGTGATCTATTATTAGAGGAAGAGTGCAAATCTAATTAAACTACACTTTGAGTAAAACTCTTAGGTATGGTATAATACAGGCAACACGCACTAAAACCATACGAATAGTAAGTTAAGGTTTGCATATGTTCAAATGAATTTTCATGCACACTGCTTTCCTTTTGAACTAGATATAAGTTAATTCCTGGAGTGTAAACATGTGTTTGATATGCTACCTGCTACCTATGTTATGATAACATAACATTATAACCTTAGCTACCTATCCTATCCTAACTAGTTAGCTATTTGGTTGTTATGAGCGATATCAATCCTTACACAGAGGGCCTGAGCAAACTCACACGTACATTTTTCTATATAACCACACCGGTTTTAGCTAGCGTTCCCTCATTCACTCCACTCAATTTACCAAGCCCAGGAAAGATGCACAGAGCGAGAGGGTGACCATCCAGCGCCCGCACGCTCCGTATCCGCCCCCCCTTCTCCCGCCGACCACCTCCACCCGATCGTCGCATCCCGGTTTCGTCGTCCTCTTGACCGCCTTCAGCGCACTCTTCAGCCCTCTCCCGGCGTCCTTCCTCTTGTCAAACAGGGTGTCCTCCTCCTGGTCGTCGTTGTCGTCGTCGTCATCCATGCTGGCGAAACGAACGTGCTTCTTTTTGACGACGGTGTCTCGTGAGGCGGACGAAGACATCCCTGTCGGTGATGTTGCGCTGTCAGAATGCCGTTAACAGGCGAGTAAACCGCGATAGGCAACTGCTAGCAGCTTGACTGGCCTCTTCCCGGTTTTGCACTTCCTGTTTGTAGGGTTCTCGGGGCTAAATCATTAAAATGAAGTCAGTCATCTTTAAAACAACTGGAAGCTCCTGAGAATGACGGTGGGGCACCAGGACTGCTGCAGCCGCGGAGTCCCTCCATATGCTAACAGCGAATGTATGGCTGCTGCTGAATGTTTGCAAAGATCGTCTATTGCCAACAACAAACACTCGTATAAGAGTGAGCATAGATATAAAAAAGTGACCCACCTTCCTAATGACGCAAAGACCATGCGACACTATCCCGTTCAAGTCATTGGCAGGACCATATACATACTCACTTTTATTTATGAATCAGTCATAAATAAACTGCAGCAGACATTACTTGGTCTTTGTTTGCTGGACTGTAGTTCTTTCTATCTTCGACCGCAGATATTGGTGGATTTAGCTACAGTGTTTACAGCTCTTGTTGAGCATTTCCCATATCTCATTAGCATAGACGGCTGACATGAGTGTTTTGTTCTCTTTTGTTAGTGTTTTGTATGCAGCTCATAACCACCACAGTAAATATAACTCCACCTGTTTTATTTAGCCCTGACATAATGAAATAAAAAGTCATGTATATATATACATATACATATATATACACACATATATATATATATATTTCGCCAGTGACTTTAATGGGTGGCACGTGGCATCCTGTCGCGGATATTGTTCTGTTAAAATTGTGGCAAGTTCATTAACATTAGTCCAATATTAGATTATATTGGCCAAAAGAGCTAGCTAGAATGCATGGTTAGGATATATACAGTATAAAGGCTGGGTGGTGAGTGACTTTTTATTTCATTATGTCAGGGCTAAATAAAACAGGTGGAGTTATATTTACTGTGGTGGTTATGAGCTGCATACAAAACACTAACAAAAGAGTGTTTTGTGTATATATATATATATATATACATATATATATATATACATACACACACACATACACATACATACATACACACATACATATATACATACACACCACACTGACAGCCGTCCTTAGTATCCTGAACTCAGAGCAGAGTGATACCTCTTTGCCTCTTTTCTCGCTCTGATTAAACTGACGCGTTAAAAGTTGTCTACAGGAAGTAGTAGTCACCAGGTTAGCATTGAGAGGAAATGACGGCCTCTAGTGTTAGTGTTCAATTCAATTCAGTTTTATTTATATAGTGCCATATCATAACAAAGTTATCTCAGGGCACTTTTTCGAGTAGAGCAGGTCTAGACCGACTCTTTATATTTACAGAGACCCAACAGTTCCCACCATGAGCAGCACTAGGAGACAGTGGCAAGGAAAAACTCCCTTTAACAGGTAGAAACCTCGAGCAGAACC